>NW_021028418.1:441232-469056 GCF_004153795.1 Camellia sinensis | reverse complement strand
GCACCGGTGGCTCACTTTTTCTAAGTAATGGGGAAGAGGACCGAAACATGCCACTGAAAGACTCTACTGAGACAAAGATGGGCTGTCAAGAACGTAGAGGTGGTAGGATGGGCAGTTGGTCAGATCTAGTATGGATCGTACATGGACGGTAGTTGGAGTCGGCGGCTCTCCTAGGGTTCCCTCATCTGGGATCCATGGGGAAGAGGATCAAGTTGGCCCTTGCGAACAGCTTGATGCACTATCTCCCTTCAACCCTTTGAGCGACTTGCGGCAAAAGGAAGGAAAATCCATGGACCAACCCTCGTGTTTAGTTGCCATCGAGAAGTGCCAAACATGGAACAGACTGCCGGTGATAGAGTTGCCACCTAAATATTTTAAAATGGGAGAATTTAGGAAACCCTAACTCGGTGCCGAAGGCCACACGTCCGTCATCATCGGAGTTGTCTCGGCTCGGGAGCTTGGGTACGATCGGGGAAGGTCAGCTATGAGCACCCCCTTTCGCCCGGACCGAAGACCGGCCTCTACTAACCGTGATATTCACTTTTGAAAACGTTATGTGCTCTTATTCCGGTTATTAGTCTAGAATTACTATGTTATGCGCACAACAAACAAGTATAGACTAGATTGCCTAATTTGGAAATAAACATTGCATATCCGTTCGGTTTGAAAATGCTTTGGAATTTGCTACTCGCAAGTAGGCTAAAATGCGGATTTCAACGAGTCTTTCCAACTCAAACAATCCAACCTCCACCCACAGGCATTCAAACAGTTTAACACATAAGCATCTAGCCACATGGTAAACATACTGTCATGGTAGCATTCACACACATGTGACGTGCTAAAGCATTAAAATACTTACATAGTACTCCATGCAAAAATAAAGAATTTGTTACCAAACATGCATGATCCAAGTTCATGTTAAGTGCCTAATGCATCGCATACAAAATGTCGCTAAGATAGGCTCGGCTAACCTAGACATGTCATGTGAAAAATGCACAATTATCACATATTCAGTTTGGAATTTGAAATACATATGCAGTTAGCGTGATGTACCGAGCCTAATGCATGTAATACAAATGCATGAATGCACACATGCATGGCATAAGGTATGCTAAATTAAATGTGCCCTAATCTACCATCGTAAGCAGGTAAATAAAAGGAAAGAAAGAAGTGGGGGTTGGAAGACATGCACACACCCACAAACACTTATTACAGATTTGCCCTCACTCGGAGGGACCAAATAAATATTACAAATTAATTAACTACGCAAGCTAATTAATATTACAAATTGCCTAATTTAATTAACAAATTAAAATAGACTAAGAAAAGCAGTAAACGCCTCGGGAAACGGGCCACCATGCGTAAGCTGCCTCTGTTTTCTTTCCTTCACTCCTCTGGAGGTTGTCAAAACCTCAAGGCTGCTCCCTTGGACAGAGGGGGTCACCACCGGCTGAATGAAATTGCCACCGGCAGTGTGGTATGGCCATCGGCACAAAATTGAAGCTGTCGGCAAAGAAATTGTTGCCGGCCGGCACCTTACACTGCCGGTCGGCAGAGTATTCCTGCAGAACCTGCAACTGACAGCAACAGAGGGCAAGGCAAAGCATGGAAGCACAATTCAAGGCATGTATGCAATAATCATGTCCCTTATCATGTTTGTGACTCAAAGGGACATGTGCCTCGGTTTTCAGACCACCAATCACGCATTTCCATGCATGATGGCCCAAAGAACCAAGTATGCAACTTTGATTTCAAATGTATGCAAACCAATCAAACAAAACTCCCAATCCCTGTCACCCAAGTCAAGGGACAAGGAATACATGCAAGATGTAATGCAACCTAGGCATACAAGCTAGGAATGCAACATGGCATGGCAAAGCACTTATGAAATCATGTAAGCATACGTATGGCAATGCAAATAGATGGCAAAGATGGACTTAAACATGAATTAGGCAACTCTAATAAGGCCTAAAACAGTGGCCATAGTGCTCAAAACATGGCAATGCAAATGGATGGCAAGATGGACTTATACATGAATTAGGCAGCTCTAGTAAGGCCTAAAACAGTGGCCATAATGACCAAAACAAGAAGCCTAAACACATGCACACATACACATGATGGAAGGCCTACACTTGGGCACAAATCAAGCAACATTCAAGCATACTTGAAAGGGGTAAACAAGAGCAATTAGCATGCATTATAAGCTTTGAAATCATGCTAATACATGGTGCCAAACCAAGCAACAGAAATCAAGCCAAGCATGCATCAAATGGCCTAAGTGCTCAAAACAAATCAATGGAGCATTGGACTACACTAAGCAAGACCAAACAAGGCATGCAAAGAGGGACCAAAATCAGAGGTTTAGCATGTTAAAAAAGGAGCATTGAAATACACTTACAAGACTAAACATGATATGAGCTTATCAACCAAAAACAGAGTTTTGGGACATCAATACAAAGCCTAAGGACCACTTAGATGGCATCTAGATGGCTCAAAAACAAAAGCATGCAAAGGCACTAAAACATGGAGCATTGCTACACAAGCTTCCAAAGCATTCAAAACATGGAGCAATGCTACACATGCTTCCAAAGCATTAAAGAGGCATGCGAGGCAATCGAACAAGCATGGAAATGGGACTGAAATAGCATATAGAATGATCCCAAATCACCAAAACAATGCAAAGATGGCATGCTACACATGCACATACTCAAGGCCAACAAGCCCAAATACAAAGGAGCTATACCAAGCATGCTAAATTCGACCCAAACGACTATGGACAGAGCTAAAACATGGCAAGATATGCACATAATCTTCACAAATGCAAGCCTAAAACATGCTCCAACAAAGGCTAACAACCTAGAACATGTTAAGGCACAAATAAGGCATTACATGGCAACTTGCTGAAATCTGATATGCCGTAGACCGTAGTTGACTGTAAAGATACACTATGCTAAACATGCATGGAGTTCCAAAACCAACTTTAAATCATGTTATATCATGGATATATAAGCATGAAAAACAAACCAAACATGCTCAACACACACTCAAGCATAGGCTTCCTTAAGAGGCCAAAATGTGTCCTTTTCAAGGACAACAAGGAGAGGGGGTGGCCCTCTCCTTCTTGGGACTTCAAAGCATCATCTTCACCACTGAAATCCCTCAAGATTTCAGTGGTGAAGAGACCTCAACACCAAAATCCCGGAGCTAGCACAAAATGGCTCAAAATGAGGCCTTTTGAGGCCTAAGGGTGGTCAACACCCCTCAAACAACAAAATACTCTTAATAAACAATAAAGAGGGCCTAAAAAAAGAACTTTTTCATGTTATACAACAAGCACAAAAACAGCTCTAAGATAGGTATAAAATCAAAGCAAAAATAAAGGAAAAAGGGACTAGTTTCTTACCCTTGTAGTCCTCTTCAACAATGGTGCTCCAATGGCCTTCTTGAGCTTGAACCTAACACCAAAATCTCAAAACACACTCTTTGGAACCTCAGCTCCTAGAGGAAGGTGAAACACTAGGTGTTTGTGTGCAATAGTAAGGCACAAAACACCTAGTGAACAAAATGGAAGGGAAAGAGAGATAGATTGAGTGTATCTAACCCTAACCCTAGAAAACCAGAGCTCTCCTCTGTCTTTTTTTTCTCAAAAATGTCTAAGCCTCTCTTTTCTAAGCCTTAGAGAGAGCCCTCTCTATAAGCCTCTTGTAAAGCTTACAAGACAAGCCTTGCAAGAGGGAGATCCCTCCATACACGTGTATGGAGGGGAGAAAAAGCAATACAGCTGTCTAAAAATATCTGCAAAAGCAGATGAACAGCAATCGGCCGGCAAAAAATGCCATCACACAAGTGTTCGGTGCAAAACCGGACACTAAACGGTCGAGTTCGGAGATCCTGAGGCAAGGCGCGCGGGCCAAGACCCCCGGGAACTCCAAACGAACACAAACATGGATAATCACCGAGTGTTCAAACGGTGACGTCCAAGTCTTGAGGACGGTCAAAAATGGGGTGTCTACACGGGCCCGGCCCAGCCTGTTGACAATGGGAATATTCACATTGACATGTTAACATTCACATTGATAAGACTGTAAAATTGACTCGCGTCCCACGGGCGGCCTGAAGCCCGTGGGCGGCCCGGGTTTGGGTCCGGGCCTACCCCGGGCCGCGGGCGAGCTTCGGGCAACGGACAAATTTTACACTCCTATCAATGTTAATGTTAACATGTCAATGTGAATATTCACATTGTCACGGGTCGGGCCAAGCCCGCCTCAGGCTGCGATCAGGCTTCGAGCCGCCCACGGGCTATGGGCCAATTTTACACTCCTATCAATGTAAATGTTAACATGTCAATGTGAATATTCACATTGCCAACGAGTCGGGCTCGCCCCGGCCTGAGGTCAGGCTTCGGGCTGCACACGGGTCACTGGCCAATTGTACATACTTATCAATGTGAATGTTAATATGCCCACCCCGGGCCGCCCACGGGCCGTGGGCTAGTTTCGAGCAGCCACGGGGCGCGGGCTAATTTTACACTCCTATCAATGTGCATGTTAACATGTCAATATGAATATTCACATTGTCACGAGTCGGGCTAAGCCCGCCTCGGGTTGCGGTCGGGCTTTGGGTCGCCCACGGGCTACGGGCCAATTTTACACTCTTATCAATGTGAATGTTAACATGTCAATGTGAATATTCACATTGTCAACAGGCTGGGCCGGGCCGGGCCCGCTTCGGGCAACGGACGGGCTTTTGGCCGTCCATGGGCCGCGGGCCAATTTTATACTCTTATCAATGTGAATGTTAACATGTCGATGTGAATATTCACATTGTCAACGGGTCGGATAGGGCCCACCCCGGGCTGCCCATGGGCCGTGGGCGGGTTTCGCCCCACCACGGGACGGGGGCCAATTTTACACTCCTATTAATGTGAATGTTAACATGTCAATGTGAATATTCACATTGTCAACGGGCCGGGCCGGGTCGGCCCGCCCTGGACTGCTGTCCAGTTTTATACTCTTATTAATATGAATGTTAATATGTCAATGTGAACATTCACATTGTCAACAGGCAGGGCTGGGCCCGCCCACGGCCCGTGGGCGGGTTTCGGGCAGCCATGAGGTGCGGGCTAATTTTACACTCCTATCAATGTGAATGTTAACATGTCAATGTGAATATTCACATTGTCAACGGGCTAGGCCGGGCCCGCCCCGGGCCGCGGGCGGGCTTTTGGCCGCCCATGGGCCGCGGCCCAATTTTATACTCTTATCAATGTGAATGTTAACATGTCAATGTGAATATTCACATTTTCAATGGGCCGGACCGGGCCCGCCCCAGGCCGACCATGGACCGCGAGCAAGTTTCGCGTTGTCATGGGACGGGGGCCAATTTTACACTCCTATTAATGTGAATGTTAACATGTCAATGTGAATATTCACATTGTCAACGGGCCGGGTCGAGTCGGGCCCGCCCTGGGCTGCTGTCCAGTTTTATACTCTTATCAATGTGAATGTTAACATGTCAATGTGAACGTTAACATGTCAATGTGGCCGGGCCGGGCCCACCTACGGGCCGTAGGCGGGTTTCGGGTAAAATAGTCAAAAATTAAAATAACCTATTAAAATAACCAACTTCCTAAACGAGACCAATAGATCACATAAATGATAATATTTGTGACCCATAATTAACTTTACCGATCGAACAACACCATCTAATTTACAAAATAGATTAGAGAGAGAAACTGTTCCCCTATAGAACTAGTTTTCAGGACTTGCAGAAGAGGTCAAGAAGAAGAAATTGGTCCATACAACATTAACGACTAAACTTAGAGGTGTAAATTTGGCTCGGCCCAGCTCAGCTCATGTCGGGTTTTGTGGGCTCCTGCCAAAATTTGGGCCGGGCCGGGTCGGGCCCGCCCTGGGCTGCTGTCTAGTTTTATACTCTTATCAATGTGAATGTTAACATGTCAATGTGAATATTCACATTGTCAACGGGCCGAGCCCGCCCCAGCCCCCGGGCGGGTTTCGGGCCGCCCACGGGCCAATTTTACATTCCTACAAATGTGAATTTTAAAATATGAATGTTCACATCATTAAATTGCTAATCGTTCAAAAAATATTTATAAGGGTATCAAAATTAAATATAAGGGCATAAGTGTCCAAGAAAATAGTGTAAATCAAGAAAATGGACTTTATGGAATAAAACTATACATACATGGGACTAAATAGGTTAAAAAATTCCTTCATGGACTTCTTGGGTTAAAACACTTCTAAATTGGACTTATCAATAAAAATCTCAAATATTTTTCAATTAACCCTTTTGTTAATAAATAAATTATTAAGTCAATTAACAAATTTTAATGATATGAGAAATATTTTTCAATAAACAATTTTGATAATTTATTATTGCATAGGAGAATAGTTTTTTTTTCTTAAGTATTGTGTTAAATTAAAATTTGTAACAAACGATAGTTGTAATTTCTAGTATTATAGGACCGATTCATATTTTAAACAAACTTTATGAGTGTATTTGTTATTTGTCAAAAATAAAATATTTATGTTTCATAATTGACTAAGAATGTTTGCATAATTACGAAAAAAACCTATTTTATAATTAACCAAGAATGTTTGTGTAATTTAAAAAAAAACTTGTTGTATAATTGACCAAGAATGCTTGCGTAATTACGAAAAAACCTTCACAACATATCGGTCACTATTAGTAAATTATTCAAAATGAAAGGCAATATCGAAAAAAAAAAGACGAATCTCAAGCAACTAATGGCATGTTTGATTGGATGGATTAGAGCATGAGATTGCGATTATTAATCCGTGAGCCCAATTATCCTATATTTGTTTTAACATTTTGGTTAGGATTATTAATCCAATGGATAATTAATCCAACAAATTTGTAGGATTATTAGTAATGGGATAGGGGTGGGATTATTAATCCAATTGGATAATGAATACCACACTAATTTAATAGGATTATTAATACTTCACTATTAGTCTTGTGAATCAAACATGACCTAAGCGCCTCATTTATATATATATATATATAAGCAGTGTTATTTATTTATTTTTATTTTTTATGTTTTTTTAAGTGGCACATTCTAATAGTTTGCTATTTTTTTTTTTTCAAAAAAAATCACATAAGCATATATTTTCTTATTTATTTCTATACAAACTCAAACTCAATTTAAATTTTTATAACTTTACTTATTTTATATGGATTCTGACAAATTTTTTTTTTTTTTTGAAAGATTTACCTATAAATCCCATATTGAGGAATGGTAATCCAATTAGTTCCAAGAGTTTTCTTCTAAACCAATTAGTTCCATTAATTTTGGGAGAATTTTCTTTAAGATCCCGAATAATAGGAATTTAGAGGATAAAGGACACTAGACAAAAACATAGTAACTTAGGTCCCTAAAATACATGTACGCAATACATTCAAATTTATTGGACCCAAAATACCCTTGTTGGGATCTTCGATCATGGAGGGGCGATAATCAGCGATGGCATCAAGGTCGGTATTGAAGTGGATGTGGCTGTTTTTATTTTTTAGAGAACAAGCAACGGCCTAAGACTTAGCCGTTTTCATTGCTGGAAAAATGAGCTCCGCCGTCAGAACTGCTGCTAGTAATGGTGGTGGTGGTGTTAAAAGTAGATTGCTTGTTGTTTTTGTTGTTGGGATGAGACATAGAAAGTAATCAAAGAGATTATTCTGGGAAGAGAATCCAAACACGAAGAAGAAGAAGAAGAAGAAGAAGAAGAAGAAGAAGAAGAGAGAGAGAGAGAGAGAGAGAGAGAGAGAGAGGTGGGTGTGACTTGTTTGATTTTCACTGGAATTTCTCTGAACATTTTCATTGGAATTTCTCTAGACACATCACAATCTCCTCGGAACTTCTCTGAGTGTGTGCGCTCATGTTGGAATTTCTCTGGGCATTTTCATTCGAATTTCTCTGGACACATCACAATCCCCTTAAAATTTCTCTAAGTGTGTTTGTGTGTTTATGTTTGGAATTTCTTTCGGCATTTTCACTAGAATTTCTATGGACATATCGCAATACCCTTGGAATTTCTTTGAGTGTGTTTATGTGTTCATGTTTGGAATTTCTCTAAACACATCATAATCCCCTTAGAATTTCTTTGAGTTTGTTTGTGTGATCATGTTTGGAATTTCTCTGGATACATCACAATCCCTTCTATAGGGAACTTGACCAACTTGACCATTTTATACCTTTATAAAAACAAACTTTCTGGATCCATCCCCCAAGATGTTGGAATGCTAAGGTCTCTAATTAACCTTGATTTATCAGAAAACAATCTCACAGGTTTGGTCCCTACTTCTATAGGGAACTTGGCCACCTTAACCGTTTTACACATTTTCAAAAACCGTCTTTCTGGACCCATCCCTCAAGAAGTTGGAATGCTAAGGTCTCTAATTGAACTTGAATTGTCAACAAACAATCTCACAGGTTCAATCCCTGCTTCTATAGGGAACTTGGCCAACTTGACCATTTTACTCCTTTTTGAAAACCGTCTTTCTGGATCCATCCCTTAAGAAGTTGGAATGCTAAGGTCTCTCATTGATCTTAGTTTGTATACAAACAATCTCACAGGTTCAATCCCTGCTTCTATAAGGAACTTGACCAACTTGACCATTCTATACCTTTATAAAAACAAACTTTCTGGATCCATCCCCCAAGATGCTGGAATGCTAAGGTCTCTAACTAACCTTGATTTGTCAGAAAACAATCTCACAGGTTCGGTCCCTACCTCTATAGGGAACTTGGCCACCTTAACCATTTTACACCTTTTCAAAAACCGTCTTTCTGGACCCATCCCTCAAGAAGTTAGAATGCTAAGGTCTCTAATTGAACTTGAATTGTCAACAAACAATCTCACAGGTTCAATCCCTACTTCTATAGGGAACTTGACCAACTTGACCATTCTATACCTTTTTGAAAACCAACTTTTAGGATCCATCCCCCAAGATGTTGGAATGCTAAGATCTCTAATTAAACTTGATTTGTCAACAAACAATCTTACAGGTTCAATCCCTGCTTCTATAGGGAACTTGGCCAACTTGACCATTCTATACCTTTATAAAAACCAACTTTCAAGATCCATTCCCCAAGATGTTGGAAAGCTAAGGTCTCTAATTGAACTGAGTTTATCAACAAACAATCTCACAGGTTCAATCCCTGCTTCTATAGGGAACTTGGCTAACTTGACCATTCTATACCTTCATGCAAACCAACTTTCAGGATCCATCCCCCAAGATGTTGGAATGCTAAGGTCTCTCATTGAACTTAGTTTGTATGCAAACAATCTCATAGGTTCAATTCCTTTTGAGTTAGGAAAACTAAACTCCCTAACTTATTTCAATTTGCGTGATAACAAACTGACAGGCTCCGTTCCTTCAGAAATGAACAATCTTACGCATTTGCAAATCTTTGATGTAAGCAATAACAAGCTCATAGGTCATATACTACCGCATATCTGCATTGGTGGATCACTTACCAAACTACTTGCATCAAACAACTACTTAATAGGTGATATCCCAAAATTCTTGGGAAATTGCAGTCAGTTACGTCGAGTTAGGCTTGATCAAAACCAACTCACTGGAAATATATCTGAAATTTTCGGGGTACTCCCAAACTTGGTATATATCGATCTGAGTTATAATAACTTCTATGGTGAACTTTCTAAAAAATTAGGGCAGTGCCATAATTTGACTAGTATAAAGTTCTCCAACAATAAAATCTCCGGAAATATACCACTTGAGTTTGAAGGTGCAAGTCAGTTGCAACTACTTGACCTCTCTTTAAATCATCTAGATGGAGAGATCCCAAAGAGTTTAGGAAAGTTGGCCTTATTGTTCAGTATTTCTCTGAGTGATAACAAACTTTCAGGAAACATTCCATTAGAATTTGGCAGGCTATCTAATTTGGAAGATCTAAACTTGGCGGCAAACAATCTAAGTGGATCAGTTCCAATCCAAATAGGGGAGCTTGTGAAACTATGGAACTTGAATTTGAGCAAAAATCTACTTAGGGAGGATATTCCTTCTAAAATAGGCACATTAAAGTTTCTTTGGAGTCTTGACCTTGGAAACAATTTGTTTAAAGGTGAGATTCCACAACAGATTGGGGAATTGCAAAGCTTAGAGACATTAAATCTATCTCACAATAAGCTGTCTGGTTCCATTCCATCCTCTTTTAATGGGAGATCAAGTTTGACATATGTTGATATATCTTATAATCACTTGGAGGGTCCTTTGCCCAACACCAAAGCCTTTCAAGATGCTCCATTTGAGGCATATGTAGGTAATGATGGTTTGTGTGGAAATAAGACTGGTTTGATGCCATGCTCACAAAAAATAAGCAATGGGGCTAAAGAGAAAAAACATAACAAAGTTTTGCTTGTGGTCTTAGTTCCCATTTTAGGCATTTTATTACTTGTGGTTGTTGGGAGTTTTCTAGTTCTTCGAAAAAGAGTGGAAAATAAAGAAAATGAACCTAGAGGAGAAGATATTGAAAATTTGTTTGCAATATGGAGCTATGATGGAAAAATGGTGTACGAAAACATCATTGAAGCAACAGAAGACTTTAATGCCAGACATTGCATCGGTGTGGGAGGATATGGCACAGTTTATAAAGCCAATTTGCCAAGTGGTCAGGTTGTTGCTGTGAAGAAACTTCACTCTTCACAAGTTGGGGAGTTGGATAACCTAAGGAGTTTTACAAGTGAGATTCGTGCATTGGCAGAGATACGGCATCGTAATATCATAAAGCTTTATGGTTTTTGTTCGCATCGACGACACTCATTTCTAGTTTACGAGTTTATGGAAGGAGGGAACTTAGGAAAGATATTGAGCGATGAGAAAGAAGCATTAGATTTTGAGTGGAGGAAGAGGTTGAATGTTGTTAAAGGTTTGCAGATGCTTTGTCATACATGCACCATGATTGTTCGCCTCCGGTCATCCATCGCGATATATCAAGCAAGAATGTTCTACTAGATTCAAGATGCGTGGCTCACATTTCTGATTTTGGCACTGCTAGACTTATAAAGCCTCAATCATCTAATTGGACTTTGTTTGTAGGAACCTTTGGATACGCAGCTCCAGGTATGGCATGGCTTTTCCTCAAATCAACAAGCAAATTTTTTTTTTTTATTTACCAACTTTTATGGCATAATTTTTCTCTAAATTGGCATGCAAAGCCTTTTCTACTATTCTTCTTCTTCTTAATTTTCCATGAACAAACTGTCTTTTCTTTTTTCCTTTTTTTCCCTCCATTATCCCTCTATTTTCTTTGGTCTGCTTTTATGTCAGAACTTGCTTACACAATGGAAGTGAATGAGAAGTTGGATGTTTGTAGCTTTGGAGTTTTAATACTAGAAGTTTTAATGGGGAAGCATCCAGGCGATCTCATCTCATCTCTTTCCTCATCACCACCCACTGTTTATGGTGTATTGTTGAAAGACATATTGGATACGCGCCCCCCATCTCCTGGGAATCATGCGGAAGAAGAAGTGGTTCTTGTTGCGAAGCTAGCATTGGCATGTTTACACACCAATCCACAGTGCCGACCAACAATGCAACAAATTTCTGTGGCTCTATCAAAACAGAGACCACCTTTGCAGAATTCATTTCACTTGATTTCATTAGGACAACTCTTTGGTGTCAAATGTTCAACCTCCTGAGCATTCTCCTCTTCCCTTTATTGTTTTGTGTTTTTGTTTTTCCATTTTTACTTTGAAATTTTGATTTCCGTTCTCTTTGTTATCTATTTCTCTGCCATTTTCTGTGTACAAAGTTGGAAACACATTGAAATACTGTTGGTAAATAAAAACTTGTTCTAAAGGACAGGTGTGAATAAGATGAAGAGAAGGCTACTTGGTTACGTAGCTTTTTATCCCTATGATATGTTTGGCTGCAATGTTGTAATTTGTAGCCTCATTAAATTCTTGGCTTTTCATAAACCTAGCCTGGACCATGTAGTGACCCCTCTTTGTTTTCCTTTGCTGTAAATGTTTTGTATGCTTAAGTAATCAAAGTGATCAATTGATTCAGTAAGTAACTCAACAATTCAATTGAACAGATCTCCTTATGAGCCATGTGATTTAGAGTATTTTTGCAGTTTTTTTCTAAGCTGTTATTAATCTATGAGCTGCATCTAAAAACACACTCACCATTTCAGAATAATAAAATTTTTTTTTTCTACTTATGTAACCTAGTTCCACTGCATAAGTACAAATTATAACCTAACATATTCCAAAGTAAAAAACGAAAATAAGAAGGCATAACCAACTCATTTGAACTGCAACAAACCAATGAAGTAGCAACTGTTATAATGTACATCTGCAATTGCATATATGTGTCATGATAATTCAATTTAACGCACACTTGAAAGCAGAGCATAACCAGGTTTCTCGTTTATTTCTTTTTCCTTTTGTTCTCTCTTCCTTCTTTGTTTTCTTTTCTATATTTGTTTCTTTGGCAGAGCTTGCTTTCACAATAAGAGTCAATACTACTACAAAATCATAAATAGATTGCATATTTTAAATATGATGTATGGTATTTAATCACAAATTTTTATTTTGTCAAAGCATAATTTTTAGGAGGGTGATTGCTAACGATCATTTTCGATCACACTTTTTGACTGTCATTAAAAGCTAATTTCATCATGTGCTTTGATCGTGATAATAAACATTTAGATCACAAATTTTAAATGTGATCAATAACTAACAAAACCTGAGATTGAATTTAAATAATCCATAATTAATAATGAGACAATATCACAGTTATATGTATTTCTCATCACGATTAATACGTGTGATAAAAGAAAAAAGTTCAACAACAAAATACAACTATCAATCACAATATATCAACCATGATTAAAATCTAAACAGAACTAATATATAAATTATAATCAATATTATTTGTACAAAAATTTCCTTTGAATCACAACATTGACCACATATGAATAGCTAATAACTTTATATGTTTCATAAATAAAAGTCTAATGTTGGAAAAATATATACAAAGAAAGTTAAGAAATAAAAGGTTTTTTTATTGTGATTACACAATAAAAATCTCATTAAAAAAATGAGAAAATTTAAGGAGAACTCAAAATTCTTGAATGTTCTATTTTCTTTGACTATATTTTGCATCTCTCCAAATAATTTTTTACTTGAATAAAAATAGCACAAATTATTTCAGAGGTCACTAGAAGCGTAAGAATAAAGTTACTATTTTTTTCTTTTCAACCGCGACAAGAAAAAGAATCCAGTTGACAAAATCAATGGTACAATTGTCCAAACACCTAAAAATCTAAACACAGCTTCTATTAACTATGTTCTGAGTTGATATTAATTTCCCTAGTGTATATACTTAGTCCATGATCTAGTGACCAATTTGCAGAGTCAAGTGTCCTGTTGTATGAGTTAGGGCAGTCCACAACGTATCAATGCCATAATCAATGCCTCGTTTAGAAAATTGATTATTCTAGTTGGCTTTTTAATTTTTGATTATTTCAGTCTGGTTATAAAAATTGCGTTTGAGAAGTTGGTTGTTTTTTTTGGTAGTTGATTTAATGATTCGGATGTGATATTTTATCTTATTAATTATTGTAGTCTATTTCAACCAAAAAATATATATAAAAAAAATAAAATAAATAAATAAAAAAGCAACTTGTCAAATACACCCAATCAAAACAATAACCAATGAGTGTGTGTTTAGTTGTCCACATTGCACTGTCTAGGGTAACCATCTTACCAGTGTCAAGAGTGCCCCTTGAAAATGCAACAGATCCATTAATTCTCTTCTACAATATAGGTTTTTCATCATCTAACGATGCAGAGCATAAGAAATTTAAAGAAGACTAAATTTAAATAAGTAATGATATTTGGATATTGACATGATGTTATAGAGAAACTAATAAGAATTTTTTATAATTATATTTCTAATATTATTAGAGTATTATTTGATGATTATTTTTATGTTTTGTAAGATTTTTAGGTCAAGAATATTTTGTTAATTTTTATTATTACTGTCATGTGTTGTAAAGGTCGCCTATGGGACATTTTGTGAGTCAAGTTAAATATTCTCCATACATAAAAATAAAAGTTGAATTTAAAGTCAAAATTAGAATTGGTTCGTTTGGTTTAGTTTTTGAAAAGAATTTTGAGTTTTGAATTATCTTTTGAAAGATAAGTTGTTAAAAATATTTTTGAAAATTAAATATTTATTTGGTTATGAGTTTTGAAAATAATTTGGGAATTATTTGTAGTCTTTTTCTTTTTTTTTTTTGTAGTTTGGGAGTGAGAAAAAAATTAATTAATTGATGTGTAGAATGAGAAAGAGTAGAGTAAAAGTGATTGATTGATTTATTAATAAATAAGAAAAAGGAGAAGGAGAGAGGAGAGAGGAGAGAGGAGAGAGGAGAGAGGAGAGAGGAGAGAGGAGAGAGGAGAGAGGAGAGAGGAGAGAGGAGAGAGGAGAGAGGAGAGAGGAGAGAGGAGAGAGGAGAGAGGAGAGAGGAGAGAGGAGAGAGGAGAGAGGAGAGAGGAGAGAGGAGAGAGGAGAGAGGAGAGAGGAGAGAGGAGAGAGGAGAGAGGAGAGAGGAGAGAGGAGAGAGGAGAGAGGAGAGAGGAGAGAGGAGAGAGGAGAGAGGAGAGAGGAGAGAGGAGAGAGGAGAGAGGAGAGAGGAGAGAGGAGAGAGGAGAGAGGAGAGAGGAGAGAGGAGAGAGGAGAGAGGAGAGAGGAGAGAGGAGAGAGGAGAGAGGAGAGAGGAGAGAGGAGAGAGGAGAGAGGAGAGAGGAGAGAGGAGAGAGGAGAGAGGAGAGAGGAGAGAGGAGAGAGGAGAGAGGAGAGAGGAGAGAGGAGAGAGGAGAGAGGAGAGAGGAGAGAGGAGAGAGGAGAGAGGAGAGAGGAGAGAGGAGAGAGGAGAGAGGAGAGAGGAGAGAGGAGAGAGGAGAGAGGAGAGAGGAGAGAGGAGAGAGGAGAGAGGAGAGAGGAGAGAGGAGAGAGGAGAGAGGAGAGAGGAGAGAGGAGAGAGGAGAGAGGAGAGAGGAGAGAGGAGAGAGGAGAGAGGAGAGAGGAGAGAGGAGAGAGGAGAGAGGAGAGAGGAGAGAGGAGAGAGGAGAGAGGAGAGAGGAGAGAGGAGAGAGGAGAGAGGAGAGAGGAGAGAGGAGAGAGGAGAGAGGAGAGAGGAGAGAGGAGAGAGGAGAGAGGAGAGAGGAGAGAGGAGAGAGGAGAGAGGAGAGAGGAGAGAGGAGAGAGGAGAGAGGAGAGAGGAGAGAGGAGAGAGGAGAGAGGAGAGAGGAGAGAGGAAAAATAATTTTGAATTTTTTAAAAAAAAATTCAAATATCAAACATATATTTTTTTATTTTTTTTATCCAAATATTAATTTAAAAACGGAAACAAACGGTACCAAAGCTTCTGTTACATTTTAAAATATATAATTTTACTTTTATGTTTCTAGTTGCGTTTTGTTCATTATTTATGTGATTTTATGGTATATTTAATTGAAATGTGATTTGGTATGATTAAATTTGATTAAATAATGATAAATTGCAAGAGTTGGACTTAATTGCCATTTTGCCATTAGTGGGCTTTGCTAGACAATTGTTTAGTCTTGACTTATCTATGCTATACATCATTCTTGCTCATTTCTGAGAGACCAAAACCGACTAGAGTGAGAGAGTGAGAGAAATTGAGTTCAACTTGGAGATTTTGCTTGGAAATTGTAGGAATTGAAGGATAATTTGCATATTTGAGCTCCCATATCTTGCATTCAAGACTTAAGATAGGACATTTACCTTCTTATTTGTGAATTCAAGTTAATTGTTGCATGGTTCATGATAAATAGGAGCTTAAGATCATAAATTAGTTGTAGATTGTTGAATAGAAGCTTAATTCATGCATGCATGTGCATATCTTGAAATTTGAAGTTGTTTTCATAGAAATTCTTGCATGCATGTCCATATTATTGTTATAGTTCGTGAATTCCTCATGTTTTTTAAATGATTGGCTCATTTGTTCTTGAATTAGAGGCTTTGAAGTTAATTAAATCTATGCATGTTGCATGTACATCATGTTCTTGAATTTTGAGTTGAAATTGTGTTAAATTGAACTACCCTTGGGCTTTGATTTTACAAATTGGTCTTTGAAACATGTTATACTATGAGTTTACTAGAGTTTTCCAGAAAATTAGCCCAAGAGGATCGAATTTGATGCATTAAAACTTGGTTTTGAGCTTGAGGTTCAAATATGGAAATTTCAGATTCTGGACTCACGCTCGAGCGGGGTATTCTACGCTCGAGCGTACACACTGAGTTCATGCAGTCCGCTTGAGTGGGGACAGTGACGCTCGAGTGGGAAATGCGTATATCCAGTACTTTGCATGTGTTTACAGTTCGCTCGAGCGGCGGAATGCACGCTCGAGCGAGGACTTGTGTCTTACGCTTGAGCGGAGGTCGAGCGCCCATCGAGCATGAATTTCGTGCATCCAGTACTTTTGCCTATGTTTTGCAGTACGCTCGAGCGGGAAAAGTCACTCTCGAGCGGAGCTTGTTTGTCAGCATGTCCGCTTGAGCAGCGAAATCCACGCTCGAACGGGACCTCTGTTTTCTGAAAATTCTAAAAAGTGTTTTAAAGTGCATTTTTGCATCCTCATTCCATTCTAGGCATTCTTAGGCCTAGATTAAGGCATTTTAATGAGGATATTGATGTAGAACCACACCGAGGCAAATTAGGAATTAAGTTATTATTTTTCCCAACTGTGTAGCTTAGTGTGTGTTCACTCTGTAACTGTGTAGGGTTGGCATCCAAAGACGCTCTAGCTTATCTGTAGCCCAGAATTCTGTGAGTAACAATGTTGTAAAGATATGTTCGATAATGATTATCTTCTGAACAATTGAACTGTACTGTTTTTCTGAAATTATACTGTTACTGAATGAATGATGTCCTATTTGTGAACTGTATTCGTGGCATCCATAGCAACCTACTGTTACTGTACTGTACTGCTACTGTTACAGAGATCTCTCTCGGTTCCCATGTTGGAACCACTGCTGTTTACTGATATGATGGCCATCAATTGACTGTTCGGTCTGTTAAGATCTACTGTACTGTTTTGCTATTGGATGTACCACATATAACTATTATAGTTTCTGAATGACTGCTATGGCATGAATTATGAGCCACAAACTGAATGACTATTATACTGATAAATGACTGTTTTCAATACTGAAAGGACATTCATTCTTAACCTCTTTATGCATATGTTATTCACTAGGCTTTAGCTCACTGCTCATATATTTATGTAGGTGTACAGGCATCGGACCGTTGCTATGAGCGTTGGGCTAAACTCCCTTTTTGTGGTTGTCAACCTTTGTGCCTCACTTTGAGGTTCCAGAACTGTTCAAGCTGAGGCTGCTTGGGGTGTTTTAGTTTTCTCCCTCTTTGTTTATGTTCTATATAGACTGAATGATGTTGTACCGTATTGTTTAAATAGGGATTAAGTCCCTGATCTGGATGATTGTATATACTGTTTTGTACTGATTGTATATGTGTCATGAATTTTTTTTTTTGCATATAGACTGTCACAACTCATTGGACATCTTTTAATTACTGTCTTGGATTCCGCCAGTCCCTGTACTCTGTATTACTGTTATTACTGTTAAGCAGGCCTTTGGTAATCACGGATTACTGGCCGGTTACGGTACTAAACCTATAGGGACGGGTTTGGATCGTAACATAGTGGTATCAAAGCATTATTAAACCACGAGTTATACCGTACACACGTGTCCAAATGAGCTATAGCATGTCCTAGAAAAGTAATTGGGCATTACATGAGCATTGAAGTAAGTGTCTGTGGCTATGACATGATATATGTGCTAATGTGTTAATGTGTTTAAAGTATGCAACTTCCTATGTTTATTATTACTATGTTGCATATAGTGAAATGGATAATGCAAGGACTACCGATGAAACTGAATCATCTGACGCTAGAATGGCGAGACTTGAAAGAACAGTTGAACTGCTAACTAAGGCCCTAAGGCAACAACAACAACAGAACCAACAGCCCCCATCTCCTCTGGTACAGCCGGAACAGAATGTGAATGATGACATTATTGCTCTAACACAGAAGTTCAGTAAGATGAAACCGCCATCATTTCAGAGAGGCCTTGAACCATTGAAGGCCGAAGCGTGGGTGCTAGAAACTGAAAAATTATTTGAGGTGTTTCCATGTTCTGAAGCACACAAAGTGCTATTGGCTACCTTTACCTTATAAGAAGAGGCCAGAAGGTGGTGGATGTTGATCCGTGACACCAATATTGTTATGACCTGGGCTCAATTTAAGGGAGCCTTCTTTGAGAAATACTTCCCACAGTGTGTTAGAGACCGAAAAGTGACTGAGTTTGAATAGTTGAGACAAGGCATTATGTCCGTAGCTGAGTACGAATCGAAATTTACTGAACTCGCCAGATATGCACCACACATGGTGGATACTGAGGCCTCGTTTGGGAACAGGCTAATTTAGTAACTTTTTGGCTATTTGGCTAAAAAGGTAGGTAAAAAAAACTTGTATGTTTGGGATGATTTTTTGGCTAATTACGAAAAGATGTGCAAAAAGTAGAGAGAAAAGAGAATCTTTGACTTTTTTGTATGAGTTGTTGGCTTTTTGGCTAATTTAGTAACTTTTTGACTAATTGGCTAAAATAGCCTCTTGCCAAACGAGGCCTGATTACAAAAAGGCCAGAAAGTTCGAGGGCGGCCTTAATGTAGAGATTCTTGACAGAATCAATGTACTAAAACTGTTGAAATATGTTGATGTTCTTGACCGAGCCATTATGGCTGAATCAAATATTGAAGTATTGAAACAGACTGAGGCACCCGCAACTGAGTAGCGCGGGAAGAGACGGGGTTTTAAGTTCAAGAAAGGCAGAAACAACCCATTGAACAAAAAGCAAAATACAGGGTCTTTGACTAGTTCTAGTCAAGGAAACCGTCCTATACCGCCTTACTCCGAATGTGGTAAGAATCATAAGGGAGTTTGTTATAAAATTTCTGGTGCTTGTTACAGGTGTGGCAAGGTGGGCCACATGGTCAAAGATTGCCCTTCCACTTCTCAGGGCAATAGTAAAGCTGCACCTAGCGCGATAGCATCAACTACTCCACCGAAACCCAACCCCAAAGCCACTGGGAAAGAGCCTATGAGGCAAGGCCGAGTGTTTGCACTCGTACCGAGAGATGTGCAAAATACCAAGACCGTCGTGTCAGGTATACTCTCTATTTGTGCCCAAAATGCGTATGTTTTGATTGATTCAGGGCCTACACATTCATATGTATCGCATGTTTTTTCGCGAAAATTGAATAGACCATTAGAACCTATGAACTATCTGTTAGTTGTATCTTCACCTGTTGGAGGATCCATGACTTATGCCTATCTGTACCCTGCATGTGAAATTATTGTTGAAGATGTTCATTTGTACATTGATTTACTGCCATTGAATATTGATCATTTTGATGCGATATTGGGGATGGATTGGTTAACAAAATATCATGCCACCATAGACTGTGTAACAAAACAAGTTGTTTTTCGTCCACCCGGACTGCCTGAATTTGTGTTTAACGGAGTTAGAGTAGTACCTCTCCCGTATCTGATTTCAACCATGAAAGCTTTTAAACTGATTAGAAAGGGGTGTAAAGGGTATCTATGTTCTGTATTGACTGTACCTATTGATGATAAAGCTGATGTGAACAGTATTCCCATAGTCAGAGAATTTCCAGATGTTTTTCCAGATGAGTTGCCAGGGGATTTGATTGATAGGGAGATTGAGTTCACTGTTGATGTGATTTTGGGTACACAGCCAGTATCTAAAGCTCCTTACAGAATGGCACCGACTGAATTGAGAGAGTTGAAAGTTCAACTGCAAGAACTGTTAGATAAGAAGTTCATCAGGCCCAGTACTTCACCATGGGGCGCGCCAGTCTTATTTGTGAAAAAGAAAGACGATTCACTGAGACTTTGTATTGACTACCGTGAACTGAACAAGGTAACCATGAAAAATAAATATCCATTGCCTCGCATTGATGATTTATTTGATCAGTTACAGGGTGCCTAGGTGTTTTCCAAGATTGACCTTAGATCTGGATACCACCAGTTGAAAGTCAAGACAGGGGACATTGAGAAGACTGCTTTTCGAACGAGGTATGGACATTACGAATTCTTAGTTATGCCTTTCGGAGTTACCAATGCGCCTGCTGCATTTATGGACCTTATGAACAGAATTTTCAAACCATACCTTGATGACTTTATAGTGGTATTTATAAATGACATTTTGATTTATTCCAAAAGCACAGAAGAACATGAACGTCATTTGACTATTGCCCTACAGACCCTAAGAGAACAGAAGGATTCGAGCTACGTATTTTTTAAGTTATTGCATATAGATTATTCATGAGCAAGGTTGACTAGATTCATTAATCATAATTATATAATTTTATCAGGTTTGTCTTTAAAAAAAATGTTATTCCGCCTGAATTTTTACACTGAATTTTGCATCAAAATGATATGATAGTATCATTTGTGTAATTAAAGGTATTTTAATGGATTATTTGTTTTGATAGGTCCAAAACTTAGCCAAGTGTTTATGTACATGTTCTTTATATAAATTTTATGTTGGTATATCATCTCTAAAAAAAATGAATGACAAATATGATTTTAAAATAAATTGTTCTTTTTTTTTTAGACAAATATGATGAAATTATGTAATTACAATTACCCAATTTGATCTGAATTTTATTTTTATTTTTTATGAATGATCTATACACATGCACATTAAAATTAAACTTGAATCACCAAAATGGTAAATGTAATGGACTCCACAAATCTAATAATGGCTGCACTTCACTTCACTTCGTTTGAAAAGAAGCCAAATCATTTATGTTAAAACCACTAAACCTAACCCACTACTACCTACCACACACACTCACCTCCTCACCTAACCTACCACTACCACCTCCACTTCATCCCCTACCACTTCACCTACTACCTTTCTTCTCTTCTATATATTTGATCATTGTAAACATAACAAAATATCAATATACACAACAATCTTGTAATACATCAATCAATACATAATTTATTTTCCCTGTATTTCTCTCTTTATACATTGAATTTACATGGTATCAGAGCTAGGTTAAGAACCTAATATTTTCGTTCCACCGGCGGGCGGCAATCTCGCCTTGGCCGCCCGCCGGACAAACCCAACACAGCCACACATAGACACCATTCTCTCTTCTCTCTCTAACACACTGTTCTTCTCTTCATCCACTCAATTCACCTTTATTCTGAGCAACCCATGTCGAAAGACTCCTTCTTCGAAGCCAATTCCATCACTTTTTGGCAAGACACAGAGGCATTGAGAGAGTTCAAGAACGGAATCGATCCTAACTCAGTCAGACCCGGTTCGTGTCTGAGCTCATGGGACTTCACTCTCGATCCATGCGACAACCTCTTCACATGTGGGTTTCGATGCGACCTCGTTATTTCAACGATGAGTCAAGTCACCGAACTCGCTCTCGACCAGGCGGGTTACGTGGGTTCACTCGCTTCCACCTCCTGGATCCTCCTCCACCTGCTACTGTTACTCCTTCACACCCAACTAGCCCGGCCCGAACCAAATCATCGGCTCCGGACTCCAAAGTCCTCCTCCGCAGACAAGGCATCTTCCTCTTCGCTCCGCTTCTTTACATCTCCGGCATGCTCTTCTCCATGGGAACTGTCTCCTTCGACGTTGTTCCAATCATCAATCACCGTCCTGCTCCGGGCTCCGTCTACCGGTTTCCCTTCCGACTCTGTTCTTCCGTCTCACCTCGAGACTCGCTTCCGCAGTTCAGTCAGAACCACCATAGAGTTCCAGACATTCTGATCTCTTTTATCATCACGGTATACTGGCAAACACACACCAAACCCAGATCAGAAGTGGCGGAGATGGGTCCACGGTCACCGCCAGAAGAACCACCAACAAAGGCGGAGGCCGCCAGCGACGCCTCCGACACCCGTACATCTCCGCCGACACCCGGCTTCACCATCGCAGCCGGAGACGAATCGGAGGCACAGCTCCGACCCAGACAGTCCTGAAAAATGGTGGGTTTCACTTCGTCGTTGGTGTTTTTAGCATCTCTCTCTCTCTACTCCCCTCTCTCTCTCCACTATATCCCCTCACTCTCTGTCTCTACTTATTTCACGGGTTTTTTTTTTGGCACCAATTCATGTGGGTATGAGGCAACAATTCAGAATACAAAAGGACTCATTGTTTATTATATATATGTAGGTGATCAGGTATCGAATCAGAGTTAGCAGCGTTGACCCGAACTCTGTTTTTGTCAAGCCAACTATTGCACCTCATCGCGAGGTTTCAATTCAACACGTGTCAAGGTTTATTGGGTGGTTTAGATTCACCATTTTGAAATCATTCAAGTGGCAAGAGTGGTCTACAGCTTTTGTTTGTGCTGTTTTTGATAATGAGATTTAATTCTCTAACTTGTGTTTTATTCTGTATATAAGTGTTTTATGAACTTAAGTATTTGTGAGTATCTAAGTATATGAAAGTTGTTTTATACATTTAAGTCCTTATAGCTCATTGGACGTTATTTTCTATTATTAACTGGCTTTCGCCAGCCCCTATTATTGTGTTATTATCATTATTGTTAAAAAGACATTTAGTAATCACGGATTATTGGCCAGTTACGATACTAAATTTATAGGGATGGGTTTGGGTCGTGACATAAATTCTCACTGTTCATAATTTAAAAATTTGATTCAAACATATAACTATCGATGACTGATCATCTTATTTTTTGCATTAATATTCTACTCAACGAGTCTTAAAAAATGAGTAGTTTGGATTATTAAAACGAAACCTATGATGGGCTCCATAGATCCCTCAAATTATCTCGTGTTGAGATCCCAACATGAGAGAAATCTAATGCTTTTCAAAATCTTATCGACCCTTGTAAATAAATAGTACTTCGTACAACTGCAATTACCCATAAAATTTATTTAAAAACAAATAATATATGATTGAGATTTATTTCAAATGTAGATCATATTATACAATAATTAAATTTAAATCACACATAAACTTTTGAGATAAAAAAATTCTTAACAAATTTTCATGATTAAATTTTTTTTTTTTTTTTTTTTTTTTGTTTTCCACTTAGAATGCAATAAAAAAATTCTTAACAAATTCTCATGAATAAAATATTTTTTTTCTGTTTCTTGTTTTCCACTTAGAATGCATATGCGTGAGTATACAATATATTATATGGGATTATCCTTAAAGCGGTCGAAATTTTGGTCGGTGTGCTGAAAATCTTTACTAGAGTTGGAATGGGAGGGCTTTGAAATGACTAGTTAGTATCCAAGTAAGATTTGCCAAATAAATTTTTTTGTTTTTGTTTTTTCTCCCAATAAATATAACTTGTTCGACCAACTCAAACAACCAGATTTATTTATTTATTTATTTTGCATGTAAAAATAAGTCAATTTTAAGGAATATAAAACGGTGTTATGTTATATATATATATATATTTATAAAATTTGTAGGGCTTTTTTTAGAAGGATCTAGTTTTTTCTTCAATTGGAAAGAAATTCAGTCAGGTGTTGTTATGCTCCTGAGGTCCGTTATTGGGTTATTGGGTTTCACACTAGTGATTCGAGCTACGTATTTTTTAAGTTATTGCATATAGATTATTCATGAGCAAGGTTAACTAGATTCATTAATCATAATTATATAATTTTATCAGGTTTGTCTTTAAAAAAAATGTTATTCCGCCTGAATTTTTACACTGAATTTTGCATCAAAATGATATGATAGTATCATTTGTGTAATTAAAGGTATTTTAATGGATTATTTGTTTTGATAGGTCCAAAACTTAGCCAAGTGTTTATGTACATGTTCTTTATATAAATTTTTGTGTCTAACCTCCTTGAGTTTGAGGGGGGCTGTTAAACCCACTAAACCTAACCCACTACTACCTACCACACACACTCACCTCCTCACCTAACCTACCACTACCACCTCCACTTCATCCCCTACCACTTCACCTACTACCTTTCTTCTCTTCTATATATTTGATCATTGTAAACATAACAAAATATCAATATACACAACAATCTTGTAATACATCAATCAATACATAATTCATTTTCCCTGTATTTCTCTCTTTATACATTGAATTTACAATTTATAAAATTAACGTTGTAAATGAAATGGTTTCTTACAAAATATGATGTTTGGATTATAATTTTAGTCACTATATTCATTCCCATATTTCCCTCTTACCAATTGCTAAGAATTTTTTTTGTTAATGCTTGATACATTCATCATAACAAGCTCTAACACATTTTACCAAACGTTTATCCACCATATTTATCCTTGATATATTCTTGAATTTTTTTTTTTATAGATAATTTAGGGGTATTATATGTGTCCTTATTCCCTACCAATCAACAAATATCAAGCTTCCTCCTATTTTTTATGTCTCAACACAAAGTTATAAACTTCATCTTTTATACCAATCACAACACTTTCAAAATATCATTTGATCATACTCCAAAAACCACCGATTTACGTTTCCTCTCGTCCATCTTTTCTCACATCCATTTTATTGTTGATTATTAAATTCTAAATAATCCAAATCTTGATAGTTGATTCAGTCACCATATCCACATCTCAAATGTTTCAAAGTCTAGACCTAAGACCTTGACCATATCTCTTCTTCATTTCATTTCAGTCCCCAACTGTCCAAGAAGATAAGGTAGTCCCACACACCCAGTCCCCTACTCCCCCAAAACTAGGGCATTTTAGTGTCCTCAACAGTTGGGGTGGCGGTGGGCAAGATTTTTGGGTCCCACCCTACCCAAAGCATGGGCGGTTAGTAGTACTTTTCAACCCACTTAACTACCACTCCACTGCTATTGGTTGAAAATTAGAAAATTAGTAATGCAAATTAGCTTGGTAATGAAGTAAATGGGAAGTGGTAATGTGACAATAGCTGTTTTGGAAGCTAGTAGAGGGAGATAAGAGAGAGAGATAATGAAGAAGCTACTTGGAAGATGCCTTGGGCCTTTATCTCTTCCGAATCAGTTATGGACGGTGGCGGTTGCAAATGGGCAGTGGCGTGGGTTTGACACATATACCACCACGCGGTAATCACTCCTCACTTCACCCGAAGTCTTGTGTCTCTCTCCCTCCATGTTCCCTCTTCAAAAATGGAATGATTGTTGTCCGGCTATATGGGCTCATTTAAAGACTATTTTTATGATTCGAATTGTTTATATTTTAAAATATATTAAATTAAATAAAACATATTTTCAAAAAATTAAATTGATTGGATATTGTTAATCTTTTTATCAACTCACATTTATATTTAATTTTATACTTCAAATTATAATTGTCATTTATTTTTATAAATAAAAATGCAATTTGATGAAATAGTTAAGGATATCCGATCAACTTATTTTTGATAGGTATTTTTTACTCGATGTATTAAAAAATGTGAACAGTTCAGATCATCGAAATGGACTCCAAAATACGCCCATATGACTACACAACAGTAGCTGTTATGCCCCGCAAAGCAACCACTCCATCTCCCTTAAAATAAGGGTTTGCATGGTTCAATTTTAAAATAAATCAAGGTTAAATTACTACTCACAATTTTATAAAATTTGAAATCAAATAGAATCATGAAAAATTTAGAATTAAATCAAACTAAATCAAAAAAATGTGGTTAAGTTGGAATCACCGTTTTCATGAATTTTGTTATTATTTACAATATAATCACAACTTGCTCAAAGATTAAGTAATAAATATATCATTGTTTTACAAACAAAACTATTTAAATAATTGTTTAGAACTATCATATTATTAAACAAGAACACATTTGTAAGCAAAGTGTTAACAACTTATGAAAATATATATGATATTAATAAGATAGATAAGTGTCTACCAGAAATAAAAAATTATATATATATATATATATTTAAATGATCCAGTTGAATTCTAAATCAAAACTATAACTATTGATAGATGTCTTGTTGTCTAGGTTAAAGTTTTATATCTTTCTCGGACTCTTGGCTAAGATAAGTATCTTATAAATGTTATCTTATTTGATGTAGTTATATATAATTTAAATAAAGTTATGTGAAGGTATTTGATGCAATTTCTATTTTACCAAATATTCAATTTATTGAGATAATTAGGCCCGGTTTTGCGGATAAGTACACAATGCAACTGCTTTGGACCTACTAAAAAAGACTAAAAAAAGCCCCAAAATTATTTTAGCTCTTGTACTTTCATAAGAAAAAAAGCCCACTTGAAGTTTAAATGTTGAAAGTTATGTTTTTTAAATGGCCCAATCTGAATTAGAAATCCTTAAAACAAGGCCTACTTGAATTTTGAAGGTCCAAAGTTTTTTTTTAGAATAGGCCAATCTGAATTAGAAAAAGCCCAAAAAATCGGAGAACTAATTTATATTTTAAAAAACTTTTGAGGCCTAAGTGTAAATAATATAAAATCAAAGTTTTGACTTACCTGGTGGGTTTCGCTCAGTAGTAAGAATGGGGAAAGCAATACAGAAAGCTTCAAAGGCTTAGCTGATTTGTTTTCCCAGGTAGATTGGGGTGGGATTGTTAGTGTTGAAATTAAAAAAAATTATATTTGTTTATAATATATTTTAGTGAAGAGATTAAATATATATAATATCATAAATATCCTTTAGTATTTTTGATATATGCTAATATTAAAAATTATATTTTATAAATATTTTTTTGTTCTATATTATTTTAATATTTAATATTTATATATATAACGACATAATAATAATTAAAATTAAAAAAAAAAACCACACACAAAGGCACACAAATATGGGCAAAATAGCATATTTTCAAATTAATCCCCTCAATTTTGAGACTCAACCCTTTGGACGGATTTACTAATCCCCTCTTCCAAGGCCCATGCTAGTCCCAAGGAACTACCAATTCCAAGCTTTACTTTGCAAACAAATATGATTTTAGAACTCTCAATTTACTAATAGTCTAATCTCAAATCCCTATCTCTGAAAACAAGCAAAGTCTAAAAACAAGAGCGACACCCTATTGAAGTCTTAAGACCAAGAAATTGAAAGTGTAACTTAACATTATTAATCTTCCCTCAACTCTTATCTATCACAAACATTGGGAACTATTATTATATTTCTGAATTTTTTTTTTTAAAAAAAAAATTTATTTACTGAACTATGATGGAAAGTCTCATATCATATTTGTAACATAAAATAGGGTTCAAGTCACAACCTCTCTAATGGGTATGTGTTCATGTTTTTACTTAATAAAATATTTGTTTGATGATGATGGTATGATTTTTTTCCCCCTATTATGATGACATGATTTTTTAATTTTATTTTATATTTCAATTCATTGATTATTTAATTTGTTATTGTTGAAGATCAAGTTAGCATTATGATGATGATGTTAGTAATTTTTGATAAATTGTATCAAACAGGTCATGCTTCTTAAAATGTCTGTTTTGACTACAAAAGAAAAAATTATTTGAATACATAATCTTTTCATTGCAAACTTTTTATTTTTATTTTTTAATATGTATGAAAGGCTCAATATTTAAGATTTGTTTTGGGTTCCAGAAAACTGAGAGCCTGCCATGGAGATAATTCAAGTCATGCTAGACAAAGTATCCTTCCTTTCAGGCTGTGTAAAAAAAAAAAAAAAAAAAAAAAAAAAAAAAAAAAAAAAAAG
>NW_021028418.1:405152-425392 GCF_004153795.1 Camellia sinensis | reverse complement strand
GACAATTTTCAAACTATAGCTGAAAATTAATAATTAGTAACGTTTTTTTTAATAATATTTGATGAAAAATATCATTAATTATTATAATATCTATTATACAAATAAGTCTATTTATTATGACCTAAACGTAAGTCCCTCAAATTATAATTACTTAAATCAAAATTTTTTTTTCTTTCTTGGTGGTATTAATTCAAAACATTCCCTTGGAGAGTTCCTTGCAAGGGTAAGGATAAGGATAATTAAATATATTATTTTCTACAAGTGCTAACTAATTACTTTTATCTAATAATAGATGTCAAACTTAATGTATAATTTCTAATTGATTTTCTTTAACATTTTCGTTAAGTTCTTTTAATAACCCAATGATAGTAGTATTTTGTTCGATAATTATTTGTAATGCAGTACTATTACTTAAATTATTTTATTCGATTTCTTCAATGTATCTAATGCTCATTTATTAATATGACAAAACTAAGAAATTAAACTCTGATATCAATTCTAAAACACAAGTGTGGAGGATAATTAAGTTAATAATAAATTAAAATGTGGGCCTTATAACAATTTTATATAATCTTTGGACATATGTTTTATTTTTATATTATCTTCCAGACTAAATTGATTCCAATTTAATACTTTAAGGACTTAATTGACAAAAATAAAATTTTAAGAACTGAAACGAAAAAAATGTTAAACTTAAGGACTATAATTAAAATTTATGCTTTTTTAATAATATGATAAAGGGCATATTTAGTTCCTAAAATATGCGTTGTTTTTCATTTTAATCCCTTAAGTTTCAATTTGTGATTTTGGTCCTCAAAATTGTCAATTTGAGTCAATTTGGTCCTAAGTTTAACATCTGTTAACAAAATATATGAATAAAAGACAATTTTGATTAATAAAGTATGAATTTCTTATCATTTTAGTCCCTCAAGTTTTAAATTTTGTGGTCCATATCAATGTGGTCCGCTTGGTGGGATATTCTGTTAACGGATTCAGAAGAGCTTTGCTTCATGAGTCCTTACCGAACAATTCACTTGAAAAGTTTATAGCCTCTAATCAACAAAAGCATTCACTTGGTTGGGAAATATTGCAAGACATTGCTCTTGGCTTGGCTAAGGGAATTGAATATCTTCACCTAGGGTATGATCAACGAATCCTCCACTCTCATGAGTCACAACATCTTGTTAGACCACAAGTTCAATGCAAAGATCTCTGATTTTGGTTTAGCAAAGTTATGTTCAAATGAACAAAGTGCAGTATCAATGATTGCTGCTAGAGGGACTATGGGTTACATTGCACCTGAAGTGTTCTCTAGAAACTTTGGGAATGTGTCAGACAAATCAGATATTTATAGTTTTGAAATGTTGTTGCTAGAAATTGTTGGAGCGAGGTAAATTATTATAACAAAGTACACAAGCGAAAATTACTTTCCAAAATGGATTTACAAGAGTTTGGATAAAGGAGAAGAGCTAGGATTTCAAATTGATGATCGGAGGGAGATGCAAAGATTGTGAAGAAACTAACAATAGCAGGACTTTGGTGCGTACAGTGGTGTCCAATAGACCAGCCATCTATGAAAGTTGTGGTGCAAATGCTGGAGGGAGATGAAGGCACTCTGACAGTTCCTCCCAGCCCGTTTTCCTCTACAAATCCAATGCCAACGAGGCGAACAATGGGTGATACAACTTTTACTAGTGAGCTAGATGTAATTGTTGAATATGAGTGAGAGAATAAATTAGTGATATTTTATGGGAAATTTTAATGATTGTAATGTATAACAGAAATTAATCTCATTGTTCTCAGCAATTGCGTTTAGAATTAATTGTGTATTGATGTATTACTATAGTTTTCAATAATACATCTTGAGCATGGCCTTATTGTATTAATTATCATCTTACAATGGGGCACTTTGTATGAGAAAGATTTATTTTTTTTATGTATTATCAGCATGCATAACAACCAATGACCAATCCACAGGAATTCTTTTCTTCTAGGAAGCATGGTGAGTTTAAGTCTCCAATTTCAACCACCATCAACAATCAAAATCAAAGAGAAAGAGAAAAAGTAAAAACATCAAACAACAATAAATTGCATATTGAATGACTATATTGGAACACTTATATATATTAGGAACTAAATTAATACAATTTAAACAATTAGGGACTAAAATAACACAAATTGCATATTTTCGGGACTAAAAGCGAAAACTTTTACTTAAATTTCCATATTTACACCTTAATTTAACGTCATCTACAAAAAGAACACGTTTTTATATAATGAGGACTAAATTGACGTAATAAAAATAATAATAACCAAAATAACACCAATAGCATATTTTAGGAAAATGATAATCTAATAAGTTTTCAGACTTTTACAGATACATCATGGAAACTAAAGGTTGCAGGTGAAGTGCTCCATCCTCCCTTAATTTCAAGGGCAAATTACACTGGTAGCCCATATATTTTTAACCTTGTACCATTTTAGTCCCTATAATTTTAATTGGCTTGATTTTTACCATCAATTTATGATTTGTCTCAATTTGATTCAATTGATTACAATTGTTAGTACTTTTTGATAGAAAATGTGTACATAAGTGGCTGGTGTTATTTTTTATAAGAAAAATTGTGAACTTATTCAACTCAGTGAATTAATCTCAACCATTTTCCCTTAAAAATCCTAATCAATGTTATCAATTGGACTAAATTCACACAATCTACAATTAAGTGTTAAAATTGAGTTAATTGAAATTAGAATGACCAGAGTAAGACAAGAAGAAAAATGCACGGACTACCAATGTAATTTATCCTAATTTCAATTGATTTTGTGGATGAGGCAAAATTTTACTCAATTTGTATGTTATGAATTGCAAGTGAAGTCTCGGTTTATCTATTCCTATTGTATTTGTCATTATAATGTATTTTGTCTACAGATTAAACAAAATAAAGAAAGAGGATCAATTAAAGATTTTAAAGTTTTTGGAGGATTATAAAGCTCTTAAGCCTGCAAGATACTCCTACACAGATATCAAGAAAATCACAAATCAATTTCAGAACAAAGTAGGCCAAGGAGGTTATGGATCAGTGTACAAGGGAAATCTTTCAAATGATGTTCATGTTGCAGTTAAGATTCTTAACAATGTGAAAGGAAATGAGGAGGAATTCATCAATGAAGTGCAAACAATAGGCAGAATCCACCATATCACTATTGTTCACTTGGTAGGACACTATTCTGACGGGTTCAGAAGAGCTCTCCTTTATGAGTTCTTATCAAACAATTCGCTTGAAAAGTTCATCTCCTCTCTGATAGAGAGAAGCGTTCACTTGGTTGGGAGAAGCTGCAAGATATAGCCCTTGGCATAGCTAAAGGAATTGAATATCTTCACCTTGGGTGTGATCAACAAATCCTTAATTTCGATATTAAGCCTCACAACATCTTGTTGGACCATAAGTTCAACTTAAGAAGTATGGACGCTTCTAAGAAGGTGATGTATGCATGTCATGTCCATGTCGGACACCGACACTCTTTGGACACTTCTCCGATACGTGTCCGACACTCTTCAAAACATGTCTTATTTTTTTAATATTTTTTAAACACCCGAACACTCTTTGGACACTTGGAGGACATACGTGTGCATCTCTTAAACTCATGTGTCTATCGATTAGACACATGTGAAACTAATTATAAGTTTAAACAAAACAATTTAAGATATTCCCTCCGTCCCAAAATATTAGTTCCTTATTCCATTTTTCATTGTCCCAAAATATTAGTTCCTCTTTATAAATCAAGCAGAAAAATAATGTAAATTTCCTATTTTGCCCTTCTTTTAAATTAATAAACAATATAAAAAGTACAATTATGACATTGATATTCCCAAAAAATGTACTATCAAAAGGGTAATTTTGGAAAATCAACTTTTTTCAAATGCAATAAGTGTACTACCAAAAAAAGTTGGATTCCCCAAAAGGGACCAATATTTTGGGACGGAGAAAGTATAATAATAAAACAAAAACCATATAAATTTATAGGAATTAGTGCCATGATATATTCATATATATAATATATAATAAATATATAAAATTATATATTGCATGCGTGTCCTCCACATGTCGTGTCCTGTATTTTTTGAAAATTAGCGTGTCAACGTGTTAGTGTCGTATCCATGTCGTGTCGATGTTTCTTAGGCCCCGTTTGTTTTCAGAGGTAAAATTGATGAGATTCATAATGAGGGAATTGATAGTAAGATGATTAATTAAAACTATATTTTTTTTTATGATTGTTGTTGACATAGGGATTGCTAAATTATTTTTACATAAAATAATAAAACAAATACAAAAAATACAAAAACATTAAATATTAATGTTTAAAAAAAATGCCCAACATGTAAAAAATAATAAATAAAACAAATAAAACAATAATTTTTACTTAACAAAAAATACAAAAAATTAAACATTAATGTTCAAAAAAAATGTCCAATTTGTAAAAAATAAAATAAAATAAAAAAATAAAAAATAGTCCGGCAGACTATTTTTCTAATACCACCGCCACCTCCACCTCCACCTCCTCCATCCCAATTCTCCTTCCAAGGCTTAATCTAATCTGGACCTCCATCTCAATCCCTTCTCTATCACCCAAAACAAACACAACATTAGTAAGTCCCACATCCATCTCAATCCCAATCCCCACTCCATCTCTTGCAACAAACGGGGCCTTAGAGTTCAACCCAAAGGTCTCTAACTTTGGTCAATCAAAATAGTGTTCAAAGGAACAGAGTGCTATATCCATCACTATTGCAAAAACGGTTGTATGGTACATTGCTCCTGAAATGTTTTCTAGAAACTTTGGGAATATGTCATACAAATCAAATGTTTATAGTTTTGGAATGTTGCTAGAAATGGTTGGAGGGAGAAAGAAAAAAAAAACACAAAAAAGAGCGAAAATTACTTTCATGAATGGATTTACAAGCGTGTGGATCAAGGAGAAGAATCAAGAGTTCAAATTGAGAAACAGATGCAAAGATTGTGAAGAAACTAACAATAGTGGGACTTTGGTGTATACAATGGTTACCCAATAGATTGACCATCGGTGAAAGTTGTGGTACAAATGCTAGAGGGATATGGAAGCACTCTAACAATTCCCTCCAGTCCATTTGCCTCCACAAATCTAGTGTCAACGAGGGGAACAATGGGTAGTACAACTTTTAATAGCAAGTTAGAAGTAATTTATAAATCTGAGTGAGTATAAATTAGTGATATTTTATGGAAATTTTAATGATTGTATTGTATAATAGAAATTAAACGTCTTGTTCTCGGCAATGAGTGTAGAATTAATTGTGTATTTATGTATTACTATAAGCTTTTAATAATACACCTTGTGCATGGCCTCTGTATTAATAGTCATCTTTTAACGTATCAGAAAGATTTTGTTTTCCTGTCAAAGAAGTATCTTCTCACTCAAAACTTTGTCTTAATAATGCAAACCTACATAACATCAATGGCAACCTTGCAGTAAATCTTTTCTCCTGTTTTGCTAAATCTACAATAAATTTGGAGGACTTCGAATTTACAAGTTCTTCATTGCATGGTTAAAACGGAGGTATAAATCAAAATTAAATGTCAATATATTAAACAACTTACAAACCATAGTTTAATTTTAAAATCATGCTAAGCATAAAACAAAAACTAAAAAGAAATCTAGTGAAATGAGTCGTATTTCTGTAGTAGAAGGAAAATATTGTTTCAACGGAAGTACGGTACGGCTTAGATATATACTAGGTACGTCTGGGTACGTCAAAAATTAAGAAGAAAAAACTTAGGTACATGTTTCGTGTACCCGGTACGTATGTAGAAGTACCATACGAGGTACGGTACGCTAGTAAATATCCGGTACAGGTACGACATGTTTTTTGAAGTAACCATGCTTCATAGCCTATTTATAGAAATGAAGCATTGATTTAAAAGTTTTGTAAAATAACAAGACAATTTTACCTTTTAAAATACAAAGACAAATATATCAAATTCTATATATCACAGCCTACACACAAAAAACTTTCCTTAAAATTTATAGAGGGCAATACATGAATTGTAAATTTAATTGATTAACGGTTATAATGCTGTGGAGGTTCTCAAGTGAGTTGTAAAGTCTTCACATTATGTAAGGAGAAATATCATTGGTTATAACCTAGGGGAGTAGGTCCTTTGCACTATACTATATATAGGATTTTCAAATATCAAGGGTGGCTATGGCACCCAGGCCGCCCTCTCCCTCCAAGTAAATATTGAATATAACCGTATATTACGTGATTGTATCACTATTTAATAAATAATTTTATTTTATGACACAAACCACAATATTATTGAGTTAATAAAAGCAGAGACTTGTTCATCTAATTTCAATTACAGTCTTTTTTTTATTGACCAATGACACCAGGTAAAATAATATCACCGTTACTCTCAATATTTTCTCCTCCCCGCACCCCGAAGAGGTTATTTGCTTGTGATGGAGCAATGCTCCACATCCTTTAAATTATCACTTGACACTCGTCAAGTTCTCTCTAAAATCAAACAATTAACATCAAGATGAGGCACTGCATAGTGATATAACAGAATTAAGAACATGCATCATCAACAACTCGGACAATTTTACTAGTAATAACTATGAAAAATCAATACCGCAAAAAAAGTAACAACAATATAATTGATTGATTCAATCAATCATTTTTATTCATTAATTTGATCATTATACTCAACCAAATTATAAACCTAACATCACATTTCAAGTTCCTAAATCCATCAAGATTTCAACATAAATAATAACAAGCAAACAAACAATCAATCAAAAAGTAATCAGAAATCAGAGCACCGACAGTTCCGCTCCCAATCGCCGTAACGAGTGGGCTCGGGACCTCTAGGTCCTCCAATCTCACCGGTCTCTTTGTTCATATCAAAGTCATCATCTTCATCTTCGTCATCGTTGTCCTTTTCGTTTTGAATCTTCTCTTTGATTTCTGATTCCTCTTCTTCAAGCCTTTTAGGGTTAACTTGATCTTCTTATTGAAACTGAGTCGAAGAGCAGATGAGTCGCCTCGCCGAGTTCGAACCGGAGAGAGTTACCGATTCAGATCTCGCGTCTGAAAGACGCAATTTTGGAGCAGATAACTTGATTAGTGATGAGAATAGACGGCCCTGATTAGCTTGTTTGTTTTATCCTCTTTGTTGCTTTATACAGGAAGTGGACTGACTGATTGTATGCATCTCACAGTTCGGTGTTCTCCTGCGAGATGGAACGTTAGCCCTTGGATGAATAATTGATATTTGATCTTTCAGATTTTAGATTTTTTAGTGTTTGCAAAATAATTTGGATTTTTTTTTTTTTTAAATTACACTTGACCATTTATGTTTGATTATTTTCTTACTTTAACTTTTAAAGTTGTACTAGCATATCAACACATGCGACGCAAGGACTAATTAAATAATTTTAAAATTAAATAATAACGTAAAATTTATTTAAAAAGTGTAGAAAAATTATTTATAATGAATTAAATTTTAACTATTTTATTAAATTATATATATCTATGGCACTGTTTGGGAAGAGCAATTGGAGGCTATTATAGCCTCAAATGAAAAATAAGCCAAAAAGTCTCACTATTCACCCCTTTTTATTAAATTTTTCAAAAAAAAATAGGCTGCAGCTGCCGGCAGTGTAGGCACAACCTACACTGTCAAAGTGTCAAATTGTTACATCACTTAGGAAATTACAATTTTGCCCCTTTACATCAATTTAAAAAATTATAATATTAGGGACAAATTAGTCATTTTAAATTCAAATATCATTTCAACACACTTTTCAATACAACAATTCAAATAAAAATCAATCTCATCTTTCCAAACACAAAAACTAAAATAGCCTACTAAAGTAACCAAAAAATCAAAAAACTTCTAAAATAGTTACTTCCCAAACGAGGCCTATATAATAAGGAAGAGGATTTTTAAATTTATCCTAGAGACAATTGTCCTACTAAGACATTTAATGGTCATGATTCATTTGTGTATTTAAATGAACGGCTGAGATGACTATATATCAATCCTAAATATATATCTACATTTACTTCCCACCCAAACAATAAGTTCCCTCTACTTACCCACGTCTCCCCTCCATTCTATCTTTATCTCTCTCCCTTCTCTGTTCTCACATTCCCACTTACCCACGTCTCCCCTCCCCCCTCATTCTATCTTTATCTCTCTCCCTTCCCTGTTCTCACACACCCTATTTCCTGTTTATCTCTCCCTTTCTACACATCTCATTCTCGGTCCTGCCCCCGCCCCGCCACCGCCAGGTGCAATAGATTCAAAGCCACAAGAATAGAGGTAAATAACTGTAGCAAAGAAGCAGTTCATCAGATGAACAATTCGTCATCGTCCGTATATTCCTCTCTCTCTCTCTCTATATATATATATATATATGAAATGGGTCTTTGCCATTATTGCAGGAGAGTTGTGAGTATAAACTTCTTCTTTCCGGGTTGAGATCCCCTGTTCTCCTCTGTCTCTCCCTCTCTCATCTGCTCCGTTCCTCCTTTTATTTTACGTTCAGTCTTTTGCTATCGATCTTCTCTTCTAATTTTTGAACACAAATCAACCACAAAAAAATCATAAAACTAGATGGAGACCCAATCTTCCAACTAAAGACCCAGATTAAAACTAGATGGCTCAACCTCATGTAGATTCAGGGGAAAAAAAATTAAAAATAAAAATAGTCGAGCCAAATTCAGAAAAGGACCCAGATTAAATCATATTTTATGTTGAATTTGGTTATATAATTCATATTCTATCATTATTTGTCTGTTTATCTCGATCAAAAAAAATAGATATTTGTTTGTTTATGAATGGTTTCGATCTGTGCAACAAATTAACAGAGAGAATAAAGGAAGCAAAGGAATAATGGGAGACCGAAGAGATTTTGTTAGCCTGTTGTGTTCATCGGAAAGTGGAGAAAAGAAAGAATTAAGAAGCACAAAACAAAGAGGGCTATAGAGATTTTTGTGACAAGGAATGGGGATAGGGAAATGGGTTTGTTTTATTGTTTTTTTATGTTGTTATGAGGGTAAGTACTGTTTGGGTGGCTAGCGGTGGCTCATGGAGGTGGCGTGTGCTGGCGTCAATCGGTCAGAAGCGTTGAAGCTTGAGAGAGTTATGAATCTTCAACTTTTTAGAGAGAGAAAGTGGGTCTTGACATTATTGGTTGGTAGAGCATTTAAAAATAAATAAATTCAAGCACTAATTTTCTTTGTGGAAGCAAACCAAAAGCGCAAAAAATAGTGTGTAAAATCAAGTGCAAAATCACGCTCCTGCACTTGGAAGATTGACCCACAGTCCAAAGATGCTTGGAGGAGTTTTCAGCATGGTTGTTTAGATCCTGAACAATGCGATTAATTTCAAATTTTTTTTTATTGGAATTGGTCCATCTATCTCTATCTTTATCTTTATCTTCATCTTCTTTTACTTTGTCTTATATCTACGCTTTTTTTTTTTTTTTTTAATTTTATGTTTCAATTTGGCCTAGGTTTGGGGCCTTTATAAAAACTTTATATAAGTCAATTTAATTGCTATACTTTTATTTTTTTAATGGTTAATTTTTTTCGTGGGTTATTTTATCTAATTTAATCTTAACATTATGTTTCTTAAATGGATTTAATTTTTTTTAAAGGTTTTAAATTTGAAATAATACTTGATCTTTATAAAAATGGGTTTTATTTTTTAAATGGGTTTTGATTTTTGACATGGTTTTGAAGAGGGTATTGATTTTCTATAATTTAATCAAATCATAAATTTGAGAGAAAATAGAGTGAAAAATAAAATAGAAAAATTATGAATGAGAGTAGGGACTCATTGCGGCTCATCGCCACTGTCCATTCCGCAGCTGTCCACCACCATTAAAGAGGAAGATGAAACAAAGGAAATAAACGGTTTGGAGAGAGATTAGTTAGAGAGAGGGATAATAGGTAGAGGGTAGTTGAGATGTATTTTGAATTGATTCAACGGTCTAGATTTGGGTAGGAAAAGCACATTTGAATTTGTTTTATTATTTTTTTATTTTTAAATAGCCAAATCTAAAATTTAAATAAATAAAAAATTTTAAAAAAAATGTTTCCGTTTACTAAGGAATGTAACATTATTATAAATGTTTATTTTAAAAAGAGAGAAAAAAAAAGTGGTATCATCAGAAATGTTTATTTATTGAAAAAAGTAACTATCATTTTCAAAAAAAAAAAAAAGGTTATGTGAAAAATGTTGTTTTTATGGAAAATGTTTTTTTGGGTTCGATAAATTTGACCTCAAAATTTAAATTGAGTTCGGTTAAAATATAATCTTTTCACAAGACAAGTAAGAAAGAGAAGGAGATAACGAGGGTGGGTGATTTGTTTAAAGACTTAAAAAAGAGTTTTTTTTTTAACTAAACTTTTTTACTCACTTCGGTGACAAAACCCACGAGACATATTCTTATAATAAATTATTTTTTCAGTTTTTACTATAATTTTATTGAGTGCATTTTTATATGGGTAATTTTATAAAAAGACATTTGAAAGTCGAAACAAGACGTGTACTTATATTTTGACTGCAAGAGCGATGAGTTTCTGAAATGGGTTTGGATTTGTGTATGTTTGGGTTTGTGTTTTCTGAACCTTAGTCCATATATTCAATTGAATCACACTTGATATACATCAATTTGATTTGTGTTTCTAAGATTTGTGTTTCTATTTGTTTTTCTAAGATTTGTTTTTTTAAACATTAAAACTGAGAAAGAGAGAAAATGGGTGTTGATTTCCTATGAGATGAGAGAATGAGAAAGATAGACTGAGGGATTAGAGAGAGAAAGTGGGGAAGATGGAGAGGGAGAATGAGTGGAGGTTAGGGGTCACCCAGCACAACACCACACAAAAAAAAAAGTGGGTTTAATTTTTTTTTTAAATCCAATCTTTTTGGAAAATGTTTGTAGAAAATGTTGGTTTGTTTTTTTTTTTTTTTTTTAAATCCACTCTTTTTGGAAAATGTTTGTAGAAAATGTTGGTTTTTTTTGGTGGATAAATTTAAATGGAGTTTAAATTGAGTTCTGTTAAAAAAAATGGTGAATTTAAATTTGTATGAAAATTGAGTTTATGAGTTATGTTTATGTAGAAATTTTTTTTTTTTTTTTGGTGTGTGTAGATAAATTTGAACTCAAAATTTAAATTAGGATTAAATTGGGTTGTGTAAAAAAATGATCATAAAAGTGAATTTTGAGAAGGAGAGGTGAAATAATGGGAGTGGTGTGATTTGTTCAAAAACTGAAAAGAAGAGTTTTTTTATTAATAGAATTTTGACTTCAAATTCTTATAATAAATTATATTTTTTAATTTTACTTTAATTTTATTGGGGTGTATTTATGTTTGGGTACTTTTACAAAATTCATTTCAAAGTCAATAAATTTGATAATTTACATTTTAAATCTACAAAATTTATTTTAAGTCAATAAATTTGATTAAAAAAAGCTTTGGGTGACCCACCACCAACCAGGGAAAGGGGTCCGAAAATTCCACGACTTTTGAGAAATCACAATACTGTATTTATTATTATTTTTATTTTTATTTTTAGAATCTTAATTTATTTAGCTTCATTGTTTGTTGGATAAACTACTAAATTGAAATTCTTAAACAACAAAATAATTATTTATTTGGTAGCTATATATCAATCGGTATAAACAACAGAATAATTATTTATTTGCCGACAGTGGGAGTATTTCGGTGCTTCTCTGTGGGCTGCATCACCTGAGTTTTGGGTTATTTCGTTGTTATTTTATTCGAGTTTTATAAAGCGTGTGATACAAGTATAATTGTTACAATTTTTTGAAAATAATAGTATTTTTTTTAAATATTTTTGTCAAAAAATATTACAAACTTTATAAATTTTAATATGATACGTATGAGTTTCATTGTTTGTTGGATAAACTACTAAATTGAAATTCTTAAACAACAAAATAATTATTTATTTGGTAGATATATATCAATCGGTATAAACAACAGAATAATTATTTATTTGCCGGCAGTGGGAGTATTTCGGTGCTTCTCTGTGGGCTGCATCACCTGAGTTTTGGGTTATTTCGTTGTTATTTTATTCGAGTTTTATAAAGCGTGTGATACAAGTATAATTGTTACAATTTTTTGAAAATAATAGTATTTTTTTAAAATATTTTTGTCAAAAAATATTACAAACTTTATAAATTTTAATATGATACGTATGAATTACAAATGTATTTTGATCACAACATTATTTACACCGTGCCATCAGGTACGGACATACGCTAGTATATATATATATATATATTGCAATTGTCATGAGAAATCCTGTATTTTGAGATATTAATATTTTAGTGAGAGATATTGGTAGTAGTTTGATGGTGAGATTTTTAGATGAGAACCTAACTTATTTTCTCTATTTGTTTATCTCTTTTTAACTCCATTTCATTATTACCATTATTTATCCCTATTATTTATTTACTTTTTTTAGTTTGCTTGCGCTCCAATCAAATGTTGTTTTCTTTCTTTCCAAGCAACCTTTCTTTGCCTCCAAATAAACTATCTTTATTTCCCTCCAAGTTTATTTGGAAACTATTCTTTATTTTGCCTATAAATTTGAACTCATCATCTCAACTTCTTTCTATGGTTCTTCTTCTTGGTCCATCCGTATCTCTCTTTCTCTCTCTCTCTTTATGATCAAAATATAGAATTTAGATTAAGAGTATTTAGAGTGAGAGTTAGAATTTTATTTAAGGAGAGTTATAGATTTTGTTAAACTTTACATTCCTTTTTGATCCACAACCTTTGGAGATTTATGGTTGTGGGGACATATTCTTCAAATGACGACACGTGGCCAAGGTGGCACCGAAGTGCTAGCCGAGATGCCACGTGTCTTGGTCATGACGCTGAGTTGATCTCGGCTAGGCCGAGGTTACCAGCGAAGATACCGAAATTCGAGATGAGCGGATAAGGGACAAGAGTCCTAGAATAGGAGAGGACCTCAGCTAGGATAAGGATAAAGCTCTTAGAGAGTTTATCTTTATCTATTGGAGAGTCCAAGACAAGCATTGAGCCAGAGTCCAAGAGAAGCTAGGCTTCTACAGGGATCAGGTTAGTGCTAACTATAAAAGTAAAGCACCCACATGGGTCTAAGGTACGCTTTTTGCATTCTAAACAATGAGTTAAGCACTTTTGTTATCTTTGAGAGATAACTGACTTGATCATCGGAGTGCTCCTGGGTGGACGAGCCACCGCTGGAATCTTATCTTTTTGTGACAGGTCGTTCAGGCACAATCTATTCTGCCAATGTTCTCCAACTGAGTACCAGATTGGCAGTGTGGTTAGAAAACAGCACACACAATTTGGCGCCGTCTGTGGGAAAGAAAGGAGAATAGATGGCCAGCGACGGACAGAAAGAGAAGATTGGGGACGACATCCATACTAGGAGTGGTAAGCACATTGACCCTAACGTAGAGGGGGATAACTGTAACAAAGAAACTCGGGATCAGAATTCCGGAGAGAAGGACGTTGGCTAGGAGGGTGACGTACCAAAGAAGTCAGACCGAGGTGGGTATTACAACGAGGACGACCTCCAGGTGTGGAAAGATAGGTGCCTGCGGAGGGACGGAGAGATGAAGGGAATGACGAATAAATTGGCGGACCTGCAGTCGGTCGTCAATTTCATGATGCAGAACAATGTCATGTAGCCATCGTTCCTGTTACAAGATACGCCGATTCCAGCGGCCAAAAAAGATGCCCAGAAAGGAGGGCATAAAACAGTTCCTGCAGTCCCTCAGCACGACAGAACCAAAGAACACTCTCACCGGCCTTCAAGGGAGGTCGGGCGAGGAGAGTCCATGAAGGGAGATTCATAGAGGACGCATCGTACCAAAGAAGCTGACCCCAAAGAACATTGGCATGTTCAAGGGAAGGAACTCTGTTTCAACGCAACTAACGGAGAGAGGTCCAAGAGGACTCACAATGACACCGGAAGCAGTACGCCGAAAAGGCTCAAATCTGGAGATAGCCGAGCTCCTGGACGGACCAAGGAGGATTTGAGGGATTACCTCCAGAAGAAGTGACAAGATGCCGAGGTAACATCTCCGGTCAAACCAAGAACACCGTTCTCAGTAGAATTGGATAAATTCGAGGCCCCGAAGAGGTTTCACATGTCGAGGTTCCAGATATATGACGGTAACACGTCGGCTTGTACCTAAACTCAATGGCATTATACACCGGGAACGAGCCGTTGCTCTGCAAGGTGATCCCCTCATCCTTCGGGGAAATTGCATCGGACTGGTTTCACAAGTTACCGAAAGGAACTGTGAAAACCTGGGAGGGCTTGGCCGAGATGTTCGTGGCCAGGTTTGTGACGAACAAACTACAGCTATTGAGGCTGGACTCCCTGATGGCTATGAGAATTGGCGAGGATGAAAGCCTTAGGGCCAACACCAAGAGGTATTATGAGGTGTTCAACCGAATACCAGGATGCAACCAAGAGGTGGCGGTCGTGTCTTTCAAGAACGGCCTGAAAGATGATTGTCTACTTCAAAAATCTCTGGCAAAGACACTACCAAAAGGTATGGAGGACCTCATGGCCAGGATAGAAAAGTATGCTACGACTGAGGAGGACACGCCGGGGACAAAGGCGTCAAAACAAGAGAAGAGAAACGGCTCGCCGAAGCGAGGCCGAGGTAATGGCAGATGCAGTAAGTAAGAGACAGGACTAAGGGTTGCACAGGCAGTCACTGCCGTATTCTGAATTCCAGTTTACAAAGTGCTGGAAAGAATCCGGAATCAGCCTTATTATAGAGTACTAGAGAAGGTGCCTGGTGAATATATGGGAAGAAGTTTGGGGAAGCACTGTGCCTACTACAATGAGGATGGACATCTAACTCAAGGGTGCAAAGCCCCAAAGGCACATCTGGAAAACCTGGTAAGACAAGGTCATCTAAGGAACCTGGTAGATGAGGCTAGAACAAGGAAAGAGCAAGCGAGACTGCCTCAGGCACCGGCAGCATTACCTCCTCCAGCACCACAACCGCAAGTAGGTGGGCCTCGAGTGATCAATGTGATTCACTCGAAGGTCGATGAGAACGAGATATGTGGAGAGACTCAGAAGGTAAAACACTTGCAACATGTGTATCAGGTCCGGCAGAAGAGACCTAAGGCAGACAAATGCCAGGGACCAATGGTGTCTTTTACTGAAGACGACCTAGAGATGGTGCAGCATCCGCACAACAATGCCTTGGTAATATCCCTCCAGATTAGAGAGTGCCAAGTGAAGCACATCTTAATTGACCAGGGAAGCTCTTGTGACATCATGTATGTCAGGTGTTACAAGGAGCTTGGCCTTTACCAAGATGATTTGGAACAATCCAATGGACCAATGGTTGGGTTTAATGGAACGCCGACGCGGCCCCTGAGAGCAGTAAGTTTGGAGGTGCAGGCTGGCACCAAGAAAGTAAAAACTGAGTTTACCATAATTGACACCCCTTCCCCTTACAATGCTATCTTGGGAAGGCCATGGCTGCATGCAATGAGGGTTATTCCCTCAATATTACACCAGCTGTTGTGGTTTCCAACAGAACATGGAATTGAGGAGGTCAGAGGAGATCAGGTGCATGCAAAGAATTGGTCCATGGTAGCAATGAAATCCACCTGTAATGTACGAAAAGCAGAAACAACAGAGACTGAGGATAAGGATGTGGAAGTCCTGGAGGACGTCGGCAAAGAGCCAGCCGAGAAGAGTGAGGAAGCCTTGAAGAAAATCCTTGTCCAGCAAGGGGATGAAAAGCGCTTCTTCCTTCTTGGCTCGGGCTTGGCCAATGAAGAGGAAAAAGAGCTAGAGTCATTCTTGAGAGCAAACATTAAGATGTTTGCCTGGACGACGTACGAGATACCTGGCATGTGACACTGAGGTTACATGCCATAGACTGAATGTGGACAGGTCGGCCAAACCTGTCACCCAGCGAGCAAGGAGGCCTACCTTGATGCATGTTAAGGCAGTAGAAGAGGAAGTGGATAAACTCTTGGAGGCCAGAGCCATTTGAGAGGTAAACTACCCGACATGGTTATCAAATACGGTTGTGGTGAAGAAAAATAATAGGAAGTGGAGGGTCTGCGTCGACTTCACCAACCTGAACAAGGCTTGTCCCAAAGACAGTTTCCCACTACCCAAGATTGACCAATTGGTGGATGCCACTTCAGGGCATGGAAGGATGAGCTTCCTGGATGCTTATAGGGGATACTATCAGATAGCCATGTACCTCCCTGATGAGGAGAAGACTGCATTTATCACCCCGAAAGGGCTAAATTGCTATAGAGTAATGCCTTTCGGGTTGAAAAATATAGGAGCAACTTACCAGAGATTGGTGACAAAGATGTTCAGACATCTGATAGGCAAAATGGTGGAGGTATACATTGACGACATGGTCATGAAGACCAAGGAACCTGAAACAAACAATTTGGAGCTAATAAAATTTTCGCAAACTCTAAACACACCAAATATCCTACCATAAATTCAGATTTGAGAATTAAATAGAGTTGATATTTATTTTAAATTAGGGAAGTTGCAGCAGTGCCCAATTTCACAAATTTGTAAGACAATGGCAATTGATCATATCCGCACTTCAACATACACCAAAAACCCTATTTACCATTAATTTGCAACACAAGAGGCATATTAGACAATAGAAGGAGATGGTGAAAGAATTGGAGAAGACAAAGGAGGGGTATGTTCTTACCTTTTTGAGAGTCACCCTTATTATTATTTTTTTTTTCTTCTTCTTCTTCTCAACTTCCTTTGATCATACTTTCACCCTCTCACCCTCTCCCTAGGCTGTTGAAAATGTGTGGTGAAAATTGAGACAAAGTTCTCAATTTATAAGCCATGAAATAGGGCTAGCTTAATGACTAAGAAAAAGCATAAAAATCTAGATATTTTTCCATTGCTCAAATAAGTATTAAAATAAATAATAAAACTATTTATTTAAAGATATGTGTAGATATTTATTTAAAGATATTTATTTTCTCAATTAAATAATAAAGGTTCAAAGAAAATAATAAAAATTCAAAGAACTAATAAATATTCAATTAGGCTAAAAATAAATTTGATGAATTAATTTAGAAACTAGGAGGTACATAAATAAAAGCCAAGTGTTAGGGTATTTCCAAATATAAAAATGGCATTCTATGATCTAATTATAATAAAATACAGAAAAATAATTCTTTCTTGGACCAGTTTGTAAAATTTTATAAAATTTGGGATTAAAATGTAATTAACCTAAGGCTTAGGGTATCAAGTGTAATTACCAAATATTAGGGTCTCTACAACCTACCCCCCTTAAATAAATTTCGTCCTCGAAATTAAATCGTACGTCACGTCTCAAATAGTTGTGAATAATTTGCCCACACCGCGTCTTCACATTTCTAAGTGAACTCTTCAATATCATAGTGACGCTAGAGTATCTTAAGAAGTTGAATTAGTTTTCCTCGCAAGTTCTTTTCTTGTTTGTCCATAATTGCTACTGGTCCCTCCTCAAAGCTGGCGTTCTTGTTAAGTTGGATTTCTTCCCAGTTGATGATGTGAGAAAGGTGCATTATGTACTTTCGCAGCATAGATATGTGAGAAACATCATGTACTCCAGCCAATTGCGGGGGTAGAGCCAATTTGTACGCAACCTTTCCAATTTTCTAAAGTATCTCGAAGGGTCCGATATATTGAGGCGATAATTTTCCTTTCTTTCCAAAACAAATGATACCTCAGCAGGGCTGAATTTTTTTTTTAAGAAAACATAATCATCATCACCGACAGCGAAAGTTAGAGGTCTTCTCCTTTTATCTGCATAACTCTTTTGACGATCTTGAGCTGCCACTAATCTTTGTCGAATAAGTTTTACCTTTTCTGTAGTTTCTTGCACGATCTCTGGGCCCAATAGACTCACTTCTCCAACTTTAGTCCAACAAACTAGTGATCTGCAAGGCCGACCGTACAGTGCTTCGAATGGAGCCATGCCAATGCTAGCCTGGAAACTGTCATTGTATGTGAACTCCACCAACAGTAGGTGTCACTGCCAACTCCCTTTGAAATCCATCACACAAGCTCTTAATATGTCCTCCAAAGTTTGAATGGTGTGTTCCGATTGTCCGTCAGTTTGAGGATGGAAGGTGGTCCTAAAGCATAATCCGGTTCCCAATGCTTCTTGTAGGCTTTCTTAGAATCGAGAGGCGAAACGCAGGTCTCGGTCTGACATAATTGATACAGGAACTCCGTGTAGTCGGAAAGTTTTTAGTTTTTTATTAGAGATGACTCAGTGATGTCAAAGTGTTTGAAATTTTATACGGCAAAAAGTGTGTCGTTTTCGTTACACGATCAACTATAGCCCATATAGCATCATGTCCTCTAGGTGACCTGGTTAGTTCGTTGTTACATGCTCCCATTTCCTTTCTGATATTGGCAAGGGCTGAAGCATCCCTCCAGGTCACTGGTGTTCCGCCTTTACTTGCTGACACGTAAGGCATCTGGCTACGGATTGAGCCACATCTTTTTGTATTCCGTTCCACCAGTAGTGGCATTGTAAGTCTTTGGTACATTTTCGTCCCTCCTGGGTGTACTACGAACACTGACGTCTCACTTCGGAATGATGAGTATTGGGACATTAGTCAATCTCCTCTTGAGTTCTTGAAAGGATCGTTCACATGCGATGCTTCATTCCAATCATATTTTACCCTTTTTTGCATTGGACGAGTCATCGGCTTGGCCAGTTCGGAAAAGTCTTGAATAAACCGTCGATAATAACCGGCCAGTCCTAAGAAACTACAAACTTCAATTACTAAGGTTGGCTGTTTCCAATCTAATACTACGTCTACCTTGGCCGGGTCCACTGCAATCCCATGCTCAGACACTACGTGTCCCGAAAATTTGACTTCCTTTAACCAGAACACCCAGCAAGTTGATTATGCCATCGCATCTTATGATTTGTCATGCTCAGAGACTCCTCTCTATCCCCCTTAAATTGGAAACACCTCCCGTCAAGTGTGTAAGTCGTCAATCAATCACCGTTCAGTGGGCAGATAGCCACTCCATACCTAAGATTATGTCAAAATCGAACATGTCCATGACCACAAGGTCGCAAATCAAGTGTAAACCTGACACTTCTAATTCGCACTGACACTTTCTCTCAAAGGTGATGCGATACTTGAAGTAGTTTTTAAATGTTCACATTCAAGACCTAACGATTTATCACATGGTGTTTTTTTTTTTTTAAAGAAAATGGTGCACCATAATCAAATAGAGCGTGAACCCAAGAATTATAGAGTACAATGTTGCCTCTAATTACTAACGGGTCTTTGTCCTCTTCCTCTGATAGTAGGGTCCAGCCCCCATTCGAACTTTTTTTTTTTTCCTCAATTGACCCAATTGTTCCAGAATCAGGTTTCCAATGTGGCTAAAGATTTTAGCCGCGGGTATTGGTCCATTCTTAGGGTTTCAATTACATGATACTTATTGTCATCTCGGCTAACCTGCTGTAGTCGACAATTCTGGAATGACGCTACCAGTCTGCCCACCTCCTTTACATAGGCCGACATCCTTTCATCTCGGGCTACATATTCACCTGTGCTTGGTTGACGATAAGCTGGGAGTCACAGAAGACTATTACCTTGTTAGCTTCCATTGTTACTGCCAGCTTTAATCCTGCGATCAGTGCTTCATACTCTGCTTCATTATTTGAGGCCTTAAACCCCAAATGAATGGATTGTTCCATTATCTGCCTATCTAGAGATACTAGCACTACTCCTGACCCCGCTCCTTGTCGGTTTGAACTCCCATCAACAAACAGCTGGAAAGAGTCGCCGACGTAAATACTGTAGGGCCTGAGTTTCTCTTCTTTCCTTTGTTCTGTTATCCCCAGCTGGGTTTTTCCTTGTTCATTGGACATCTTATACCTCGGCTCAACGGAGCCTGATGTATGATGGCGCTTGGTGTGAATTTGGCCACCAAGTCGGCCAAAACTTGGCCTTTGATTGCCGTTTTGGGTCTGAATTCCAGGTCATATTGGCCCAAGGCCACTGCCCATCTGGTTATTCGCTCCTGTCAAATCTCCTACTACAACAAGGAATTTAAAGGATGCTCAGTTAACACCACAATTTTGTGGGCTTGAAAGTAATGATTCAGCTCTTGGAAGCCAAA
>NW_021028418.1:245313-405102 GCF_004153795.1 Camellia sinensis | reverse complement strand
TCTGGCCAACCTGGCTAGTGCAATGAAACCTAGAGAGGCAAGGACGCTAATGGTTGACTACCTGTCAGGTCCAAGCATAGAACTACTGAACACAGAGCATGAAACAGTGTGCGTGGAGATGGGACCAAGTTAGATGGATGCGATAATAGTATTCTTTAGAGATGGGAAACTGCCAGATGATCACAAGGAGGCGCACAAGGTCAGACTGAAGTCGGCAAGGTTCAGTATAACAGTAGAGGGACATCTCTATAGAAGATCTTTTACTGGACCCCTTTTGAGGTATGTGCATCCTTCACAAGTTGAAGACTTTCTGTATGAAATACACGAAGGAGTATGTGGAAGCCACGCTGGGGGCAGGTCACTTACTCATAAGGCCATTACTCAGGGGTACTGGTGGCCCTACATGCAGAAAGATGCTGAAGCTTATGTCAAGAAGTGTGAGAAGTGCTAGAGGTTTGCACCTTTGATACATCAACCAGTAGCAGACTTGAACCCAGTATCTAGCCCTTGGCTATTTGCCCAATGGGGCATGGATCTTGTTAGATAACTGCCTCAAGTAACTAGACAAAGGAAGTTCCTGCTAGTGGCAATAGATTACTTCACCAAGTGGGTTGAAGCTGAACCCCTTGCAAAGATTCGGGACATTGATGTAAAGAACTTCATGTGGAAGAGCATCATCACCGGGTTTGGGATCCCAAAAGCAATAATAGCAGACAATGGTACGCAGTTTGATAGTAAGCTAATCAACAGCTTCTGTGCAAAGTACAAGATCAAGAATTATTACTCTACTCCAAGCTTTCCTCAGAGTAATGGTCAAGTAGAAACATCCAACAAGGTTATCTTGGATGGGATCAAGAAGAGGCTGGAAACAGCAAAGGGAAAGTGGGTAAATGAGTTACCCAGTGTACTCTGGGCATATCAGACGACGCCGAGAAGATCAACTGGGGAGTCCCCATTCGCCATGGCTTATGGCACAGAAGTAGTTATTCCATTAGAGGTCGGCATCCTAGGGATCAGAACCCAGGGAGTAGAGAATGGGACCAATGAGGCACTCTTGGCCGAGATCTGGACCTATTGGAAGAAAGAAGGGAGAAAGCAGCAATTCAGCTGGGGGCATACTAGCAGCAGCTTGCTAGGGCTTACAACAAGAAAGTCAACCCACAAGAGTTTCAAGTTGGGGATCTCGTCCTAAGAAAGGTCGTCGGCAACAAGAAAGACCCTAGAGAGGGCAAGCTTGGCCCAAACTGGGAGGGACCTTATAGAATTATCTCGGTCTTGGGCAATGGAGCGTATCGGCTTGAAGACAGTGATGGCAAAGAGTTACCAAGACCCTGGAATACTTGTAACCTGAAGTTTTTCTATCATTAGATTTCTTTTTTGTTTTTTAAAGTTTTTTGTTATTAGTCAAAGTAATAATAAAATTTTAGTTCGATTTTCGATTACAAACTTGTGTAAAACGATTTGGCGATGTTTTTGATTGAAACATGACGAATAACGTAGACTTATTAAATGGCAGAGTTGAATTATACTTGCATATAATAGAGTTGAACTAAGTTGGCGATGTTTCTAATTGAAACATGATGAATAACTTAGACTTATTGTAATGACCCCAAAATGCGTGTAAGAAATCATCTTTATTTACCTATGAGAGGATGTGTTTTAATTTAATTATATCTATTAGAATTGACGCATTATCTGTTGAGTTACGGACTTCAAATTGAAATTACCGACCTTTATGGGTTCAGAAATCAAAATTGAGTACTTGGGTATGTTAATGAGAATTTTTAGAACTATTGGGAAAAATTAATTGGAAATATAATTTGTCTAATTCGTTAATGCACGTTTAGGTGGTTAACTTTGTACTGCAAATTGAAGACCCTAGAGACTTCAGAAACCAGAACAGGGGACATATTTATGATCAGCACAATTTTTAGAGTCACTTGGGAACTTTAATTGAAATTTGATTTTGCGCGATTCGTGTGGTTCTCCCTATTGTGTTAAGCCTTGTGTGTGTGTTTATTTAGATATATAGATATGTTTGTGAGTGTTTGGTCTCATCTTTTGGAAGCCTAAATATCCAAAAGAGAGAGAGGAGAACCGTGGGGGAGAAAAGAGAGGGGAGACCAAGAAAAGCTTAACAATCATGGTGGTTTGAAGGGAATTGAAGGTAGAGAAGGGAGAACAACCATGGAAGCTTGGAGAAATCAAAGAGTGAACTAAGGTAAGATTAATTATCTTGAATCCTCATATTTGAGACATCAATTTCATGAAATCATGATAATAAGGGAAGCTTTGAACCCATTTGAGTTAGGGTTTTATGTATATATATTGATTGAACCTTGATTTCCTTAGAATTTCTTGATTGAAGAAGTATAGGCATTATATTTGTTTATTTTGAGGTTATGATGGTTGATGGAGAATAATAATGTGAAATTGGTCATGTATTAAAGGGTTTTGGGCTTTGATTTACATGTAATTAAGGTTTGATTTTGAAAATGAAAAGTCCCAAATTTTCAGCCATTTTCGGACTGCAAACTGTCCAGGCCGCACATGCGGCACTGTTCCCTCGCACGCGCGGAGACGGCTCTGTCCAACCAACTTTGAACACACGTATTTTTTGTATCCGGACTCCGTTTTGAGTGATTGTTGAGTCTAAAATCAAGCCCCAGAAGTCTAGTTTCTAATGGCAGTGGTCTCACGCCCAAATTCAAAATACAGAAATAGTTATGCCCAAATTAGTGACAACTGTTCACTTTTTGTCAACCAGTTTTGTACCATTTCTTCACCTAAACCATTTCCCATCGATTTCCCCTGTTTTCTGAGACATGGATTATAACTTATTAAAGAATAATGAGCTTGGTACCACCATGGCTAATTGATTGAATGATCAAAGAGAATAAGTAAAGGATCGAGTATAATCTCATATAGTGTGTTGTGCAATGTACTTGTAGGTCGAGACGAGGACATCATCCCAGTACTACCGGGAGCCGATCACTGTGAGTAATAGTACTACAAATGTACATTATTTACTGTTAAGAAATATTGTTAACAACATTCTATTCTCCGTCAGCTAATATGTTAACATGTGTGTTGATTGGGAATTGAGGTGAACCTTGAAAGAGTTAGCACACATCGGTATGACTCTGAACCTACTCCGTATTTTGGGTTATGGCTAATGATTATTGTCAATGTACCATCCTAAGAATTACCTATGATTTTGTATAAGAATTTCATACAAACTATTAACACTGTGAAGTTGGTTAATAGAAAAGAATTGCGTATCAACGACATTATTATGTAATTCATGTTATGATATGAATTGTTCTGGCCTGTTGATGTAATGGCACATTTACCTTTGGATTATTGGTAATGTTAAGGTTCTATTAATTACGAAACAAGTATGTCTACTTACAAAGAACCATGAGGAAATCTAAGTGCATCATTGTACCATATGTTCTGTTCGCTATTGACAATTAATGTTACCATTCTGTTATCTGCTAGTTAGTGGCATTGAAACATGATAAGCAAATGGGATGTATATACATTATGGAACGGTGGTATCTACGTATTTTTAAAAGCGTTCATGTTGTAAAATATGTTTACCTTTTGCTAACAATTATCGGTAACGTTCTATTAAACTTATGTTATCTATGTTTATTTATGTGATTAAAGCGAAGAATGTGTTTATCTATTTTAATCTGTTCTGATGTTTTCTGGTATGGAACAAAGTCCTGTACGAAACTAAGTGCTACACCTTGGTGGGAGCCACCTCTAGAATCTGTACGAGCCACCTCTTGAGTCCATACATCCGTTATTTCTGGGCCGATGGCCGATGGCCGTTCTGTTATTTCTGGGCCGATGGCCGTTCTGTTATTTCTGTTATTTCTGGGCCGATGGTCATTCTGTTATTTCTGGGCCGATGGCCATTCTGTTATTTCTGGGCCGATGGTCGTTCCGTTATTTCTGGTCCGATGGCCGTTCTATTATTTTTGTTATTTTTGAGCCGATGGTCGTTCTGTTATTTCTGGGCCGATGGCCGTTCTGTTATTTCTGTTATTTTTGGGCCAATGGCCATTCTGTTATTTCTATTATTCTTGGGCCGATGGCCGTTCTGATATTTCTGGGCCAATGGCCGTTCTGATATGCATCTGTAGGCCTATGATTGTTCTGTATATGCTGGGCTTAAAGCCACTCTGTCACGGAAACTGGACCCATGGCTGTTTTGGAAATAATTACGGGATGTAGTTAATCATATGTATCTGCAGTTATATCTTTTATTATTCAGGTTAAACATTACATTATTTATGTACTATTATTCACTGAGTTCGCTCATTCTGTATTTTGTCTGTCTATTTCTATAGGTAATCAACCGGGAGTTCAGTCCTAACCTTTAAGGCTCGTCTTTGTCTTGTCAACTTTGATGCGTCCAGGTACCTACCTGAAGCCGTGCATTTTGTAAAGTGTTGTTAGGTTATTGGCTTATGCTTTGGTTGTCTTTCATTAATATTTTCGTTACACGCCCAATTGTGGGTCTAAGTATGAATGTATAAGTGTGTAACCGAAGTTCGGGTGTATGTTTCTATATATTATGTACCTAATGCAATGTGTGCGGTCCTGGCATGGTAGTGGTAGCTCAATGGATGATGTTTTATGTTATTTTATAATGGTAATACTTCCGCTCAGGCCCCATATGTTATGTATAACAGGTTAAGTGTCTATTTCTGAATAGGTCATGCCCAAAACTTTTAGGGACGGGTTTGGGGCGTGACACTTATTATATGGCAAAGTTGAATTATACTCACATATAATAGAGTTGAACTAAGTTGGCGATGTTTCTGATTGAAACATGATGAATAACTTAGACTTATTCTATGGCAGAGTTGAATTATACTTGCATATAATAGAGTTGAACTAAGTTGGCGATGTTTCTGAGTGAAACATAACGAATAACATAGACTTATTATATGACACAGTTGAATTATACTTGCATATAATAGAGTTGAACTAAGTTGGCGATGTTTCTAAGTGAAACATGATGAATAACTTAGACTTATTATATGACAGAGTTGAATTATACTTGCATATAACAGAGTTGAACTAAGTTAGCGATGTTTCTGATTGAAACATGACGAATAATTTAGACTTATTATATGGCAGAGTTTAAATTATACTTGCATATAATAGAGTTGAACTAAGTTGAATTAACCTATATTAGTTAGATTAATAGGAAGACCGAGGTTGATGACCTCGGTCAGTCTCTGTTTGAATCTAATCTCGGCGATAAGATCATTGGTACATGCTTAATGAGAACCTAAGTGGAACTTAAGTTCACATTAGGGGGCAGATAATTGAAGAATAATGCTTGGGAGTTGGGATTTACAAGCTTAAACACTTGTTGAAATTTTTAAGAAAAATTTACAAGATTGAAGTTAAGCCGAGGTTATATTCAAGGAAGACTGGTTTAACACTTGTTGAAATTTTTAAAAAAATTTTACAAGTTGAAGTCAAGCCAAGGTCGTACTGAAAGAAGTACCTACGTAATTGCCGAGATTACTATTTTGCTAAGACTTGGAAGATATTGAAGACAGAAGTCTTGATAACTGAAAGTGAAGTGACACGTTTTAGATAAACACTTGTGAAAATATTTTCTACAATGTTTTCAAGTGTTAAGCCAAGGCCGAGGTAAGCAAAGATTGATAGTTGTTAATCCGAGGAGACTGTATAAGAAAGGCATAAACTGAAGACATGCAAAATATTCTAAGTATGGAAGCAGTAAAACATACAAACATACAATCACATTGAAGGAAGAAATTAGAGAATGCATTTAGATAAGGAAAGAAGGCACTTCGGCCTGACATTGAAGAATAATTGTTCAGATTACAATAAGGCACATCGGCCAAATAAAGAGGTAAGCATTGTTCAAAAAGAAAAAAAGTACTAAGCACAGAGGAAAAGCTTCAAGATTAGACTATTCAGCATCATCAGCTGGACCGGTTTGGGGCTCGGAAGACATTTGAAAACTCTTCTTGACAGGCTTTTCAGCCGTGAGCTCAACATCGATCTCTTGAAGAGTCTGGTCGATGCTCTTCTCGGCGATAGGCATGCCAGATGTTGTCTTCTCAGGGGCGGCATCTTTTGAGACCTCGTCCTCTTCATCCCGAGTCAAGTCCAAGACTTGCTCATTCAGAGTTGGGTACTTGGCCCCAGCAGCTTCTTCCGTCTTCTCGGCCTTAGTTTCGTCCTCGGACTCAGCTTCGTCCTCGGACTCAGCTTCGTCCTCGGATTGTCTTGGAGTAAGGAGGAATAGCAGGACGAGTTGGCTTTCGTCTTTAAGGGGAGAGTCTTCGGGGATAGCCAGTTCTTTCAAAGCAGCCATCTAGCCAAGGGAGAAACCCTTGTTGCATGCCTTCTTGACCTACTTATTGTAGTCCTCGCAGACATCGGCTGCCCCTTTGGAGTAGACCTTCTCGTCTGTCGCTTTGATCTCGGCCTCTTTTGTGGCCAAGGCAGCCCAGAGCTCGGCCTGGGCTTTGGCCGTTTTTGCTTCGGCCTCATTTTTTTCGGCTTGAAGAACCTTGGCAACGGTCTCTACAGCATCTGCCTTTTCCTCGGCCTCGTTCTGAGCTTTCTTGGCTGCGTTGGCCTGATCTATCAAAGTCCTTATCTTGGCCTCGACTCTGTTGACAGTCTTCAACAAATTAACAGCTTCATTGGTCTTGTTGACCAACTCCTTCTTGATGTTGAAAGCCTGCATCGTGAAGGAGTGCACATGCTGGATTGCCTGGAAGAAATGGACAAAACAAAAGTTAGTAAAATTCTCTAAGTATGGAAAAACGGAGAATGAAAAGTACCAAGTGTTGGGGGCTTACTTGCACGGAGTACTGCAACATCAGAGCGAAGTTTTCATATTCGCTGGCCTTGGCGTTGTGCTCAAGGTCTTCTAGAAGGAGCAAGGCAGTAGAGAGGGCAATGCCGACTTCAATGTCAGCTGCGTTATCGCCGACTCTGACTGGCTTGTCCTCAATAGTGATTAAAGGGGCCCAGAGGGCATCTGATTTCATAGACCCCGAGGTTGTCGCAGACTCTGACCTCGACTTCTTTGAACGGGTTGATTCAGAGGGAGCAGCCTCGGTGGGCCTCTTTTCAAGGGCGAAGGCACTTTTTTCCGCCTCAGCAATTTTGGAGATCGACAAGGTGTCCTCAGAGTCGATCTGAGTTACCGTTTCTTTAGGTTGGGCTTTCTTCAATCTTTTTGACTTTGGCTTTGGCTGAGACTGGGATGGTGAAGGTTGTGCGGTGACAGAGTTGGGGATGTCGGCTATAAGGTCATCTGCTACAGCCTTCTTATGACCCATCTCGATGGCGGCTACAGTTCGACGTCGATGTTTACGTTAAGAAGGTGGAATCAGTTGTGGAGCAGAGGTTGATGGCTGCTCTGCTGGATCAGATGTTGATCCTTGGTCAGGCCTTGATGATTCAGCTTGTGGAGTTGTAGTTGAAGGAGGAGACTTGCTTTTTCTTGGGACGTCGGGAAGTACAGATTTGTAAGTCGGGATAAAATTCAGAAGCAAGGAGCTTTGCACTGATTGATGGGCAAGTTCAGTAGCTTCTTGAAGTCCTTGCTTGGGAAGAATGTTTTGCGAAATTCCTTTGGTGGCTGAGGAAGCACTGCAAAATAAAACAAACAGACGTTAGAGCATACAAAAATATCAAAGTAAGAAAGACTTGAAAGCAAGTAAAGGTGACACATGGCTCTTACCATCTTCCTCTCTGAAAATTGTTCGGCTTAGGGGATAGAGGTGAAGGTCCTCATCTGGTGAGAATTCCCAGTTGCCCGAGACGATGAAATAATTGTCCTCGGCACCCTTGTTGGAATCAGGGAGGTCGGCGATGAGTTTGTATTGCGTCGACCTCGGCTTGAGGTAGTAAATGTAGCATTTTTCTAACTTAAGGCCACACATGGTGTAGCAGTATTGGATATCAGCAAGAGTAACCCTAGTGTTCTCTTTTTTGGCTAAGGCAATTATACCATTGATAACTCAGTAAGAGTTAATGGCAAGCTGCATTGGGTTCAATTTGTAATAGTGAAGGACTTCTCGGAAGAGGATATCAAGGGGGAACCTAAGTCCACACTTTATGAAGGCTACTACTGGAAAGGGCATAGAGTCGTCTTTGGGCATGATGGAGTCCTCCTCCCCAGCCAACCTGAGATGAACGTAGGCAGAAATGGAAAACTCCTGCCTAAAGTATTCTAGCCTAGTTGGGGTGTCTACTCTCCACCTCCACATACCCATGACGTCGGCTTAGGGGGAAATTGGTTGGATTTCAGGAGGAAGTGGTTTGTTATGGTTTAAAGGACCTCGACAAAACCTATATGTATACTGGGGCGAGAGTTTTTGAGGATCTAAGGGGAATTTGTTTTAATTTTTCCTAGAGTTTGGAGTTCTAAAGCAAATCCCAATCCTAGAGTTACTAAAGCAGGAGGATTAAAGGCAAGAATCTGGAGAAAAATAGCAAAGAAACAAAAACAAGAACATGATTCAGACTCAAGAAGACGAGTAGGAATTCAAAGAACACTGAGTGATGTGTGTGAACAAGGCCAAGAACAATGGCAAAATAAACAAGCGTATGAGCGATGTGTGCATAAAGGTCATGTCACGCCCTCAAAATAAACCCATATTATATATATATATCTTTGACATGCAATATTGAAAGAAAACAATTCATTATCTCATTCATCAGAGTATTACTAAATAAAAACATTACATGTAGAATCAAATTAAATGCCCTATGGGCTTACATCTTTCCAAGCCAACACTTGGACACAAAAATATGAGTTCTAACTCAAATACTAATAAAGCCCTAGGCTTGAATGTTTATCAAATAAACAAATAACTAAAAATAGTCTTCAAATCCAAAAGCCAAATCCTCCCAAGCTAAGTCCTTGGAAGTAGCTTATCACCTGAACTTGAAAATGATGTTCCCATAAAGGGTGAGCCACAGCCCAGTAGAAAAATACTAAACCAAATATAAGCATTGAATAAAGCTATAGCATTCAATAGATGGTTAACCAAGATAATCAATTATGACTTAATACAGTCTCATGACACTAACGTCTATGACATGTTTCAATTCCCATTATTATCAATAAGGCTCAGAACCTGGCCAAACTTACAACAGTGAACTATATAGCATAATCACATTACTTCCAATATCAACAACATAGATGAGACTCAAGCTCATATCAAAACACTTCATACTTCCCGTTTGATACACATTTTAGTGCTGTATCAATAACATGTAAAAACACATCAATATAATAAGCACACATAATAGTGATGCTAATGGAGTCCATCCCCTATCTCCTCCCAAACAAAAATCCGGTTTAGAGGTCCATCCCTTATCTTCCCCTAAACCGTGGAGTACATCCCCTATCTCCTCCCATACAATATGCAAATGCGATGCTCAATCAATACACGTATTTTCTGTATTAATTCAATAGTCAAAATTAATGACTTAACCAATGTGATTAGTTTCAGTTATTCCTAATCCACAAGCAATGTCTACAACAATCACGACTATCCTCCACCGATAGCCCAAAACAGTTATTTCTAGACTGGAAATAAATATATCAACAATTCAATAGGCGAGTGATTTAAATTATCCAACTACACCATTTAATCAATGAATTCCTCAATTTCATGAATTTAACCAAATTCCCCAATTTCCTTAAATTAATTATACAAATTAATTTATTAATACAACTAGGGTTTTTCCCAAAATTACCAAAGTGCTCCCAACATATCAAAATACCAAAACTTAGAACAAAACTTATAAGATGGAGTAGGAAATCCCTACCTCGAAGAAAATAACCCGAATGGAGAAGATGGAGATGAAGACCCAAATTCCAAAGTGCTCCAAAACACCAAACGTTCAGATTAAATGGAAGCCCTCGACTCACTCTAGCTTTTAAATAAAGGATCTGGGGTAGAAACACACTCTAAATAGATCAAACCTAAGAGAGAAGGTGAGTAGAGGGAGAGAAAAGTCGGACCTAGGGTTTTGGAATCAAAAAGAGGATGAAAAACTGATTAAAAAACCCGCTGCTGCCTATTTAAACTGGACAGGCTCGCTCAAGCGAAGATTTGGTCGCTTGAGCGACCAGACACAAGAAAGACTCGCTCGAGCGAAGAAAAGCTCGCTCGATCCGAGAATGCAATGCTTCAGGTCTATACTAAACGCAATCGCTCGCTCGAGCGAAGAAAAGCTGGCTCGATCCACCAGACACAAAATATAACCCTCGCTCGAGCGGCCAAGTCCTCGCTCGAGCGACCAACCCAAAAACTGGACAGCAACACTTGGTTTCCGAACCCAACCAACCTGAAACAAACCTGCCCACACATCCTATAAATCCAAATGAGAAAATAAAGGACGACAACAACAATTATACAATGACAGAATCTACGGAACCTAAGTCCGGATACAATAATCAAATGGGAAAAGGCCGGGGTCGCTATAGGTCATGAATCAAAAGCAGATTGAATAAACACGAAATTATAAGGCAGAACATGCTCAAACATGCGAATGATGAAGTTTAAATCATAGACAAAGAGTGAAGAACATGAATGTATTCATCGTGGCAAGAGACAACAAAGTTTGAAACTAAAAAAGAGGGAAACAGTGACTTACCACAGAAAACGATGCCGATATGAGATTTGTCGGAGTCTGACGGTGGAAAGAGGTAGAGCGGAACGAAGAGAGCTTTGTCGAAAGAGACAAATGGAGTGGTTGCAAAGCTTGAGAGCTTGAAAGCAATGGAGGATTTGGGAGAGAAAGGAAGAGAAAGTTTGAACAAAAACGAAGATGCAAAAGTGAAACGGCGAAGAGAGAGGGAAGTGATTTTGTCAAAACGCGAAAAGGCGACAAATCACAATTAGTGTGCCTAGGATGACGTGCCTGTCAGACGACACACCCAGGTGCGATGCGACTTAATGGCGCGTGTTAGGTACGGTTCAGTAGGGAAGAGACACGTGGCAAAAACGGTTGAAACTATTATGCGTGACAGCTCATACGCGTGCTGAAGCTCTTGGAGTACTTGATTTAATGAGGCAAAGACCTCGGCTAGGAGGACGATCTCGGCTAAATGTCTTGAACAAACTTGGTTATTGGTTCTAAAGCATTGGTGAAACAGATTACAGGTCTTGCTCAAGTGAAGCCGACAAGTGATGACCTCGGTAATTAAGGATAGAGCCAGCTTAGCCGACATGCTATATGGTTTGAAGATATAGGTTCCATCACCTCAAGATGCCAAGGTAATACAACCTAGGGGGCAGTTGTGGGGACATATTCTTTGAATGACAACACGTGGCCAAGGTGGCACTGAAGTGCCAGCCAAGGTGCCACGTGTCCTGGTCATAACGCCGAGGTGATCTCGGCTAGGCCGAGGTTACCAGCGAAGATACCGGAATCCAAGATGAGTGGATAAGGGACAAGAGTCCTAGAATGGGAGAGGACTTCAGCCAGGATAAGGATAAAGCTCTTAGGGAGTTTATCTTTATCTATTAAAGAGTCCAAGACAGGCATTGAGCCAGAGTCCAAGAGAAGCTAGGCTTCTACAGGGATCAGGTATAGTGCTAACTATAAAAGTAAAGCACCCATATGGGTCTAAGGTACACTTTTTACATTCTGAACAGTGAGTTAAGCACTTTTGCTATCTTTGAGAGATAACTGACTTGATCGTCGGAGTGCCCCCGGGTAGACGAACCACCGCCGGAATCTTATCTTTTTGTGATAGGTCGTTCGGGCGCAATCTATTATGCTGGTGTTCTCCAGCTGAGTACCAGATTGACAGTGTGGTCGGAAAACAGCACACACAATGGTGATATAGCAGATGATTAAAAGTATTGGTGTTGGAGGGATTTGCATCAAATGGTTATGAAATTGTTTTCAAGTAATTTGGGTGGTATACAATATGTTTTTTCTAAATCTCTTAGCGAAGAGTTTTTTATTTTAATTACTTCTCATTTGTACTCCTCTTGATTATCCTGGTTATTTGATAAATTCTGTGAAGTTATTCTGTGTAGTCAGTGTTGATTTGTCTGGTTAAATGACGTGGAAATACTCTGTACATGGATTCAGTTGACCTTGATAATAGTTTGGACCAATAACACGGATAAGCGATTGTGCTTAGGTGAGGTGGGTGAGGCCGGTCACTGGTTATATACTGAGTAGGACCAGGTATTTGGTCCTGGATAAATTATCATATGTTGAGTTGACTTGTTTGTGCAATTTAGTAAATTGCTTGGTACCTCGAATCGAATCGTTTATGCCATATCGTAAATTGTTTGATCCCTATTGATTTATTCTCTATTCGAGCATTGTTATTCTTGTCATATTGTATACTTCCTGAATTAATATATTTTTCTGGTGTGGAGCAAATTTAGTGGCTATTGAAGTTGAAGCATTTAAAGAATTATTGAGTTGGAGATTTTTGGGCCTACCACTATATATTGTTTTTGAAGATTTGTATAAATTATAAATTATAGACATTTGGGTAATCATTCTAGAGCCAATTTGTATTTTGAGGTTATTAATTAGTTAGAATTTTAAATTCGAGGTTGATTTGATTTATTAATGGCTTGGAAGTTGGAGCGTTACATGTTATGTCATTAATTGTATATTCTAAATTCACAATAACTAATAGATGTCATAATTTAATTGGCAAGGATGAAAAAAATAGAATAAATTAAAAAAATTATATTTATGATAAAATAAAAATAAATTTTGTTTTATAAATTTTTTAGTTTTAATTTATTCTATGTTAAAGTTTGTCATAAAACTTAAAGATACTTTTTAGAAATAAAACAATATATATATTTTGATAAAATCTTTAAAATTGGTTAAAAACTAACCAACTTACACAAAAATTAATTAATTAAAACTTTTAAATTTTATTTTATTTTAAAATTTACACTATCTTCAACTAAGACATGCACAACACTACAATATTAAATGGTAGCATAAGTTTATTTTATATAAGTGAAATAACTCACTTTTTCCTTTTTTTTTTTCGATGCGAGATTGTGAAAAATGTAGTTTAACAATTGTTTGGGCGGAAAGTTTGTTTTGAATCAAACAATATCGGTCATTTAATCTTTAATTAGGTTAATAATTGTTTTTTTTTTTTTCAAATCAAACAAATCTAACTAATATATTTTGATAATATCGTTAAGATCGCGGTTAAACTAGCGAATTAGTCAAACTAAAAACGGTTCAGCCTAATTGGCTAGGTCAAAAGACCAACCAACTTATATAAAAATTAATGAATTAAAACTTTTAAATATTATTGTAATTTTAAAATTTAAACTGCTTTGAATTGAAATATGCACAACATTATAATATTAAATGGGAGTATAAAATTCATTTTATATAAATAAAACAAGTCATTTTTTCCTTCTTTTCCTAATATGGGATTATAAAATTAAAGTTAACAATTGTTTGGGTGAAAAGTTTATTTCTAATCAAGCAATCTTAGTTGTTCAATCTTTAGTTTATTTTGAATGAAACGAATCTAACCAATATATTTTGATAAAATCACTAAAATTGCAGACGAACGAATCAATCAAATCAAAAATGATTCAGCCTAATCGGTAAGGTCAAAAGACCAACCAACTTACACAAAAATTTATTAATTAGAATTTTCAAATTTTATGTTCAAATTTAAACTGTCTTGAACTAAAAACATGCACAATACTACAATATTAAATGGATTAATGCTTGGTGCCTCGACACTTCGAGGCTCGAATGCCTCGAATCTCAACCAACGCGTGGCTTCTTCTCTCTCTCTCTCTCTCTCTCTATTCAAAACTCATTAGCAGTTGTAGAGATAGAGAGAGAGAGAGACCTCAGATCCACCAGAAAAAGGAGCAAAATAGCAAAACTATTTTGAAGGACAAAGAAAGAGTGGGGTTGGTTTGATTTGTGGCTTTTTCTCTCTCTATCCTTCTTCTCTCTCTCTCTCTCTCTCTCTCTCCTCTATTCAAAACCCATTAATAGTTGCAGAGATAGAGAGAGACCTCATATCTACCAGAAAAAAAAGAGAGCAAAATAGCAAAACTATTTTGAAGAACAAAGAAAGAGTTGGGCTGGTTTGATTTGTTTGTTTAATGATAAAATGGTGTGAAGGGTACAAAATGGAATGGTTTGAATAATGAATATTTTATGATGGGTGTGGTGTGGGTGATGATTTATGGGTTGCAGATTACCATACAGAGCAAATCTGTTCAAAAGATTGAAGAGGAAAGGTGGGATCACAATTTAGAAAGAGATGTTGCGTGCAGCTGTGATGGAAACTACTATGAAAAAGCCTATGAAGAAAAAAATAAAATAAATTGGTACATACATATATATATATATATATAGAATTTTTAAAAGTGTGTTTTTGACACATTGTTATTTATTCATCTTTACTTGTGTTGTGAGAAAAAAGAACAAAGGACTTGAAAAAGGAATGAAATCTTTAATGATGGGGTTTGTTTAGCTTGAAACCTTTCTTCTTTTTCTTTCTGATTTGTTTTCTCTTTCGGTTTCTAGGCGCATGAAATCTACACAGGGTTTGGTGCCGACGCGTGCAAAAGGGAACCGCCAGCTCATTTGAGCCATTCGCGACAGACTTTATTCGAGGCCTATAGTGGAACTGTATTAAATGGAAGTATAAGATTCACTTTATATAAGTGAAATAACTCATTTTTTCCTTCTTTTCCCGATGTGAGATTATAAAATAAATCATAGGCTAATTAGAATTTTTACTTTAAAATTTAAACTGTCTTGAACTGAACTATGCACAACACTATAATATTAAATGAGAGTATAATATTCACTTTATATGAGTGAAACAACTCACTTCTTTCTTCTTCTCCTAATGTGGGATTATAAAATAAATCATAGACTAATTAAATTTTTATTTTTATATGATTAAATGGAAGCTAGTTAATGGAGATTTTTTTTAATTATTTAAAATTAAGAAAAGCAGTATGAGAAATCGCGGTTAAACCGATGAATCAATCAAATCGAAAACGGTTTAGCATAATCGATTAGGTCAAAAGACCAACCAACTCATTCAAAAATTAATTAATTAAAATTTTTAAATGATATTTTAATTTTAAAATTTAAACTATCTTGAATTGAATCATGCACAACACTACAATATTAAATGTGAGCATAAAATTCACTTTACATAAGTGAAACAATTCACTTCTTTTCTCGATGTAGGATTATAAAATAAAAGTTAACAATTGTTTGGACGGGAAATTTATTTTTAATCAAGCAATCTTAATCGTTCAATCTTTAATCAGATCAATCTTTAGTTTATTTCGAATTAAACAAATCTAACCAATTTATTTTGATACAATCACTAAAATCGTGGTTAAACCAATGAATCAGTCAAACCAAAAATGATTCAGCCTAATCAGCTAGGTCAAAAGACTAACCAACTTACACAAAAATCAATTAATTAAAACTTTTAAATTTTATTTTAAAATTTAAACGATATTGAACTAAAACATGCACAATACTACAATATTAAATGAGAGTATAAGATTCACTTTATCTTAGTGAGACAACTCACTTTTTCTTCTTTTCCCGATATGAGATTATCAAATAACTCATAGACTAATTAAAGTTTTATTTTTATATAGTTAAATGGAAGTTAGCCAATAGAGACTTTTTTAATTGTTTAAATTTAAAAAAATTAATATAAGATATTGGTAGATTGATAATCAAAGAGAGAAAATAATTTTTGCACCATAACAATCATGTGTAGTTGGACATTTAACTTCAAATGTATCTCTAAGTATACATGCCTATTAAAGTTCAACTAGAATAAAAGAAAAAGAAAAGAAAAGACAAGAAAAAAAGAAGCTACTATGGATTCAAAAGGTTCCTCACACTTAATTGCATTATAATTTCAATAATCTAAGTATGGCTATTATTGGCACCATAAATCTACAATTTTATTATTATTTATTATTTATATAATTGCAAGAGATGTGACACCCTCCTACTCATTTGGAGGTTATGAGAAGTTATGAAATGTGGAAAGATGATGGAGAACAAAGTGGAGAATATGGAGCATGAAGTAGAGGTTGAAGAAAGTTATAGAAGATCATGGAGTATGAAATGAAAGAGATAGAAGAATAGGGTAGTTGTTAGGTAGTTTTTTTCTACAAATATTTGCCTATAAATAGCTATTCATGGCTACATTGTAAAGGATCCAAAATTCAAATCAAAGACAATTGATTTCTATTTTTCTTGTCATTTATATTTCTTGCACTTAATTTTCTATACTTTGTTTTATGTACTTCATTTTTGAAGCATAGGAGTAGAGGTAAGTTCTCTGCATTTTATTTTATGCACTTCTTTTTCGAAGCATAGGAGTAGAGATAAATTAATGGTTAGTTTGATTGTTCACTAAATCATCTTTCACTGTCTCCCTCTTTCTTCTTTTAATTTTTCTTTTCTTTACACTTGACAATTTTGAAGTCCTCTTCGTTGAGGCTAAAAGAACTTCGAAGCAATCATCTAACTAATTGGTTGGCATTCATTAATTTCTGTAAGGACTTATTAATCCTTGCTGGCACGCTTCAATTACATTTCTAACCTTTGAAAGCCAAAAAAGCCAACATATATTTTTGGCGCTATGAGAAGTAATGAAATGTAGAAAGATAATGGAGAACATGGAGCATGAAGTGGAGGTTGAAGGAAGTTATGGAAGATCATGGAGTATGAAATGGAGGAGATAGAAGAATAGAGTGGTTATGAGGTAGTTTTTTCCTACAAATATTTTCCTATAAATAGCCATTCATGGCTACATTGTAAAGGATTCAAAACTCAAATCAAAGACAATTGATTTCTATTTTTCTTGTCATTTATATTTCCTGCACTTAATTTTCTACATTTTGTTTTATGCACTTCATTTTCGAAGCATAGGAGTAGAGGATAGTTCTCTAAACTTTATTTTATGCACTTCATTTTTGAAGGATAGGAGTAGAGATAAATTAATGGTTAGTTTGATTGTTCACTCAATCATTTTTCTCCGTCTCCATCTCCGTCTCCCTCTTTCTTCTTTTAATTTTTCTTTTCTCTACACTTGGCAATCTTGAAGTGCTTTTTATTGAGGCAAAATAACCGTCAACACAAGCGCTTGATAATTAGCTTGAATTTAATCTGTAAGAATTTTTTAATCCTTGCTGGTACGTTCGCATTTATGATATCTTCCTTCGTAGGAAAAATAAGTTAACAATTTTTGGTACGCCCAGTGGTATGTCACGTGTAAGAAATGAAAAATGAATTGGGTTTGTCCATTCCAAATAGCCTAGATGAGATCTTTTGGCATAAACAAAAAACTTTGGATCTTCATGAAGAGATCCATTTTCTTGATGAAACAAATTTCCATCCATTACAATATTATTTGGTGAAAGAAAAAAGACACGATATAATTGGAGAAATTCATAAACTTGATATAGAAGTTCGCCAATGGAATGATAAGTTGTCAACTCTCACTACCAAGTCTTTAACCGAGGTTTTCATGGCCAGAATTGGTGAATTTTTTTAGAATTCTTTCGATGTTGAAAATGGCAAAAGAAAAGAATTGATTTCATCGATGGCTCAAGGGGTTAAAAAAATCCATTTTTAAAGAGCCAACTTATGAAAATAACATGGCTAAAAAGCATGTTGTTGAGCCAAGCATGGTAAAAAAATGATGTTCCATATAAAGCTCGGGGGGTTGAAAAACCCATTCTTAAAAAGTCAAACCATGGAAATGACATGTCCATGAAGGATTTTCATAAGCCATTAATGGTTAAAATGGAACAACCCATTACGCCAAGAAATGATAAATCACAAGGACGATTTTCATAAGCCGTTAATGGCTAAAATAGAAAAAACAGCCTCATTTGTTAATGAATTATGAAAGTTATTTGGCCAAAGAACATGTTCTTAGACCAAATGTGATTAAAGATGATGATCAATCTACTGTTGATGGATTTAAAATATTTGACATTGGTGAAAATGTCAAGGCATTTGAATTTCCAAGACTATATTATGTCATGACTTTTGTTGTCCAAAACCTACTTTGGATTTGTGGATCACATCAAAATACAATTTTAATGATATGGCTAATAAAATTAACAAATTGTTCTTATGAGTTTGAAGCACTAAGAATAGGAGATAACCATTTAAAATGCATTAACTTGGCTAGGAAATCCTATGCATTTAAATCAGTGATTGAGAATGGCTTATCTTTTCAAATTGATGGCCAATTATTTTTTTTCTTAAGGCGCAAAATAATGACAATATGTGTGCTTCGGTTGTAGTCGAACAATGGCTCTTGCATATTCAACTACAACCGAAGCACACATACTGTCATTATTTTGCGCCTTAAAAAAAATAATAATAATTGGCCATCAATTTGAAAAGATAAGCCATTCTCAACCAATGATTTAAATGCATAGGATTTTCCTAGTCAAATTAATGCATTTGAAATGGTTATCTCCTATTCTTAGTGCCTTGAACTCATAAGAACAATTTTGTTAATTTTATTTGCCATATCATTAGTAATCACCATGCACATCCTAAGACGTGGGCAAAAGCATCGATCCACTAATATTACCAAGTATTGGCTAAATTAGTGTGGAGAGTAATGTTGGCTATATATTTTGTACAAACTTATCGCAGCCTGACACGTGGATCGTGAAGGGAGATTTAGAGAATCGGTAAAGGTCCTCAATCATCAATAGATGCGTGGCAACTTATAGCAGTGGCAATGGATCCGCGAGACATGGGAATAGGCAAGATACTCAGGGTGACGTGGTCAAAACAGTTGCTTACAATTCAAATTCATGAGGGAAGCCTAACCATGGAAGTGGAATAGTGGGAGCAAACTGTTCAGGGCCATACTCAGTGGTAATGGAGATCATTTCGACGGTTATCACCTACTTCGATGGTTATTAGCCACTTTGATAGTTATTTCCAGAGCTTATAAATAGAGAAGAGTGCTGATAATGAAGGGCCCGAAACCAGATCTAGAAACCAGTTCATTTACTTTACATTTTCTAGTCCTTTAAATTCCAGTCTTTACATTCTTGTACTGCACTTCAAATTCCTAGGAGTAATTCTAAGTTAGTCTGTTGCTGTAATCCCCTTCGAAGCTGTGAAAGTGTGAAGGTACCATTGTAAGTTCCTGTTTACTTAATAAAAATTGATTTCTGACACTATTGTTCCCATTTTCTTTCTTAACAAGTCTTTTTAATTTTCTCCTAAAAAATCAAGCCACCAGTAAAGTCCTCTTTATTGAGCCTAAAAAAACTTCAAAGCAATCGTCTGACTAATTGGTTGGCATTTATTAATTTCTGTAAAGACTTATTGATCCTTGCTGGCATGCTCGAATTATATTTCTAACCTTTGAAAGCCAAGAAAGAGAATATATATTTTGCTTGAACCCTACCTCTACTATTTGTGCAAACGAACGGACTGATACATCTCTGATGGCTAATCAAACCCTATCTTTCATTGATCAAGCATACGAAGAGGTTTTGGACAATGATGATCAATCTCGAAAGAACTTCCATACATTTATTAGCCATATTTATCCTTCTTCATTTAAACAAGTTATGGAGGCTTTAGCAGAGTATGAGCCTTTAGACCAAAAACTTGCCCAAATGGATCTCTGAAGCCCTTCATCTACTCTAAAACCTTTTGCGTGGGATGAAACTGCCTCCTCTTCTACTGGAACTACTGGTTGGGGTGTTTGGCCAACACTAACCCAACCCTAAACCAGGGAGCGAATCTATCACAGTCTTGTTATATTTGATGACCCTATTGTGATTCCTCATTCTTCGCACAGCTCCGTGGTGTATCCCTATACTCCATTTGACCGCATTCGCTATCTTGAAGACAACTTGCTTTTTGTATGGTATACTTCCAGCTAGTCGACCAAAATAGTCAGAAAAACCCCTTACCCAATCGAAGCTTTAGGAATGAGCCCCTCACTCTTTGCCAAGAAAGCAAAGCTTTGCTCTTCTGACTGGCTTGAATGTGTAAACGAGCCTCAGTTTCCACCTTTTTTTGGAGGAGACCCAACTGCTCCTCCTCTTCCTCCTAATCCAGACTAGATTGAGGAATTAAAACTTACTCTCTTTGAAAGCCAACATTTCGTTGCCTACCAGGCTCCAGTTCTTCCAACTGCTTATCAGCAGTATAAAGCCCAGACCTTACTTGTTGCCTTCTCTTATTTATCTTTCAAAGCCCTTTAAGATGACATCCCTCACAAGAACTTCCTATGGGCTTGTGACATTGTCTCTCGAAGCCATAATCTTAACCCAATGGCCCAAACAGAGCTTCACACCTTTCTTGACTAGCTCCTTTTGCTATTTAATTGGCACACAAATGCCTTGGCCATACGCGAATCTCTGGAGGAGATCTCTATTGTTCACATCCAAACTCAATATGAAGCAGAAAATCTTCTTGAAGAATATGACGATTTCAAGAAGTCTTAGTCAGAGTTTGGGGAAGATGTTGATATATGTAGAATGGATAGGATAGATGAAATGGAGAAAGCCTTGAAGCAAACAGAATTTGAAATGAGGGCCCAACAACTTTTTCACCAAATAAGGGGTCATCAATTAGATAAGCCAAATTTAGATATGATAGAGGCAAGGTTGGAGAAAGAACATGTATTTATTGAATTTTGCTAGACAAAGTTTCATGATCTTGTAACCTTGTCTATTCCTTATTTTTACGAAATTGAGAATGTAGCCAAATAGGCTTTCCCATTGTAGATGTTTACAATAATAAAATTGGATTCCTGTTTTCCAATTGCCAATATACGTGACTTTGGTCCCTCAACTTGTTCATATAATTAACAAATATTAGCTTCGAAGTATCCCATCTATCTCGAAGCCTGCAAGGTTTCCTTCAAAAAGTGATCATATACTCCTTCGAAGGTCTCTACTTGGTAGAAAGTCCAAGAATGTGCTTTCATACTTCTGAAAGTTAAAGACATGGGTTTCACTTTTGCCCATTTGAAAATCTTTTGATTTGCAAAATTTTTGCCTCATTCCAGCGAGTATTGGCCTCAAAGTACCTCCTTGTTTCAAAGCCAGACAGAGCACTTAAAAGTACATTTCCTTTCCTCAAAAAGTAATAAAATATTCATTTGAAGGAAATCTCCCCTGACAAAATGCCTAGGATCATACTAGTGCTACCTTCAAATTATTTAACATGCTCTAAAGTTAAAGACATGGGTTTCACTTTTGCCCATTTGAAAATCTTTTGATTTGCAAAATTTTTGCATCATTCCAGCGAGTATTGGCCTCAGAGTACCTCCTTGTTTCAAAGCCAGACAGAGCACTTAAAAGTACATTTCCTTTCCTCAAAAAGTAATAAAATAGTCATTTGAAGGAAATCTCCCCTGACAAAATGCCTAGGATCAGACTAGTGCTACCTTCAAATTATTTAACATGCTCTGATTTTACTCAAATTAAGGCATAGGCTTCAGTATTCTAGTAGAATACTAGCTTCGAAGCCAACTACTTATTTCGAAGCCAAGCTGAACATGTTGAAGTATATTTCCCTCCCTTAGAAGGTAACAAGATGCTACTTTGGAGGAAACTTTCATTATAGGAGTTTAAAAAATAAAGGCCTTAATCCCATCCGGGTAAAAAATAAACAATCACATAACTGGGTCTATTTGACCCGTTAGGTTAAATGGGTAATTTGGACCAAAAAGGTATAAAGCCCCCAATTTCTCGCGCCCTTACTTAATTGTTTTCCCAGTCTTTACTTTCACTCCCATTGTTACTGACCTCAACTTCTTACCGCTCTCTTTTATTCTCCTCGCTCTTACTTCGATCCCTCATCAATGGTTTCTTCTTCTGTGAAAATACCAGTCATCGAATGCATGCGTCCCTCAGTGGCTTTGCGAAGATGCATTGTTGATGAGATAGCCAAGCATGAGGCACCAGAGGGTCAAAGTGCCATTGATGGGAGAATCTTTGTCCTTTGCCACCATGCTCAGGAAGAGTTCATTCTTGGCCCCATCTTCAAGGAAGCTCTTATTACATTTCTTCCCTTGACGTTTGGAGGATCATTACCTTCTCTACGAAGGAAGCCTCAACTGGGGAAATTAGAGGGTTAATCGACCTCACCGCTTCTGGCCCACTTTGAAGACTGAGTGGGAAGAGTGGTATGACAGGGTAATCGGAGCTTGGGAACAAGATTTGGAGGACCTCTGCATTCTCGATGCCCTTCGTCTTTCTAGGTTTGTCATTCCTGTGGACCCTTTTCTGATTCCGGCTACCCTTTGTTTCTGGAACCCTGCATTTAACTTCTTTCAATTCCAGTGTGGCATGATGGCCCCCACCGTTCTTGATATGCCCCCCAGCATTCTTGATATGCGCCATCTTCTAGGGTTTTCATTTGCTGGTGGCACCTTTGGCCCTCAAAAAGATTCTCCCATTAATGGCACTTTGACCCTCTAGTGCCTCATGCTTGGCTATCTTGTCAGCAATGCATCTCCGCAAAGCCACTAAGGGACGTATGCCTTCAATGACTGGTATTTTCACAGAAGAAGAAGAAGCCATTGATGAGGGATCGAAGTAAGAGCGAGGAGAATGAAAGAGAGGAGTAAGAAGTTGAGGTCAGCAACAATGGGAGTGAAAGTAAAGACTGGGCAAACAAATAAGTAAAGGAGCGAGAAATTGGGGGCTTTATACATTTTTGGTGCAAATTACCCATTTGTCCTAATGGGTCAAATAGACCCAAGTTATTTGATTGTTTATTTTTAACCCAGATGGGAATAAGGCCTTTATTTTTTAAACTCCTATGGGAGGGAAATATACTTCAAAATATTCAGCTTGGCTTCGAAATAAGTAGTTGGCTTTGAAAGCAGTATTCTACTAGAATAATGAAGCCTATGCCCATTTGTCCTAATGGGTCAAATAGACCCAAGTTATTTGATTGTTTATTTTTAACCCGGATGGGAATAAGGCCTTTATTTTTTAAACTCCTATGGGAGGGAAATATACTTCAAAATATTCAGCTTGGCTTCGAAATAAGTAGTTGGCTTCGAAACCAGTATTCTACTAGAATAATGAAGCCTATGCCTTAATTCGAGTAAAATCGGAGCATGTTAAACAATCCAAAGGTAGAAATAGTATGATCCTACGCATTTTGTCAAGGGAGATTTCCTTCGAAAGAATATTTTATTACTTTTTGAGGAAAGGAAATGTATTTTTACGTGCTCTATTTGGTTTCGAAACAAGGAGGTACTCCGAGGCCAATACTTGCCGGAATGATGCAAAAATTTTGCAGATCAAAAGATTTGCAAATGGGCAAAAGTGAAACCCATGCCTTTAACTTTTAGAACTATGAAAGCACATTCTTGAACTTTTTACCAAGTAGAGCCCTTCGAAAGAATATATTATCACTTTTTGAAGAAACCTTGCAGGCTTCGAGATAGATGGGATACTTCGAAGCTAATATTTGTTAATTATATGAACAAGTTGAGGGACCAAAGTCATGTACATCGGCAATTGGAAAATAGGAACCCAATTTTATTGATGTAAACATCTACAATAGAAAAGCCTATTTGGCTACATTCTCAGTTTTGTAAAAATAAGGAATAGACAAGGTTACAAGGTCATGAAACTTTGTCCAACAAAATTCAATAAATACATTTTCTTTCTCCAACCTTGCCTTTATCCTATCTAAATTTGGCTTATGTAATTGATGACCCCTTATTTGGTGAAAAAGTTGTTGGGCCCTCATTTCAAATTCTGTTTGCTTTAAGGCTTTCTCCATTTCATCTATCCCATCCATCCTACATATATCAACATCTTCTCCAAACTCTGACTCAGACTTCTTGAAATCGTCATACTCTTTAAGAAGATTTTCTGCTTCATATTGAGTTTGGATGTGAACAATAGAGATCTCTTCCAGGGATTCAAAGGTGGCCAAGGCATTTTTGTGCCAATTAAACAACAAAGGGAGCTGGTCAAGAAAGGTGGCCACTGGATTAAGATTATAGCTTCGAGAGATAATGTCACAAGCCCATAGGAAGTTCTTGTGAAGGATATCATCTTGAAGGGCTACAAAAGATAAATGAGAAAAGGCAATAAGCAAGGTCTGGGCTTTATACTGTTGATAAACTGTTGGAGGAACTGGAGCTTGGTAGGAAGCGAAATGCTGGCTTTCAAAGAGAGCAAGTTTTAATTCCTCAATCTAGTCTGGATTAGGAGGAATGAGAGGAGCACTTGGGTCCCCTCAAAAAAAAGGTGGAAACTGAGGCTCATATACACACTCAAGCCAGTCAGAAGAGCAATGCTTTGCTTTCTTGGCTAAGAGTGAGGGGCTCATTCCCAAAGCTTTGATTGGGTAAGGGGTTTTTCTGACTATTTTGGTTGACAAGGTAGAAGTATACCATGCAGAAAGCAAGTTGTCTTCAAGACAGCAAAGGCAGTCAAATAGAGTATATAGATGCACCACAAAGTTGCTCGAAGAAGGAGGAATCGCAATAGGGTCATCGAATTCAACAAGTCTGTGATAATAACTACCCCATTCTTCTATCTCCTCCATTTCATACTCCATCATCTTCCGTAACTTCCTTCAACCTCCACTTTATGCTCCATGTTCTCCACTTTGTTCTCCATCATCTTTCCATATTTCATAACTTCTCATAACCTCCAAAGGAGTAGGAGGGTGCCACATGTTCTACAATTATATAAATAATAAATAATAATAAAATTGTAGATTTATGGTGCCAACATTACCCCCTGCGGCCCTTAAAAATGATGTTTAGTTGAATTTTTGAAAGACCGAACTAAGCACATGACTAATCTGAGCAACAAATTCATCAATGGCTCATGGGGTTAAAAAACCCATTTTTAAAGAGCCAACTTATGAAAATAACATGGTTAAAAAGTATGTTGTTGAGCCACGCATGGTAAAAAATGATGTTTCATATAAGGCTCGGGAGATTAAAAAACCCATTCTTAGAAAGTAAAAACATGGAAATAACATGTTCGTGAAGGATTTTCATAAACCATTAATGGCTAAAATGAAACAACCCACTAGGCTATGAAATGATAAGAAGGATTTTCATAAACCATTAATGGCTAAAATGAAACAACCCACTAGGCTATGAAATGATAAACCTCACATAGAGGATTTTCATATGCCGTTAATGGCTAAAATAGAAAAGCAACCACATTTGTCAATGAATGATTAAAGATGATGATCAAACCACTGTTGATGGATTTAAAAATTTGACATTGGTGAAAATGAATGTTAAAAGATGATGGAGAACAAAATGGAGAACATGAAGTATGAAGTGGAGATTAAAGGAAGCTATGGAAGATTATGGAGTATGAAATGGAGGATATGGAAGAATAAGGTAGTTATTAGGTAATTTTTTTCCTACAAATATTTGCTTATAAATAACCATTCATGACTACATTGTAAAAAATCTAGAATTCAAATTAAAGACAATTGATTTCTATTTTTCTTGTCATTTATATTTCCTGCACTTAATTTTCTACACTTTATTTTATGCATTTTCTTTTCGAAGCATAGAGATAAATTAATGGTTAGTTTGATTGTTCACTCAATTATCTTTCTCCGTTTCCCTCTTTTTTTCTTTTAATTTTTCTTTTCTATACACTTGGCAATTTTGAAGTTCTCTTCGTTAAGACAAAAGAACCGTCAACACAATCGCCTGATAATTGGCTTGAATTTAATCTGTAAGAATTTTTAATCCTTGTTGGCATACTTGCATTTATGATATTTTCCTTCGTAGGAAAAATAAGCCAACAACTATATGTCATTTGAAATTAAATTTGAATCAAAATAGAAACAATAAACTCATCATGAACTATGGAACCCTGATTTATGAAAATTATAGTTTTGGGGGATTGAATTGAACAAAGGGGAAGATGAGTTATCATCTCCTGAGAGACACATTCATCTTTCTCAGTCAACTGAACAATGCCATCAAGCACAAGAACTTTCCCATATGTTGAGAACTGCAAATAAAAGAACCAGTATCAGTAGGAAATTAATAAATAAGACAATAAATGCCATAAAAACAAAAAGCAAGACATCACTGCAAAGACAGTCTACTACTAGGAGATGAAAATGCTGAACCACAAAAACCAGGATTTCTTGGTACTCTGATTTATCCGTGTACAAAATCTTCTCTACTTTCATTAAGTGCGCTTCTCCTACAAGTGAAAACTCAAATTGACTCAACCATAGCCGTCGAATAATAAATCTGGAAAAACACTGACTATTATTTCAAATAAAAAAAGACAATTTTAATTTTAATATATTTTTTTCTTCATTTAGAAGGAACACCAGAACACTCTACTCAAGCCCTTAATAATATAAGCATACGTAATTATGAACAATCAAATTTCAATTTCAATTTATCATATTACAAGCATGCCTTGCATTACATCTAATAAAAAACCATACATTCTAGCATGACTTTTTCCCCTCAAGGATATATTGACGAATTAATTATAAGTTTTCTGGCCTCTAATATGTTCCAATGCTAAAATGATTTATATAGGTGAGATAAAAACTGCAACAAAAATAACATATACCTAGCCACATTGGGTTATTGAAATAAACTCGCTTACTATCTTTACCTGTAAAAATCAAACAAAGAAGAAAAGAAAATAAAAAAACCTGTACTACAAGGAAAATAAGGATGTTGGAAAAAATGTCCAACAGAAAAAACAAAAGCTAAGAAGTATAAAAATAATGACCAGAGCATGATTCAGGTTCGGAGAACCATCCAGAAACAACTGTTGAATGGCATTTAGCCTCAAGCTCAGTGTATGGATCCTAGCCTTCAAGCAACAGGAAAGGATAATAGCCTTATCCAAATCATTCACATTGTCATTCGCCTTCCCATCCATAATCTTCGGGCATTCCAAATCTTTTCTTGTGTCGTCCTCCATATATTATCTTTTTCTTCTCTAGCTCCAGTCTCAAACCAACAGAAATGTATTGTAATGAGAAAAAATCATTGTTGTCAACAACACTGCCGAGGCATCATCAATAATGGTGTCCACAGGCACAAAGACAAAAAGGCAAATTTATTATGTGACCAATTCTTTTTGGATACAAATAAAAGTGACAAATCCTAGTAGACAAAAATAAGCAAGTTTTTCATGCGACAAATCTTTTTTTTTTTGGCTTGTTTGTCTTTTTGGATACAAATAAGCACACCCTAACAAAAGTGAGGAATCCTTTGCCTACAAAGAAAGACATTTCAGCTTCCCTTAATATTGTGATTTGTAAATGTTAAGACAAATTTTCCTTTGAAAGAACCACTAAAGCCATTTTTTTTTTCACTATGCTTTAACTCAAAAGCAATACATTGTAACCAAAGAGAAAGTATAGCAATAACAGCATTTAATACACTATCTTTTAGAAATAGAAAGCAAATTTAAACACAAGTTTACCAAATTTGTCATGTATTTTCCTAAGCAACAACAAGAATTGCAATTTAAAATCACAACAAAGGTAATAGCATTTAATACACTATATTTTTGAAATAGAAAGAAAATCTAAGCACAAGGTTACCAAATTTGTCACGTATTTGCCTAAGAAAGTACAAGAATTGCAATTTAAGCATCAACAATCACACATGCACTTGAAACTATTTCAAGTAACGAAAAAGTTAAAAGAAATCCTCTAAGACCCAAGTTAGTCCTTCCTTCCTAATGGCTTCAAAAAAAAACAAAAAAAAATCGAAACCAAGAATTTCAGAACCATGTTAAAAAATAAAATAAAACAAAAAAAATGTAGTAACAAATTTCCTTACATTTCCCGTCAAATTGAAATAGTTGAAACTTGAACAACTAAATCAATTGGATGAGAAAGCTGACGACAACGACATTAAATTTTCAATTTCTTTTCCCTTATGTTTATTTCCACAGATTTCTCGGAAACCAAATAGAGCATTAGGGTTTAACATACACACAAAAAAAGAGGAAAAAAAAAGAAAAGGTTGGGGACATAACTTACCTATGTTTCAACAGATTACAGGAAGAAAAGGAAAAATTCTTAGCAATCGCAATCACAATCTAGAGAGAGCTATAGAAAGAGAAAGAGAAGATGATGCTGAAAAGAGAGATAGAGAGAGTCTTGGAGAGAGAGAGAGAGATCATGCCTGATGTTGATGGCGATGTGGTTGATTTATATGCGTATCACTATATGTATGTGTATATATATATATATGTATATTTGTGTGTAGTGGACGGGAAAGACGAATCGAAGAGAGAGATTTGTTTCGCATTTCTCCACTGCTTCTCTCTCTCTTATCGCTTTTGCAGGGGTTTAGAAGTGCAGCTTGATTGTTTGGATGAAAATGACAAACACATATATTACAGGGAAAGACTACAATATATTTTCTCATAATTAAAGAAAAAAGAGTATAATTTTCTAATAATTAAAAAAAATTATAATCCAACACTCTCATAAAATATAATCAAATATTTCGTGAGTTATAATTAAATAATATTATAATTGAATTTTTTTTAATCATAATTAACAAAAAAAAAAAAAACATAACTAAAAATACATATGACATATCCCTTTCAAAAATGTGTATAATAGAATTTCTCATATTTATATCTCCACGAGAATGTGAAAATGAGAGGTCTTTCTTCCTAACTTCACATCCCTAATAATATTCTCTCTTTTTTTATATATTAAGAATATGAGAAACTGTGGGGATATATTTTCTGAGTACCAACACGTGGCAAGGTGACGCCGAGGTGTCAGCCGAGGTGCCACGTGTCTTGGTCGTTGTGCCTCGCCACTGCTACCGCTACCGTGGGACTTCAAATACCGCCAAAAGTTAGAGTTGAGAATGAAATAAACCCACAATAATATGGAAGAAGACTTGATTTAGGATAGGTTTCTCAAGCTAACTATTTAAATTGTAGATTTTGTTATGTCGTCGTAGATTATTTATGAAACAAAGTTGGAATAATTCAATAATTATAACTTGTGATTTTTTTAGGTTTGTATGCATTTATGAAAAAATTAAGATCAATTTGATAATTATAATTTAAGTTTTTTTTTTTATTTGTATGCAAAAAAATGAATATTTTATTTAAAAAAATTATCATTGTCTTATAAAAAAATATCACTAAAACATTTAGGAATAATTATTGGATTAATATAATTTTTTTACATTAATGTATAATTGAATAAAATGGACAGTTAAGATTGTAAAAACTGGGTTTGTGGTAGGTCTCACTACTAGAAAATTGGTTTTTTGCGACTAACTTTTTGCGACAGACTATTTCACCGTCGCAAAAAATAATATTTGCAAGCGCAAGTTCATAATTTTTTCTTTTGCTATTTATTTTGAATTTTTCTTATTCCTATGCCCTAATCCTTTTCACTCTGACTTTCCCGACAATTCACAAACAGAGATCTTTGTCACTCTCGCTCGTCATGGTCGCGCTCTCTCTCTCTCTCTCTCTCTCTCTCTCTCTCTCTCGTCCTCTCTCTCTCTAAGATTGTGATGAGAAGCAACAGACCACAATGCCGGAGCTACTAGGGTTTGATGATCAGAACTCGAGACGCCAGCCCCGATTCTGTCATCTTCACCGTCGAATCCAACTTCAACCTCTTCTCCATAGCTCACTTTTGAGATTAAACAAGGAAATGGCGTTACGAACTCTCTCGACCTCTCAATCTCGTTCTATATCTCTTTGTCTCTGTCAATCTTGCTTTCTCTCTCTGTTTCTCAATCTCCTGCTCTCTCTTTATGGTTCTTTTGAAATCTATATTTTTCATTCATTATCACTCAGATTGCCCCTTGGATTGTCCAAAATGATCTCTCTAGGGCAACACAAAATCAACATTTCTAGGTATTTCTTTCGATTAATCTCTGGCATGTTTTTTCCCCATTCTCTCTCTCTCTCTCTCTGTATATATATATATATTCTTTGAATTTTGCAACAATTTAAGCATGTACACTTTCTTCTCTTTGCAGCTAACAGTACATGAAAATTTGTTATATATATATATATATCTGTGTTCATTCATTGCTAAGTAACTTTGATTTATACCGAGATTCACATATCTTTCTGATCTGCTTTTAATTTTTGTCTATATGTCTTTACTGTAAGTTCAATAGTCATGATCGGTGATGAATTTATGTGGTTTTGCATGTATAGTAATTGGATTGGCATGTGCTCCGTTTTAATACCTGCTGAAAATTTTCGTCTGTTTTAATACCTGCTGAAAATTTGATTGAATTTTTTGCTATGTTAAATTAAATCTAAGACTTGGGCTTTCGAATTGGTCATGCTAGCAAAAAGAAACTATATTTATTTGTTATTTATTTTAGATTTTCAATCATTTGATCAAATTCTCCTAAAACCGAGCTAATTGGTACATATATATGTACCAGATCTGGTGCAATGCATGTTAAACAAATCGAACAAATTGTACTTTGCTATTCAAAACCGTTCTCTCATGTAACATTGTTTTCTGAATTGATTCAAACATTCTAATTTGCTATATTTTCTGTTAAAAACGCTTCTTGATTGATAGTTTGATTTGAATTTCTGGTGTGTTATGTTTGTTTTTGTATTGCTGTTTGTTATCTGCTCCATGAATTACTTGCTATTGATATCTTTCTTGTTTTTGAATTTTTTTTTTTTTGATTCTGTGTTTTTGGGGTTGAAGTTCATGGGAAAACGAAAGTGTATATATATATATATATCTGTGTTCATTCATTGCTAAGTAACTTTGATTTATACCGAGATTCATATATCTTTCTGATCTGCTTTTAATTTTTGTCTATATATCTTTACTGTAAGTTCAATAGTCATGATCGGTGATGGATTTATGTGGTTTTGCATGTATAGTAATTGGATTGGCATGTGCTCCATTTTAATACTTGCTGAAAATTTTCGTCTGTTTTAATACCTGCTGAAAATTTGATTGAATTTTTTGCTATGTTAAATTAAATCTAAGATTTGGGCTTTCGAATTGGTCATGCTAGCAAAAAGAAACTATATTTATTTGTTATTTATTTTAGATTTTCGATCATTTGATCAAATTCTCCTAAAACCGAACTAATTGGTACATATATATGTACCAGATCTGGTGCAATGCATGTTAAACAAATCGAACAAATTGTACTTTGGTATTCAAAACCGTTCTCTCATGTAACATTGTTTTCTGAATTGATTCAAACATTCTAATTTGCTATATTTTCTGTTAAAAACGCTTCTTGATTGATAGTTTGATTTGAATTTCTGGTGTGTTATGTTTGTTTTTGTATTGCTATTTGTTATCTGCTCCATGAATTACTTGCTATTGATATCTTTCTTGTTTTTGAATTTTTTTTTTATTCTATGTTTTTGGGGTTGAAGTTCATGGGAAAACGAAAGTGTTTCTTGGAACTTCCAAAGCGTTTTTGGACATTTATTTAAGTAGAGCAGTGGCTTTCTATCTTCTCGAGAAAACATTAGTGTGTTTCTGCATTAAATACTGATTTATATTATTATTAAAATACCGATTTATATTATTAAATTAGTGTGCTAAATTTGCTTTCTGATAGAATGAAAAGTATTGCTACACAAAGAATTTTAATTGAATACTTTGAGTTCATGGAGAGCTTTGATGATGTATCAATCAGAGGGTGCGGTTTTGGTGTGTTTGGTGCACCAGTGTTTGCTCTGTCTGCTTCCCTGCAATCTTTGTAAGTAATGAATTCCTTTACATTTGACCAATGAACTTTTACATGTAAAAGTAAAAATTGACTCTGTGGAATCAATGATGACTAAATAATCATGTTTAAGGATAGGTCTTAAATTGAATGCCAGTAACTGACATTAAATTATTCAGTCTGTAATGAACAATAATTTGTTGAGATACTAAGAATGACAACTATTGGCAAGCAAAATTCAATGGTTATTTGCAAGACACCAGTTCACAACTGTTTTTCCATCTTATCTCCCATGCTCAAACATGTTCACATTTTTTTTTTATTTTTCTTTTTCCTCCAGTTATTTTCTCAAAATTCTTGCTGAGTTAGTCATAAATCTTAGCTTGTAAACCATCAAAGGCCTCATATTATTCCCATTTTAAACATTTCTTAGTACAAAGAGCTCAGATGTATGGGAGTTGTACCACATTTTATTCAGAGAGCAGCACTGGGCATTTGTTCATTTGGCAATCACAGCCTTTGGATATTTCGCTGCCCATACTTCTTGCATTCAGCTTTGGAGATTTGTGCCACAAAATGCAGCTCTTTCATTTGATTTAGAGTCAGGGAATGAGGCAAACGAAGAGAGATTTATGTCTGAGTTGAAGACATTTCTGGAGAAGGAAATGGCTCTTTACATTTCCAGTCTTTAAATACCTGTTCTTTAAATACCTGCACTTTAAATACTCGCACTGCACTTCGATTCATAGGAGTAGCTTTAAGTAGATTCAAGTAGATTGCTGTTGTAAACCTCTCCGAGGCTGAGTTCGGACCGTTGTAAGTGTTCATTTTTATGAAATACTTCAATTGTTCTTCATATTACTGTTATTTCTCTTAATTTCTCCTAAGTCAAGCCACCAGTAAAAGTCCTCTTCATTGAGGCTGAAAAGAACTAAAACACAATCGTCTGATAATTGGTTGGCAATTATAATTTCTGTAAGGACTGATTGATCCTTGCTGGCACGCTCACATTCACAAAAATACCCTTCGAAAAGCCAAAAAGCCAACAGAGATAAAATCATAAAAATAAAAAAAATAAAAATTGCATTAAAGGTGTGAAGTGAGCATTTTTTATGGGTGAAAGTAGTTTGGTGGGAAAATAAAATTATTTAACATGAAATGACGGATATGTCTCTAGTCTAGTTAACGTGGGCAATCATTGAATATGGCTTTGGAAAGTAGTTGAGATTTAAATGTAATTTGGTGTTAAGTCACGTTAAATGTAATTTAATGGACTCTATCTATTGGAAAGTTATTGGATAACATGGTGCTCCAAAGTATTATAATTGGTGAAGAAGATAAAGTTTAAGATTTTTGTGTTGAGTGATTGAAGAACATGAAAAGATATAATAAATGATGATTAGTAAATGAATATGGACACATAGTGCTTAGAGAATACCCAATAATTTTTCCTATCTCAAACCTATCTTAATTATCCAAATTGTTTGTTTTATAAAATCAGTTGAGAAAATCAATTTATGTCAAAACTAAAGTTAATCAAATATTGACAGTTACATGATCAAATTAAATTTGTCTTAAAGATAAAAATCATAAATTTAATTTTGAGAATAAATTGCTCAAATTCAGGGTCATTTGAAAATAGGTAAAATTAGCTAAAAAGTTGTTAAAAAAGTTAAAAAGTCATAAACAAAAGTTAAAGATTCATTTGTATTCTTTTTATTTTTTGTATGTTTTTTTTCATAAAAATTTAAAAATTATTCCCAAACATTTCAAATTTTTTTAACTTATATTTTAATCAAAAAGTTACTGAAAAAGTCACTCTCCAAACAAACCCTTAATGTGTGAGGTGATTTCCGCACTATGAAGAAGGATAGAGCTTCATGGAAGAATGGAGTACTCCAGGGTTGGGTCGGAAACCCCTCCGATGGTAAAGTTAGGGACTAGGGGAGAAAAAGAAGAGAGGATACAAAGAGAGTGTATATATCGAGTGTATGAAAATTGGATTCTTCAAGAGTGAATAGTGCTCACATTTTATAGGAGAAGGTTGTTTCTCCTTCAAGATCTTCTCTCTCCACCATTTGTTCTATTTGTGATTGCCTCTCATTAGAGAAGAATGACCACTCTACCTGACACTCAGGTGCAGGTCTGTCGTGTGCACGTCTTGTCCCTCTACGCCTCTATATCTCTACGTTCTGTTTAGATAGAAGGAGTGGAACAAAGTTGTTTGTCTTTTGTGGGCTTAACAAATATCTTTGTTGAATTAGCCTTTTCCAACTTAGTCCACTTCGGAGTGGTTGTTAAACCTGGAAGTCCAACATATTGCTTGTCTTGTTTCAGAACAAGCCTTGCATGTTGGGCTGAGCTCTATAGTTTGCCCGCTTCGAAGTGGGCTTGGTAGTGGACCGAGCTACCTTTCTTGCCTTGCTTTGGAGCAAGTGTTCAGTCGTTGGGCCGAGCTCCAAGCTTGCCCCACTTGGGTGCGGGTCTAGTGTTGGACCCAAAAAGTTAGTTGGTTTCTACCCACTTCACTTAAGAAGATTATATAAATTTTAAATATTTTTCTCATATTAACGACACTCATTAAAATTATCATCAACATAACCTGTCACGCCCCACTTTTTATTACTCGAAATATTACCAATTTCATTTACTTAATTCAATTTCAGAGATAACATGCGGAAATAAACTCGTATATTCAACTTGTAGAAGTGAATAACATTGCTCTCATTCGTATGCAAGTAAATACAACATGAGTACACTAAATAAATTGCCCTTGGGCTTACATCATTAAAGTCAAGAAGAAGGGTATAACCCTTTTTACATGAATGGCATTTTGGTTTGTTTCCAATACATGCATATCAATACATGCATGCCTTAAATAAAAAGGAAATAACAAATCATCAACATGTATATAATCCACAAATGAGGCAGCTCGGCCTTTCAAAACTGTAACCACCGCAACCCATAACATACTTAGATACACTGACGATAACAATTAAAACTCTGCTCTACCGGCTATATGCACAGTAAGCTAAGGATACGCCAAGCGATAAGCGAGATAATAACTCATTTTAAACATTTCATACCTCATAATAGATACACATTTTAGTACTGTATCAATCTCAAATAAAAACACTTCCATACTTCACAAATGATACACATTTTAGTATTGTATCAATTTGTACTAGATAAAACTATTTTATTTTATTACTTTGTTGGGTCAAATTTTATGTGGTTCTAGCCATGCCTTAGGGTCGTGATCTTAGACACAAGTCTCAGTTGTCATCAGAAGATTGGTTTTCAGTATCTTGTTTGTGTTTGTTAAGACAAAATGTGCCACAAATAGGATTATACGAACAAAAGACAATAAAAAATCAAAAAGAAGAAGAATAGCATGGAGCAAAGATATAGCAAAAACACAACACTTCAAAAGTGCCACAAATAGGATTTTTTTTTTTGGTATATGAATTCAATGTTATCTATAAATTTGTATATATATATATATATATTGACCTTCATTTCTTCTTTAATTTAAAATTAGGTATGGGTTTTGATGAATGATGTACAAAGTACCTGAACTTTGTATATGATGTTTTTAGCTAGATCTGCGAAGGTGAAGATATAGGTTTGAAAAATGGCTTGTTTTGATTTGGGTTGTTGTGGTTTTTAGGTTTTGTTGTTGGTTTTGATAAGAATTCTATAATTTGAGGTTCTAAAGCTTGAAAATGGTGACACAGCTTTGCTGCTAGTGGTGGTGGTAGGTGATGAAATCAACATTTTTGCCTTTTATTTGCATGATTCTTGGAAAGTCCATAGCTAAACAGAGTTCTCTGATTTTTATGCCTTTCTTTTTATGAAACCTGAAAAGTACTTCAAAAATGCTATTCAATGGGGCTTTATTCACTTGCCACACTTGTCATTGGGTGAAGATATTCTTCATCTATATGGACAAAAGTTGAGTTAGCCTCGAAAATTAGAGTTTGTTTCTTTTGCAAAGTCGGCTTGCAAATTATCTATAAAGATAATATTTACTTCCTTTGCTTTGACAATGTCATCTTGTTCAGTTTAGTCAGGTCACGTCAGTTCTAAAGCCATTGATCCGGGATCGAGCATTTGTTTAACTTCTATCCTACTAAAATGAGGGAAAACTTGTCTTGAAATTGTTCCATTGTGCTTGGATATACTTGGAGTTCTCTTTTATAATCCTGATATAACAGTTGATGGAAAGCGCAAAATATGAGTAGACTGTTGATTGTGGATGCAGGATTTTCTCTCATAATATGAGTCAACTGTTGATTGTGGATGCAAGATTTTCTCTCATATTTTTTTATCAAGTGTCAAAGTTTCTATAACGACGGTTGATCTAGTATATGGGTGACCTGAGCAATGTAAGATCCTACTTCAATTTTTTTCCCCTTCTAGTGTTTCTAGAGTTGGCTAATCTTTCTAAGGATTATTTCTTCATTTTTGATACTCATGGAGGATGCTATATATGCAGTGGGGCTAACCTGCTCCTTCGGTAACTTTGTCTGATCATATATTTCAAATGCAGGGTTTTGATGAAAGTAGTCAGCAGACTGATGCTGGTATGCTTTTCTTTTCCCATGATGTCTATTTCTTTTTATCACATCCTATAGGATTTTGACAATACAAAATTAGCATTTTGTCAGTGTTATTGTGGTTAAGTTTTGTTGACTTTTATATAGTGGCACCTAACTTTTTGTTTTAGCTAGTTTACTGCCTCTCTTTACTCTGATTACTATTTTACAAATGTATACTTATGTGTTTTATGTATAAAAATAATTTGTATAATCATGGATAGATAAGCAAAAAATACAACTTCACCTATTTATCCTTTTTATTATTAATTATTGCAGATTGAGAAATGGAATGAGCAGTGGGAGAATGGGATTTTAACATGGCCTCTTTAGTTGAACATCTTCACTTGGCATGGAGTTTTTCAAATAGTATTTTGTGCTTTGTTTGAAACTAGTTATTTGGTTTTATTTGAAGCTTAATGGATTACTAAGGCTCCTGAGACTCCTCTTGAACAGTGACAATTGTTGTTTGTGAACGTTACATTGTTATGTTTCTTGTTGGTGCTTAATAGATTGTGTTTTGGCCATTGCTATTGCTTAACGCCACATTTTTATGTTTTTTTTTTCAAAGTTTTTGAGACGGTAACAAGATGGTCGCTAATACATTGTAGGCATTTTTTAAACTTTTTTGCGACTGCAAAATATCAGTCGCCATAAGTAAGTTAGGTGGTCGCAAATAGTTTGCGACTGTTATTTTGCGGTCGCAAAAAGTATTTGCCACCCCCACATCCGCGACCCCCATTTGCCGCCGCATGGGTATGCGACTATATTTTTATGATTTGCGACGGTTTATAGCGGTCGCAAAAAGTACTTTTTTTAGTAGTGTCTCACATGGCTTAATAGTAAGTCAATTGCACAAACTAAACAACAATGCTAAGAATACAGACACTAAACACAAAATGAAATTTACATAAATTTGTGTCTCATTTTGAGGTCTTCTTGTTAGGCATTTGTGTCTCATTTTGTATTTAATTTATGTGCACATAAATTTATTATTTTTTTATTATACAAAATTAAAAAATATAAAATATTTTATTTATTTATTTTTATAATACATACATTTTTATAATTAAAATAAACATGTATCCAACTTCAAAAGCCCTAACTCTAACCATCTCCAACAAACTACTCATTGCCACTAGCCTCCTTTCTTGACCACTCCCTTCAATAGTCTTCTTTGCCACCATTATCTTTTCCCCTTTTCCCTAGCACCCTAATTCCTCCAAGTTAATATTGTCTATGACAACCTCAGTCCAATTTCTATTATAGTGGGTTAGAGAATGTTAGAATTAATGACAGAATGGAAAGGAGTTCGTGGTGGTGGGTGGTTTGTAATGGTGGAATTTATGAGTGGTTGCGACTAGGGGCAATGGCAGCCAATGGTGTACGGAGGAATGCATTGAGAAATTGCATTTTTGGATTTTGTTTAAAGCAATAATTTAATTAAGAGAAAAAATCATAAAAATAAAAAAAATAAAAATTGCATTAAACATGTGAAGTGAGCATTTTTTATGGGTGAAAGTAGTTTGGTGGGAAAATAAAATTATTTAACATGAAATGACGGATATGTCTCTAGTCTAGTTAACGTGGTCAATCATTGAATATGGCTTTGGAAAGTAGTTGAGATTTAAATGTAATTTGGTGTTAAGTCACATTAAATGTAATTTAATGGACTCTATCTATTGGAAAGTTATTGGATAACAGGGTGCTCCAAAGTATTATAATTGGTGAAGAAGATAAAGCTTAAGATTTTTATGTTGAGTGATTGAAGAACATGAAAAGATATGATGAATGATGATTAGTAACTGAATATGCACACATAGTGCTTAGAGAATACCCAATAATTTTTCCTATCTCAAACCTATCTTAATTATCCAAAATTGTTTGTTTTATAAAATCAGTTGAGAAAATCAATTTATGTCAAGTTAATCAAATATTGACAATTACATGATCAAATTAAATTTGTCTTAAAGATAAAAATCATAAATTTAATTTTGAGAATAAATTGCTCAAATTCAGGGGTCATTTGACAATAGGTAAAATTAGCTAAAAAGTTGTTAAAAAGTTAAAAAGTCATAAACAAAAGTTAAAGATTCATTTGTATTCTTTTTTATTTTTTGTATGTTTTTTTTCATAAAAATTTAAAAATTATTCCCAAACATTTCAAAATTTTTTAACTTATATTTTAATCAAAAAGTTACTGAAAAAGTCACTCTCCAAACAAACCCTTAATGTGTGAGGTCATTTCCGCACTATGAAGAAGGGTAGAGCTTCATGGAAGAATGGAGTACTCCAGGGTTTGGTCGGAAACCCCTCCGATGGTAAAGTTAGGGACTAGGGGAGAAAAAGAAGAGAGGATACAAAGAGAGTGTATATATCGAGTGTATGAAAATTGGATTCTTCTAGAGTGAATAGTGCTCACGTTTTATAGGAGAAGGTTGTTTCTCCTCCAAGATCTTCTCTCTCCACCATTTGTTCTATTTGTGATTGCCTCCCATTAGAGAAGAATGACCACTCTACCTGACACTCAGGTGCAGGTCTGTCGTGTGCACGTCTTGTCCCTCTATGCCTCTATATCTCTACATTCTGTTTAGATAGAAGGAGAGGAACAAAGTTGTTTGTCTTTTGTGGGCTTAACAAATATCTTTGTTGAATTAGCCTTTTCCAACTTAGTCCACTTCGGAGTGGTTGTTAAACTTGGAAGTCCAACATGTTGCTTGTCTTGTTTCAGAACAAGCCTTGCATGTTGGGCTGAGCTCTATAGTTTGCCCGCTTCGAAGAGGGCTTGGTAGTGGACCGAGCTACCTTTCTTGCCTTGCTTTGGACCAAGTGTTGGGCCGAGCTCCAAGCTTGTCCCACTTGGGTGCGGGTCTAGTGTTGGACCCAAAGAGTTAGTTGGTTTCTACCCACTTCACTTAAGAAGATTATATAAATTTTAAATATTTTTCTCATATTAACGACACTCATTAAAATTATCATCAACATAACCTCTTAAAAAACTAAAAGTTTTACTTGTTTCTTTGTTTAAATATTGAGATCTACTTAAAAACTTAAAATAAAACCTAGCTCCCTATTGTATAAGATTAAAACATATTATATTATATATAATAATATTAAACCAAATGCATAATATTTAAATAAAAAGGTAAGGTTCCATATTCCCTAATATCAAGATCTATCTAATTTTATAGTGGTTGGTGACCAGCACTAGATGCTACAACAAATGATGACTAGTCCAATATTCTGGAATAAGTTAATATTTTTATTGTTCTTAAAGGAATTTGGGGAATCTGCTTTTTCAATTAAAAAATGAGTTCAATATGCAGATAGATATTATAGAATAACAGAATGATTGATTTATTGTAGTTTTGTTCTCTGTCATATTAAGAAAATGCACCCTCTAGAGGAGTGTATTTCCACAACCTTGTCCTGGGGAAAAATGTTATTATGGCTTTATTTAGGGCTTGTTTGGGAATTAACCTTTTTAGTATTTTTTTTTTAAAAAAAATTCTACAAAAATATGTATAAAAAGTACGGAGATTTAGGGCTTGTTTGGGAATTAACCTTTTTAGTATTTTTTTTATTTAAAAATTCTACAAAAATATGTATAAAAAGTACGGAGAATGATTTGATAATTTATAGTGACTTTTTAACTAAAATGCTTGGTTCCCAAACATATCCCGTGTAACTTATGAGATTGTCCTCTTTTTTATTTTATTTTATTTTATTTTTAAATTTATTAAATTTGTGCTAGACGTTGATGCAACTTTTATTTATAACTTATGAGATGTAAATAATTTAAATAAGTTTCAAAAAATTAATTAATGATAAATAAAAGAGTACTAAAATTTATACCTTTTCATTATTAATTAATTTTTAATTTGTAACAAACTACTCGAAACAAGCTTAGGGTTGGAACCCAAGCTTAAGGGTGGATATGGGCCCATTAGCATGCAAGGCTTATCTATAATTTATACGGTTTAAAATTATAATTTAGGCTCATAGGGGGTTGGGCAAATTTTTTTAGTTGCACTTACTAGCTAGTCTTGTTAAGTAAAATTATTTACCTATAAGTCCTACTCGTTTTTCATATATCTATCAATATTTCCAAAATACCCTCTCCTCACATTCTTCGTCCCCATTATCAGTAATATCATAACACTCCCACCTCCCAACTATCACTTCTGGTTGTCGTTCGACCACTGAAAAATATCTCCAGCCTCTATCTCCTATCTTTGATCATCGGAGACCTCCTTCGGTATCCGACAATAATTTTCCAGTGACATTTTTTATAGTTCTTCGTTCATTGACTTCCACCGTCACGGTTTTCCGACAATATTTGTCCGGCTATTTTTTAGCAAAAATAACGTCCATCTCCACCACATCACTTGTCACATCTCGGATTTACATGGTCCGGCTTACGTGAATAAACCACACGACGATCAACAATAGATAACAACTCTCATGCAAATGAATATTATATAGCCACACAATATATGTGTTTATCCAATTTTATACATTCCAAGATACAAGATCTAAGTCAAATGGATGCTTTGTGACTAAAACGTGTACAGATGTTATAAATTTAAATTAAACGCCTAGAGGCTTACATCATACACAAGGGTGTAACCTTTAAAAGAATGGCACACGACCAATAAATAACATAAATGACCCTTGGCCTACAAATAACTGAACCACCCTACATGGTTCGAACATAATTTCACATCACAGTCCGCATCCACATATGTACACCTGAAAAACATTCCAGCCACGTAGGGTGAGCATAAAGCCCAATAGAGAATATTTCAAAAACTAAATATGCTCCACTAGCATAAATGATCATGATGCAATACATATATATAATATGTCCAAATGCATTTCCAAAATCCATTTGATTACTTAACAAAATCATTTCTTTCCAATTACCAAAACCTTACGTTTAATCAAAATGTTTTCTGAGTTCAAATCACCTGTTTGATATAAAATTCCTTTCCAAAAACTAATCCCGGTATCTCAATACCAACCAGCAAATACATTGTTAAATCAAATGCGAATACATCGCTAAACAATAGCAAATATCTTGTTAAAACCATAATCCAAACAACTTGTTTTGAAACCAACATAATAGTAAATAAATGGGTGAATTTCCAAAACAAACATAACCTTTCACGGATATTTCGTTCGCAGGAAACCATAAATTGACACCCATGTAAACGTAGGCTATACAAGCACTGCTATTGCCATTTTACGGATATTTTGTCCGCGGGATCCGGTGCCCATGTATACGCACGCTTTTCGAGACTTTCACCATGGACACACAAGCCAACTTGATTTGGTGATGCATACCTCTTCCCAGATTCACCATTTTATTTACCCTTTTCAATAGTACAATACTTGTAACTCAAAATATTGCTTCCCCAAAACAATGCAAATGTCCCAAAACATCATGTGAAAATTTCAAAAACATACGGTTTTAATTTCCACAATCCGTTACATGCTCCATGATATTGTAGACACCCCATTTTTGACTGACCTTAAGACTCAGATGTCACCGATTGAGCGCTCGGTGATGATGCATATTGTGCTCATTCTGAGGTTGCGAAGTCTCGGCTGAGAGCCTTGCCTCCGGACTTCGGGGCTCTTTTGTGCTTTGCCTCAGTTTGCGAACCAGGTCCTGTTTTCTCTATTTTTCTCTTCCCAAAGGGAGGGAGAGGTCTCGTAGACCATCTCTCAGTGGCCATAGGCTACGTTTTGTGGTCGTAGACCACTTTTCCCGTTTGGAGACCAGTTTTCGATTTTCAGAGCCGTCGACTGCGCGCCTCGGTTCGGGACCGCTTAGCTACCTCCGTTTGCTCCGATTTTTAGTACACACCTTGTTTCCTCTCCCTAGAGGGACACTGTGGCCCGGGAGACCACCTTCGGGGTCGCACGCCACTTCCGGCGCTTAACAGTCAGTTTTCGGGGCCCCCGGCTGCGCGTTTTGGCCCCCGAACCCTCGATTTGCATCGGTTAGGGTTCATTTTTGGCATGGACCCTAGTTTCATTGTTAGAAAGGTGGTAGTATGGTGGGAGACTACCTTTTCTTCTTGGAGACCACTTTTCTTTTCGCCGCCCAGTTTTCTTGTTAGAGATGTGGTCTCCCTCACTTTTGGGCCATAATTTCTGGTCTCCCATACCACCATTGTGTTGCATTCATCTAGGAGGCCGCCTATTTGGTATGGCTGACCACCTTTGGTGCTTGACCCTTTTGACCCCTTGGTCTCCCTCACTTTTGAGCCACATTTTCTGGTCTCCCATACCACCACTGTGTTGCTTTCACCTGGGAGGCCACCTTTTTGGCATGGCCAACCACCTTTTCTTGTTGACCCTTTTGACCCCTGGTCGGCCGACCAGGGGAAGTGGTCGGCCGACCACTTGAACTGGTCGGCCAGCCATCTCCTTTTTGGCCTTCCTAAGTTGCATACAGCTGTGCCAGCTGGGAGGCATTTGCCCCATCCTCCGGGATTTAACCCTTTTGTTTGTCTTCTTAAGGAAACTTTGGCCCTTTTTGCTTAGCTTCTAAGAAAAGCTTGACCTTTTGTCTAGCTTCCTCAAGAAGCTTGACCCTTTTGGTTTAGCTTCTTTTAGAAGCTTGGTCCCTTTGCTTGAGGCTTCTCCAAGAAGCCTTGGACCTCTTCTTCTATAAGAGAGGCTCTCATTTCCATTTGCAAGGGTTGAACATTTTTGGCTGAGGCATACATATACTCTCCCTCTATATCTCTACATCCAAGCTCCATAGCTCTATGGTTCTTGGCCATTTGCACTACACCTCCAAGCACAACACCTCCACTACCATCCTAAGTACCTTGGAGCTGTTTTTCAGAGGTTAAGGGCTCACTTTCTTGGTCCAGAGCTTGCTACACTGCTGTGCTACAAGGGTAAGTCACCATTTCCCTCTTTGTAGCTTTATTTTGCTTCATTCTTTAGCCTTATTTGCAAGCATTTCTGGGTTTTGTCATAAACTTAAAAAAGTTTTGTTTTGAGCTTATAAACATGTTTGTTTAAGAAATTGTTTCTGTTTGGGTCATCTTCCCCTTTGCATGCTTCATTTCCTCATGTTTAAGGCTATGCATTAGAGCATTTGTGTTGGCCTTGGTTTGACCTTTTAGCCACTGAAATCCAGCGGATTTTTAGGGGCTAACATGTATTTTTGAGCCCTAAAATCAGAGAGGGGTGACCCTCTCACCCCTTGATTTGTTTACTAGCTTTGTTGGCCTTCCAAAGGGGCTCCTACTTGCATGTTTCAAAGCCATATTTCAGGCCCTATTTGGTGAGTTTTAAGGTCTACATAGGCTCTGTATAGAGCCCATTTTTCCATATAAAGTGTCTATTATGCATGTGTAGAACAATCCTATTCAAGGCCTTTCAAAGGGGCTTTCACTTGCATGCTTCCTAGACTAATTTTAGGACCTTTTTGGTGGGTTTTAGGACCCTTATAACCTCTTTCCAGAGGTGGTTTTTCCATTTTGTGTGTCCATTATACATGTGTAGAATAACCCCTTGCATGGCCTTCCAAAGGAGCCTATCCTTCTTGCATGCATTGACTGAGTTTCAGTGGGTTTTTGGACATATTTTGGCATGGCATACTTTTGTTTTTGGCTGGTTTGGTGAGCTCTCATATGCTTCATATAGTTGTAGTACAACTCATGGTTCACTAGCTTTCTTTGCATGCTTTGTTGACCCTTGATTTTAGCAATTTTTGGCCATGCCTTAAACTGATTTTGTGCATGTTTTGGACTACCTTAGCTCTTTTTCTGGGTCTCATGGTCGAATGATGCTTGTTTTGCATGCCTGTAGTTCAATATCCATGCTTAACTTTGAGTTTTGAGGTCCACCGCATGCATATACTGAGGTGTTTTCATGTTTTGGGGCCATTGCACATCATATTTCAGAGCTTATATGCATGCCATATTCCCATGATTTCCACCCTTAAAGTGCATTAGAGAGTCGGGCTTGTATGCCTCATTTACCGACCATTGCATGGGCTTCATTTGATTGCATTCCGAGCCATCATTTTAGACCAATTTCCCACTGTCTTGGACTTGCCTAGGGTCTGTTTGGGGTTGGTTTTTCCATTTGTGCATTGCTTTGTGTACCTCTAGTGTAACGCACTTCACTAGTTTCGGTATTCGGGCCATCTAGCATGCATCGTGTTAAGCGTTTGCATGATTCGGGACCATTGTGCATCATATTTCAGAGCTAGATCACGTACCATTCTATGCCATATTTCATCCTTTGCCATGCTTTGTTAGAGTTGCATGTTGTTCCTTAGGATCGGTTCTTTGTATTCGTGCATGTTTGCATGTATTTCGGTTGTCTCATTTTCATCATATGGCCACTGATTTGAGTGTGGCTGAGGTCCACTCATATTGGTTTAAGTCCACCTTGCATTGTGTATGCCATATAGCTCATGTGAATTGTGTATGCCATTTTAGTCCATAGCATTGCGTATGCTAGGTTGCATGTGTGCATATCATCCCTCGCATGCCAGTATGATTAGGTTGCATTGCATTTAGGGTTGCATGTTAGCCGTATTGTGTATGCCATCTCATTGCATTGTGTTTGGAGTAGGGTTAGTCCAAACACGGGAAACGAGGGACATTTCGTACTCAAAGTGATGAAACGTGTCTCAATTCCCGGTCGCCGACACTCTAGATTACCCATGATGGAGTTTAGGCCTTGTTGTGTTTATATGTGCATTCATTTCATATTGAATCGTGTAATTCGACTCCTTGGCCATCATGCATCGAGATGCATGATTGGTGGCAAGAGGATCGAGGTCTACACTCCCTAGAGCTTGTGCAATGACAGGGAGAGTGGTTGTGCATACATATATGAAAATACTTTGCCATGCCCCTTTCTTGCTCTCTGTTGCAGCAAACTGAAAACCGACTGCAAAAAATGGTCAACAACGTTCTGGAGTTTTGTGCAGCATTCCGGGATCAATTGCAAATAGAGGCGAATCGAGGCATCGCCAGGAATTTCCCGACGAGGCGGCTCGAGCATGCATGCATCTTTCATCATTCGGAACAGAGCTGAGGCAGTCCATTTAGCTTGCATGCTAATTTATTTGCTTTCCTAGTTAATTTGTTGATTAATTAGGGTTTTGTAATATTTAATTAGCTAGCCCAATCGTACCCAAGTTCCCGAGCCGAGGCAACTTTGGTGATGACAGACACGTGGCCTTAGGCAACGAGTCAGGGTTTCCTAAATTCCCCCCAAAATAAATATTTAGGTGGCGACTCTGTATCTGGCAAAGCGGTCCATGTTTGGCACTTCTTTAAAAAAAAATCAGTTTTCAAAAACGATTTGCCGGATTTGGACTCTTTGATGATTCATCGGTCTTGCATTGCACTTTGCGAGATTTGATATAGGACCGTGACATTTTGAGTCCTGAACTGTAGTGATCCCAAATGAACAAAACGGGATTTTCCTCCCGGGACGTTCGGGGACGTCTACAGATATGAATGATTTCAAATTGCCTAATTCACATGCAATTTCTAACACATGGCAATGCTATCCTCCACCGATAGCCAAAACAGTTATCTCTAATGCAATAATCAAAAGATATCAATATAGATATATTTTCCAAAAGCGTAACAACAACCATTTCCAAATCCCACAACCATTTTGTTTCCATCTCTTACAAAGCCAACATCATTTTTCATTGTTTTCCAACACAAGCCAAAACCCATGATTTTAGAATAAAGCCTCATTTTCTTTCAAAATCACTTTTGAGTGAAGGAAGGCCACCATGTCAACATATCTCCACACCAATACAAAATCATCACTTGTTTCAAGAACTCATTTGAAAATCTCTCTTTTACATTTTAAATCCAAACCGCAAGTTTAACCCAAAACACCCAAATCCATAGATCTTTTGAAATAACAATTAAGTAGGGTAAAGATCATACCCAATGACTGCCAAATATGAATAATAAAATAGGTCACAAATATGCTACCAAACTCATATTGAGTTTAAGAAATAGACCCTATCTCTTGAAGCGAAGAGGAGAACTCCGAAAAACTCAAAGTCGATGAAACCACGAAACTCTTAGATCAAAAGAAAGCCTTTGAAGAGATCTACAACATTTCTCAAAGAACCAATGCGAAAAGATGCCTCTAACCAAGTAGATCTAGAGATCTATGTAAGAAAGTTGAGTTTCTAAGAGGGAGAGAGGGATTCACGGTTTAAAGAGAGAGAGAGAGAGAGAGAGAGAGAGAGAGAGAGAGAATGAATGAATGAGAAAAGTGTGTTTGGGGTCTATTTATAATGGTAGAATAACAGCCCTAAAGTCAAAGGAAAGAACAAGTCAAACCCCCAAAAAGTAAAGCTCAAAACTGAACCAAAAATTTAGAAATTTACTCGCATTTAAAAAGGGAATAGAGAGAGAGAGAGAGAGAGAGAGAGAAAGAAAGAAAGAAAAAATGAATGAGAAAAGTGTGTTTGGGGTCTATATATAATGGTAGAGTAATAGCCCTAAAGTCAAAGGAAAGAATAAGTCAAACCCTCAAAAAATAGAGCTTAAAACTGAACCAAAAATCTGGAAATTTACACGCAGGGGTCGACCGTTCAGACAATGGTGTCGACCCTTCAGGAAGAAAAGCTGAGACACTAATGTGTGTAGAGGACAAGGGTCGACCCTTGGAACCAGTGGTGTCAACCCTTTATTTTAGAATGCACCCAGAACAAAATAGCAAGAGAAGGGTCGACCCTCAGAGCCCATGGTGTCGACCTTAAAAACCAGCAAAGACACTAAGGACATGGCAGCAAGGTCGTATCGACCCTTAGAAATGCTAGTGTCGACACTAGAACAGATTTTCCAAGTTCCCAAAGAACTTTTCAACGTAAACAAGCGCGAACAAACAATCCCCACAAGTTTAAACCGAATCATACTCCTCCAAAACCAAAATACAATAACTCCAAAAACTCTCAAAATGAAAATAAAGGAATTAAATACACTCTCCAATAGTTTAAAGGATACAAGTGCTACATCACTAACGTCACTACTTCCTTAAATCTGATGGCGACAAAATAATAGAAGAAGGAGAAGAAGAAGAAAAATGAGAGAAATGAAGAGGATGAAAAAGATAATGAAAGGCCTTACCAGAAAATATTTTTCCTCTGTGTTATAGATCAACATAATCATACCTTTGCCATTTGCTCTCTGTCTTCTTTCCAGTGATAAATTTATCACTTCATCAATTTATTAATGATAAATTTATCACTGGTGAATTTGTTAAAAAATTTACAAGTAACAAATTTAATTTGTGTGAGAGAGAGAGAGGGGGGCATCACAATATTCTATCATGAAGCACAGTAATCAAATACCAGATTATGGCTACAAAAATTTATATATAGATTAAAAAAATGCACATGCATAAAAGTGATAAATTTATCACTGAACTGATGACTTTATTCAGGCTGGTTCTTTCAATTTTTATGCCCAGTAGATCTAGTTCACAGAGAGACTCAATGTTGACGAGGGTTATGATACTAGATCGACATGTTAAAGTAGTCAATTGGCGTTAGAAATGGCCACATCTAAAGATTTTGCTGAAGATCGGCATAGAAAATAATAGATCTATAATGGAGGATAATGGTGGCAACGACATCAAATATAGTAGACCGATGATAAAAGAGAAGGATGATAACAGCGGCAATGATGGCAATGAGAGAGGAGGGTTGTTGTAAAGAAAGTGATGAAGACGGCAAGGAGGGAAGACGACGACGAGAAGGGAGGAGGATAACGACGATAAGGGAGAAAGAGGACGGTGTCTATGGTTGAGCCGAGCGTCATTGAAGGCAATGAAGGATGGTGGTGGTTGAGGCAAGTAGCGTTGAAGGCGACGGAGGATGTCCATGGTTGAAGTGACCGACGTTGAAGGCGACCATGGCAACGATGGTGGTGGCGGTGGTATGAAACTGTTTAGAGAAATGGTAGAGAGAGAGAGAGAAAGAGAGAAGAGTTTTCTTTGTGTGTATCTGAGAGAGAGAGAGAGAGAGAGAGTAGGCATATATGGTAGAGGATTAGAGAGAACAAAATATTATTTAGGGCAATACAAAACACTCAAGCGTAAAAATAAATAAATAAATAAATAAATAACGGGTCAGGACTTATATCTACATAAAAAGTCAAGACTTTAATGAGTAATAAGTCTCAAAATAGAGAGGGGTCCATAATACGCCCAATTATTTATGCCTGATTATTATGTAGTCAGGTCTAGAAAAGTACTTCAAACCTAGTCTGGCCAGGCCCACCCACAAATAATATTGGACAATACATTTTTATAAATATATATATATATATATATTATTTATATGTTTTACATTGTTTAGCTTTCGTTTCTTATAGACATATATTATGTATTACTAGTCATGTAAGAGAATTAGTTAAAAAAATTTAACTACTAATTTTGAGTAGGTTAAACAAACATTTTTTTTTTTAAATAAGAACATGAGAAACATTATATTAATAAAACAACAATAGTGCATAAATAAGACTTCAAAGGGCCATCCTAACTAAACAACAAAACAAAAATAAATTTGCCACTAAACTAATTATATTTTTGATTTTAAAATATATAAAAAAATATATTAAATAATATCTAAGTCAAATGGGAAGATTTTGAATTTTTTATTTGTTTTTAGACAGGCCTAAAAATAAAGTATAGCCCTGATCTCGACTGAAATGTGATTTGTTGGGAAACATGTATGATCTATGTATTAATGAAATTGTAAAATAAATCTATAAATCACAACAACGTAGCAAGAACTCGATGCCCATTCCAGTTTATAACCTTTCCACCAGCACCTTTGATTCTCTCCAACTCATCAGGTCTATTAGGCTATGCAAAAAAATGATCATATCAACAAAAATAGTCTATAATTGTGAAATAAGTTGAAGATTAAAACAAATATTTATAAATATATATATATATAGAACGTTTGATTCATCAAAACCAACATATTGATATCTTGATAAGTTTATGGGTGTAGAGTATTGATGCAATCTGTCCTTTTAGATTAACTGATTCTTCAATTTACTCAAATCAAATGCATGATTTGTGGCTTGAATTTGGATCATTGATTTGGCTTAATCCCTATAATTACAAGATATGATCATATTCTTTGGCTATAAATATATGTGTTTTCGTGTATGTAAATTATTTGAGTGAATCAAATACAATCATTTTTCTTATCAATTTCTTGTTTGTTTCATTTCCCTCACAAAACTTAACACAATTAAGATCATGACTCATTCAAAGAATAAAAATCTCTCATTCATGATCACATTAACAAATTTTTAGAAGTTTTAAAATTGATAGTGATGTATAACTACAAACAATTTTAAATTTTAATAATTTATATAACATTATGATCTCTATTAGGATCAAAATTATACTATTCAAATTACCTTATGATCATCAGACAAACATATTGCGACACCTCCTCAAGACAGCACAACTCTCGAATTGCCACAATTCGCAACCATGATCTCCTCCTCTCCCACCACCGCAGTCGAACCTATCGTCACCTCTAACAACACAGCTGCACTATGCGACGCCGCTGCCCTCCCACAATCGCTCACTTCCTTATCCATCTTCTCAAAACACCCCACCATCACCTTTTGCCAATCTAACAATGTCATTTTCACTCCATATCATCTTTCTCTTTTTAAATCTCTTTCATCAGTAACCGGTGTAACCGGTCACGGCAAGTGTGCGGGACACGTGAGCCTCCACATCCGTCATACACGCCGAAGAAATTGAAATCTCTCGAATATCTGGTTAGAAGCCCTAGCTCCACTCTCAGGGCGTCCTCCATTTATCTTCTTCGTCCGATCACCGAAATTGATCCTTGTGACAAGCACGTGACGCTCCACGAATCTTCTCTGAGCCTTGAAATTCGCTATGAAATGAAGTCATTTCCTAATGAGAGATCTGACGATGACGAACATGAAAATGATGGCTTTGAAGCTTAAAATCATCTCTTCTTCAAACAATAATCATCACCGCCGATGAATCTGAAAGATTTTAGATGCCAGAGATGCAATATTTTCTGGCATTCTGACTTGTCAAAATCTGACAATGCCATTTTCTGGTGACCGTGCGCTGCAGGTGATGTAAGACTTTTGAGATAATTTAAATAAGTATATATTTTATTTTTTTATAAAAAAAGTACTTATAAACATAAAAATAAATAAATATTTTTGAGTAAAAATTTGATAAACCATTTCCAATGTTTCATCTTCTTCTTTCTTTACCAAATTTGAATAAAAACTTCCTTTGATATCAAGTGTTCTAACGGAGCTTTATCAAACCATGGGTTGACAGGGCAGACGACTGACCAGTGTAATTTTTTCACAAATTTTTGCCTTGAGGTGGTGATTCGGGGACATCCGGTGGTGAAAATTCAATAGTAATAAATAGTGATTTGATGAATGGTATATTGATCCTCAGTTTGTTGAAAGATTTAAAAAATTTTAAATTTAATGATAAATTTGATGAACTATTGAAGCAGCAAAAAGTAAATTTTTTTACTAAATTTAAATTTAATGATAAATTTGATAGTCTTAGTACAATGCGTTTGGTGTGATTCAAAATTTAGAGCAATGAGCAGGTTTTAAATCCCAGCCGCTTTAGATTGTCGCCACTTGGACTAAATGTGGGAAATCGTGCAGTGGATTTTTAAGCGGGAAACGTGTGTGGCTGCGATTAAGGAAACGTAACACGTGGCGTTCGGATTACGGGCAAAGAGATTTGGTTCGGTAGGGAGATATTTTGTGAGTTGTGAAATGAGGACCACGAGAGAAGTCTGGATGTGTGGTTTGCTTAGGGATGTAATAATGGCCTGGCCCATCTGGGCTCGGGCTTGGGTCGACCCAAGTAGGTTTCGTGAGTTTTCTTTTTTTTAGCAGGTCAGGTCAGCCTATGGGCCAAAAAGTGGAGCCAAGGCCCAAGTCTAAACCCACTCATAATAAAGCCTAGGGCTTAGGCAACGGGCTGGGCCTAGTTGGGCTTTTTTTAAAAATATATATTAGGAATAAAAAATTAAAAAGAAATTATACTAGAGTATTTTAGTTAAGATTAATGAGATGTTTTGTTTGGTTATGTAATGTTTCATGGTGATATTTAAATTTAATTATGTATGACTTATATTTTTTTAATTATGAACTTATAACTAAAAAAATTGCAATTATGTAATTTTTTTCTTTCAAAATAAATAATTTTATATATATGAAAATAAAAATTTTAATATTACAATATTAAATTATTTGTATAACATTTATTGAATGAATAATTTTTATTTCAAAATGAAATAAAATATTAAAAAATTGATATTATTAAATAAATTAGGTGTAGATTACAAATGATGGTAGAACAATTGCATCACTATAGGTCAAGTACATCCCAATTAGGTTGAACAAACAAACAAACAAAACAAAACAAAACAAACGAAATGAAATGAAATAGTAAAAAATAAATTATTGATCAATCATCGAAGGAGACAAACATTTCAGTCGTGTTGCCCGAGGTTATGTCATCCAAATCATTTTGAATTCACTCCTTTTCACTATAAATTTGTCTTCTTGTAAGTGCATGCATATGATCTTTAGATATCATCAGTGCCTCAATCATTTCGGGTGAAAGTTTGCTCCGGTAATCGCTCAGCACCCGTCCACACGCACTAAAAGTTGTTTCTGAAGCAACTGTAGAAATATGAATGGTTAGTATATCACGGGCCATTTGTGAAACCACAAACCACATAGTTTCATCTTGTTTCCACTATACCAAAATGTCAAAATTATCGGAATTATCCACTGACGGGCTTTCCAAATAACGTTGTAGTTTAGAACTACTTACACTTGTATGTTTATATATTCTTCTACTTTTTGTTACTAAAAAAACACTTAATCTCTTACCTTAAGATGAGACTGCTAGTGTAGTGTGTGTAGGTGTATTTACAGATACAGCTGCCCTGTATTCTTCAAATAATCTGTTGCATGTCTGCATAATAGGGACAAACTGTGTTTGATCAGCGAAAAGACGCTCTAAAAATTCTTATAAATGAATTTCTTTACACCTAGGATCAATTATTATCGCTAAACCTAATAGATGAGGCAAATGATCAAAATATTTATCAAATTTTTCTTTCATTGAAGTAATAATGGTTACATAATATTCATTACCCATATATTTTATGAAAACTTTAATTATTTCTGCTAGCATATGTAAAACAAATGGTGAAGTAGGAATATATATATATATAATAAAATAATTTTGCTGAAGTATCGAAAACCTTTAAAAAAATCTTTATACAAGGCTACTTGGTGCCAATTAAATACAATGGAAGTCAATACTCCTCCTATTGATGTTGTTGCAAAAAATAAATCTGTTACTCTTATTTGTTTACAAGTTATTTTTAGCATATTATATGTTGAATTTCACTTACTATCTACATCTAAAATTAATTTTCTAAATGGCATATTTTCTCATTGACAAATTTTTCTATATTTCGAAATTCGATTACCAGAAGACATAATAGTAACAACTGCAATTTTTTATTACAAGTACAGAAGTTCCGTATACATGCATAGCTTCTTTAACAATCAAATTTAAAATGTGAGTACAACACTGAACATGAAATAAATCACCATCAACAAGTAATTGTAAAGTTGATTTTAAATGAGTTACAATTTGATTATAATATGATGCATTATCTAAACTAATCGTAAATATTTTATTTTGTAAAACCCACTCATATAATACATTTCTTATTTCTAGACCAAGCGTTATTCCCAACTTGCCCAACACAACCCAAAACTCTAACACAAAGAGTAAGGGATAGAAATGAGAATAAAACAACAACGAATCCACGGAACCGAGTCCGGATTACGGTTAAACAATAGCAGGGAATACCGGGATCGCTATACCACTCATATAATACATTTCTTATTTCTAGACCAAGCGAATGACCAGTGTATGGAAGTTCAACTAATTTAAATGAAATAGTCATTTTATTTAATTTCCAATCATTATCAATAAAATGTGCCGTGATACATTGATATTCAAAACATTATTTGACCACAGATCAGATGTTACACAAACTCTTCCATTCAAATTTTTAAAGATGTCAAATAATTCACTTTTAACATCCTCATATTTATTTAAAATCCTATTTCTAGTAGTATTTATTGAAAAACTTTGATATTGCGGTGCAAAACTTTCGTGAATCATTTCGGTAAAATCGGAACATTTACTAGTAGTAAAAGGTTATTCTTTTTTAATAATATAATCAACTACAGAATTTTGTGCACGTATAGGATCATATGAAAATGTTTGCAAATTACCAGTTGATGAAACTCCTAATTGCATTTGACTTTGAATATCAAGTTGTTAACTTTGTAAATATTTGTTAGTATGCCTTTTTAGATGACTAGTACCCACAGTAGATGTAGCACTAAGTAAATGTACACAATATTTACATTTTGCTTAAAATACAATTGTACCATTAGGATTATTTATAGATATTTTTACAAAATGTTTCCAAACACTACTACTTCTGCTCCTAGATGATGATCCAACTGTTGGGAAAGAGATATTAGAAGGAGAATCAACAGATTTATGTTGTGTAGTATATGTATCAGCATCGACATAAACATTAGACATATTAGGATCCATAGTAATGTAAGTAAAACAATATATAAGAATTAACAATTAATTTAAATAATGTGTAATTACAATCAGTAAAAAATAATAATTAATATATGTGCACAAATAATTAATAAAAAAATGAGTAGCTAATAAAGTTAATTAAACTAATTAATATTACTGACTAGCGAATGTGATACAGAAATTTGCTTCTTCTAACAAAAGTTTCTTATTGCACAATTGCAATTGTCACTTAAGGATGACACTTCAAAATTAATTGAGAGTTAAAAGAGATTGAGAGAGTTTAAGAGAGAGAGAGAGAGAGAGAGAGAGAGAATTATTCGTTGTGAGATTTATTTTGAAAAATGAAAGATATTTATAGTAGTTTTAATTATGACCATTTGAATTATGACCTTTTGTATATATATTATCGTTTGAGTTGAGTGATTGAGGAGGAGATGCAACAGACCAATTTCGACTAGGCTAGTAGGGGCGGGTGGGACAGACCAGAGTAGGCAGCTATAGCAAAGTAGGCTAGGGTCCCACTCTCTCTCTCTCTCTCTCTCTCTCTCTCATCTCTTGTTTCGGCTATCAATGCAATACTTAAACTCACAAGTAAAAACTTACCACAGACCCACGAAGGTGCCTTATTTTTGTAACCAGCAGTAACTTGATCTCCTAGAAGCCTCACTTTATTAGACTCAGTCTCAATGCTCATCTTAGACTCTTGGCTAGATATGAATAGAGCCTTATCCTTATCCAGACTGAGATCCTTTCCTGTTCTAGGACTCTTGTCACTTATCCAGATACCTCAGGATTCCGGCATTACCGCAAAACATCTCAGTAATTCCGTGAGAGGGTCGGATGGGTGGATCAGGTCGGGCCGGGCCGCCCGCAGGGTTCAGATTTCTTTTGGCTGGGCTAGGCCCCAAATGGAAGGCCTAGGCTCAGGCCCAAGGTACTAGGTTGGACTCGACCCAGGCTTAACCGAGCAAAAACGGGCCGGGCCTACCTCAGGCTTCAGGCGGATTTCGGGTTGCACACGGGCCTCGGACCATTTTTACACCCCTAGGTTTGTTGAGCTTTATTTTTTTGGGTAAATTATTAATAGGTTATAATAATTAGATTTAATTAGCATCAAGTATATTGAAAATAAGTTCTAATAAAATCGTCGATAAAAATAGTTTTTTATGAAGATTTTTTTACGTATGTAGTTAAAAATTGATAATTAGTGAGTTTTTTTGTCACAATTTTTATAAATTGTTGTTAAAATTTACAATTAGTGACTTTTTGTGACGAATTTTTCAAACTGTCGTTGAAAGTTGAAAATTAGTGACTTTTTTGTAACAATTTTTTTAAACTGTCACTAAAATTTCTTATTAGTGACATTTTTTGTGACAATTTTCAAATTGTCGCTGAAAATTAACAATTAGTGACGTTTTTTAATAGTGTTCAATGAAAAATGTCGTTAATTCTCTTAGGATTTATTGAATAATAAGTCCACCTATTAGGACTTATATGTAAGTCCTCCTTATTTTTTTTTTCTTTTTTTTTTTTAGAAAATGTTTGAGCCCTAATAAATTTCTCATAGTTTTACTTATAATGATATAGAATGGTATATGTTAATTTTTAATTTATTATATATTTAATTATGGGGGAATTTATGTGTAAGACCTAATAAATAGACTTATTATTTAATAGGTCCTATGATAATTAACGATATTTTTCCGTAAAATACTATTAAAAAAATCACTAATTATTAATTTTTAATGAAATTTGAAAATTTTGTCACAAAAAATTATTAATTATAAGTTTTAACGATAGTTTAAAAAAATTGTCATAAAAAAATATCACTAATTTTTAAGTTTTAGTAATAATTTAAAAAATTTGTTATAGAAAAACGTCACTAATTCTAAGTTTTAACAATAATTTATAAAATCCTGATAAAAAAGTGACTAATTGTTAATTTTTAATGACCTAGACAAATTATTTTTACGATGATTTAATAAGATTAATTTTTAATAAAACTTAAAGGAAATTAAATCTATCTATTAGAATTTACTCTTAATTATGTGGAGTTTCATTATTTATCATATCATTTCTAGTGTGTTTAAAAAATTTTAAATATGAGTTTCTATCATTATTTTTTTATTTGTTGTACCGAAATGTGTTGACTTATCGGATTTTTAACTGGATCCGAAGAAGACATCTGTAGGGTGTAAGTGGTAACGGGTTCATGCGTTTGGACTTGGACCTAGTTATTTATCATATCATTTCGAGTGTGTTTAAAAAATTTTAAATATGAGTTTCTATCATTATTTTTTTATTTGTTGTACCGAAATGTGTTGACTTGTCGGATTTTTAACTGGATCCGAAGAAGACATCTGTAGGGTGTAAGTTGTAACAGATTCATGCGTTTGGACTTGGACCTAGTATTGTACCACGTGTTGATGGAGATATTTTGTTATCTCAATATTCATTACCTTGCATATTTGAAGTTTGAAATGTTCATACTGTGAAAATTTGGGATTGTGATTCTGTCCTTTCTATATTAATATCGGAAAAATTTTATTACATTATTTAATGATGACTATAATGAATCAAATCAAATCAAATCAAATCTTAAGCTGTATGGGTGTTGATTTTTTACCACACAATTAAACGGGAAACTTAATTGGAGAGTACCGGCATAATAGATTGAGCCAACTACACGAAGATGAGAATACCACGGTGGTTCGTCCACCCAGGGATACTCCGACGATCAAGTCAGTAAATCTTATCTCTCACAGATATCAATGCAATACTTAAACTCACAAGTAAAACCTTACCACAGACCCACGAAGGTGCCTTATTTTTGTAACCAGCAGTAACTTGATCTCCTAGAAGCCTCACTTTATTAGACTCAGTCTCAATGCTCATCTTAGACTCTTGGCTAGATATGAATAGAGCCTTATCCTTATCCAGACTGAGATCCTTTCCTGTTCTAGGACTCTTGTCACTTATCCAGATACCTCAGGATTCCGGCATTACCGCAAAACATCTCAGTAATTCCGTGATCACCTTAACAACATGACTCATCCACGTGGCACCTTAGCCAACATCTCAGGTTTATCTCGGCCATTCGTAAAATACTTTCCCACAACTGCCCCCTAGGTTCTATTACCTTGGCTACCTGAGGTGATGAAACCTATATCGTTTGTCCACCTAACATGTCGGCTCAAAAACACATATATTGCTCTGACAGAGATCATGACTCGTTGACTTCAAGTAACCAGGACTCAATTGCCTACTTTATCAAGAATCAAGAACTAAGAACCAAGTTCTCTAAGCACCCTATCCAAGATCACTTCTCTAGCCGAGGTTATTGTCTCATTATTTCAAATATTTCAAGAGTTTCAACTGCGCACAAGCTGTCACGCACAGTCATTTCAACCGTTTCTTCCACTTGTCCCATTTTTACTGGCTCATACCTGACAAGCACGTCGTTTTCAACCGTTTCTTCCATATGTCCCATTCGTATTGGCTCGAGCCTGCCCATGCCGCCTAACATGCACGTTGACCAACGAAAATTCATTACGTTTTGCCGCTTTTTCATGTTTTTGACAAAACTCCCTCTATCTCTCTTCCGTCTTTTCACTTTACCATTTCAATGTCTTTCTTTCGTCTCAAATTTTCTCTCTCTACAATCTCCCACTCAAACTGCCATTGTTGTTGTTCAAGCCTCTGCAACCACTCCGTTCGTCATCTCTGGTGGGCCTTTTGCCGTTTCATTCATGTGATCGTTTCTATCTAACTCTAGTAAACCTCATTCCGGCGTCCATTTCGTCGGCTCCATTAGGTAATCACTCCACTTTCAGTTTCTCACTGTTCTTGAGTATGACACTGTTGTGAACTATTTGTACATTTCCCACTGTTCCTTATATCAAATTCTTCATTTATTTCCTGATTTGCTTGCCATTTTTTGTGCTCTAGACATTGTGAATCAATTCTTGTTCTTGAACCTATTATGCTTTATTCATACCTTCACACACTGGCTCACTCTCTTTTCTCATAGTGCTTTGAATTTGGCCTTGTGTTCTTGAATCATCGTTTCACACCACTGCACCTGTCATGTTGTAGCTTTTTTATGTCTCAACTTCGTTTAGATTTTTGAATCTTGTTTTCTATGTTTTCCTTGCTTATTTTCCAAATTCTTACCTTTGCATCTTGTTTACCTTCATAGTTTTAGGCTTGGGATTTGCTTAGAAACCACACCCTTAGGAAAATTGAAACAAGAACTCCTCTACTTTTCCCAAAACTCTTGCCCTAGTGTTCATTAGGGTTCAGCCAAGGTCTTAAACCCATTCTAAACCCTATTCCACAGAAAATAGTACCCAAATCACCTTAACCGAGATCATAGGCATGTTAACTAGAAAGTAGATTTGCCGACCAAACTGGAGTATTTCCGTCAGAAGTTCTCTATCCCAACTGACGTCTCACTTAGGTTGGCTGGGAAGGAGGACTCCATTATTCCTGGAAAGGACTACATGTACAGACACCCCATTTTTGACCACCTTTAAGACTTGGGCGCTTTAATCTGAGCACTTGATGATGAAAGTTACATTATGCAAATTGTTCAAATCTTCAACAAAAGAATTCGGTTTAGAGCTTCAAACCCAAGCCTTCCACCCTATTTGGACCAAAACCCTTTTTTTAGCCTGACCACTTAGTGAGCAGCAGGGCAAAATAATTGGCTAGCTTGCCAATTTATGAGCAGGCCGTACAAATAAATTAGCCGACTGGCCATGTTTATCGAGAGCAGATATTTTGCCAGCTGTAGCTGCTCCCATGCACGATCTCTAAGCTAGCTGTCCTCTTTTAGATATTTCTGACGTAAGGAGTTGTTTTCCTATAAATACAAGACCTCCCTATATGGTTTGGGGTTAGAAAAAATTGCTAAGAGCTTATAGCTTGCTCAACACACCTCTTTCCTCTCTTGCAATATGCATACACTATACATACACCTTCTAAGCTTAAACTTGAAGCTTTTGCTGAGGTTCTTGAACCTAACTTCAGCTCCTTGAGAGTGGTTAGTTTGTGGTTTGTTAACCAAGAAGCTTTCCTCTCTTTCAAGAGGTAAACTTTGAGCTATTTTACCATCTTCTCTCTCTCTCTCTCTCTCTCTCTCTCTCTCTCTCTTTTCTTTTTCTTTTCATACTGATTTTAGAGCTATTTTAAGCTTAAAAATGTGATATAAAGTCACAAAAAAAGAAGAGGTTAGCCACCCTTCCTTAGGCCTTGTTCCATAGCTTATTGCTTTGCCTTTTTTCTACTTTATTTCTTTTGGTTTTGGCCACTGTTTTTTGGAGTTTAGGGGCTGTTTAGTGCATTTATTTAATTTATGCTTTGAATATTATAATTGTATTGTTATAAGTCCTCATGGATTGGGTATGTAGGCCATAGTTTCCAATCCATTTGAGTTGATAGCTTTTTCTTTCTTTTTTTTTTAGCTTTCATGTACATATTCACACCATTGTAATCATCCACCTTTCATTCATAATTTTGTAACCTCCCTCCTTTCTTTGTTTCTTTTGATTAAGAGTTGTATCAAACAAAAGATTACCGCTCAAAGCATAAGAAAGAGACCCCTCATGCTAAATGGTTTAATCTCTTCGGAGGTTTATTACCAGGGCATTACATCTCTCTATGCTAAGCATGATCTCTTGTTTGACACTTCCCTTTGTCGTCGGTGTATTACTTCTAAGGGACTAATGTTCTAATTAGACCATTGGAAATCACAAAGGAAAGATTCATTATAGCTCATTATCGAGTTTGGATTTGGAGTCATTATCGCTCATTTTCCCTCATGCTAAATGGTTTAATCTCTTCGGAGGTTTATTACCAGGGCATTACATCTCTCTATGCTAAGCATGATCTCTTGTTTGACACTTCCCTTTATCGTCGGTGCATTACTTCTAAGGGACTAATTTTCTAGTTAGACCATTGGAAATCACAAAGGAAAGATTCATTATCGCTCATTATCGAGTTTGGATTTGGAGTCATTATCGCTCATTTTGAGTTTGACTCTGAATTTATTATCGCTTGTAAATGAGTTTGATTCTTCCTTTGTAATTTTTCCCATAGAAAAGGGCTCAAAGAGCTCATTTCATGAGTTAAGTCATGCTTTTCATTCTTTATTGCTTTGGACTAAGTGGACGTAATCATCACCTTTGGACAAAAAGGAAAAAAAGATAAAGAAAATGAAAAGGTAAAGTAAAAAAGGCTAATAAAATTGGAGTAAAAAAAAGGTAAAAGGATAATAAAATTTGGTTAGGTTCAGTCAGATGTTATACTAAAATTATTACGTCTTGAATCATCGCATACTATTTCGGTGATGTTCGATGATTCATGAAGCAAGTCTACCCCCTCCCTTGAGATAACTCCATGATAGGGAAGAAGTATTGTTTATATTTTATTTCATTTATTAACTCTTGTCCTATCGCTTCTAAGATCATCATGTAACAAATTTGTGATGATTGATGATTTAAGAATCAAATTTACTCCTCCCTTGATCATCTTCATGATAGAGAATGGGAGAGAGGATAAACGTCTCCTAGAAACACGCTATCTTGCTCTATTTTAGCTTTGTTGCAGCAGGGTATTCCCTAGAAATAGTGGCCGGCCGACCATTACTCTATACGACCGACCACCTGATCAGGCCGGCCGGCCACCCATTTTGTACAGACAGTGGTATTTTTACAGCAGAATATAACAGATCCTGAGGCCAAAATAGAACAATCTTTCCACTATAAACAGAGCTGGTTCTGGCAGCAAACAGAGAGGTTTCCAGAGGATGTTCTCGTTTGCGCACATACAGTTTCTCGTCTCTCGTTCGAGTCCATTAGATTAGTAGCTTTAATATTCATACTTGTAATAATTTGTAATTAATTAGTTGTGTTGCTTTCATTCGGATTTGTAATAATTAATTAGTTTATTTATTTGTGTTTGTAATAATTAGTTGATTAGGATATTCTTTCGGACCCTCTTTTGCTAGGGAAAAATTGTAATATTTGTATGTCTTCCAACCCCTATTTCTTTCTCTCTTTTATTTATACGCTTACTCTGATAGTATCATATTTTCGTTTCATATCATTGCCATGCTTTTTATCCGTTTTTGCATGCATTGGGTTTGGTTCATCATTCTAATATCATTGTCATTTTCTACTTACTTGAATACATGTTTTGCCGCATGCTTTGAGTTATTCCATATGACATATCAATAAACCGAGCCTATCAGTTGCATTTTCATATGTGTTGCAATAGCCACTTTGCATGTTAGGAGCATGCATTTTTCTAATTATTTTCTTTTCTTTGGCTTGCCTCGGTTAAGTACTGGGTGAGCATTTTTGCTTTAACATATTACATGTGTGTTTGTGTTGCCATGTCAAGCATACTACCAGGAGATTAAGTGCTTATTTGAAATATCTCTTTGAATGCCTATGGATAAAGATTATTTTGCTTAAGTTGGAACGACTTTGATAGGGGTACATATGAGCCCACTTTTCATTCAAGTGGTACATATTCAAAACTCTTTTCAAACAAACATGAAAACAAAGCATTCCAAAGTAAGTGATGTGGTCTATACTTGTTTGCTTCACATAGTTATGTTAGTATAATAATCAGAACATGAGCATATAATATACATTAAATTCACATCATGATTAGTAGAGGTCGATCTTTGATCAGGTGAGTGGGGTGCTCAATTCATGACATTCCCCTCTCATACCTAAGTTTCCGAGCCGAGACACTTTGATAATGATGAACAAATAGCCATTGGCACGAGTCACGGGTTTCCTAAATTTTTCAAAAATATTTAGGTGGCGACTCTGAAATCAGGCAATACAGTCCATTGTTGGCGTCTCTGATGATTAACGAATTTTCTAAGATTTGCCAGATTTGGACTCTTATTCATTTTTCTATTTCACATTGCATTTGTGAAACTAGATTCAGAACCACGGGAGTTTGAACTGTAGGGATATCATACCCAAGGAGACTAAAACCCTCCGAGGAGCACGAAAAACCAGCTACAACATGCATTTCCAAGTTGTGTCCATTATATCGGGTGGAATCAGATTCCCCATTGATATCTTCTTCAGGGAAGTTCTCCACTACTATAAACTCAATCCCATGCAATTAGCCATCAACACTTTTAGGATCATTAATGGTATTGCCGAACTTGCATGTCGAGAAAAGCCTAGGATTACCCTGTCCGACCTTCAATACTGCTACACCACGTGTGGCCTCAAGTGAAAAAGTGGCTATACTTACTACTTGAAACCCCGATACATCCAATACAAACTCATTGGTGACATCGCTGACTTCAACAAAGGCGCTGGAGATGATTACCTAATTGTCTCAGGCAACCAGGAGTTTGCGCTAAACGACGATCTTCATCTCTTTTCCCTGCGCCGAAGAGTCTTTAGGAACGATAAGGGTAAGAACTTTGTCAACCTGCAATTTTTTTTCCTTAACACTTTAGCAATTTTTTTGTTATCTATTCTAATGTTAGCCTCTTATTGTTTTGTGCAGCTCTTCCTCAGCCAGTAAAAAACTTCCGCCAAACTTACATTCCCAGCCCAGATCTCTCGAGGCTTCTCAGCCTTTCTATCGAGGTTCGTAAGGCCCCATGCTCACTTGCCGACGTACTGCTCTCCGCTTCTTGACATTCCATGAAGAAGCCAAACTCGACTATCTCCACCACCCCCCCCAGCCACTTCTTCACCCAAGCCAGACCAGGTATCCACCTCTGATCTTGTGGGCCAACCATCCATATCTGCTCCAGTCCAACTCATTCCTCCATCCCAATGCCAACGCCGACATCATCCCCCAAACACTTCTGCCAGCCAAACTCGAAGCCGAAAGCGCTGTGGTTCTGACTCCTCGGCTTATGGCTTGACAAATCCACTGATCGCCCTACTTGCAATCCATATCGGCACTAGAGTTATCGTCGCTGTGACCGCCAAGGAGATAGGTCAAAAATTGGCTGTCGTGGAGGACTTATTGGTTGGTCTACCCGACATCGTGTCTCTGCAGTCCACGCTCCACGCCGCCTTCTCAGCCTAAGGAAAAATGGGTGAAAAAGGCCAAGGACACTGTTACTGTGATCCTTTTGGACTCTAAGAAGGATCCAGAGGATGCGGTCCCAATTTTCAAACTTGCGGATGCCAAGAAGAAGAAGGCCGAGGCTAAGACAACCGACATATAGCCCGTAAAAAGGCCGAGATTCGAAGGCCAAGGTGAAGAGAGCAAGTTCTACCTCGAGGACACCTGGGCCCACAAGGTCCTGGTTGGTAACAGGCCTCTGAAGGCCGGTGATAGTGTTATTGAGAGTTTGGAGGTCGATGCCACATTATCCACTGCCATGTTACTGCCGGCCGACATGAACCAACTGGTCGATTTCAATCACTATGAGAACTTTGCAATGATGATGTGACATTCGGTCTTAGTAAGTCTCTAATTTTTCACCATTTCATTCAGCTTTTCAATACTTAGCCAAAGTTTTCTAACTTACTTATTTTCTTCCAGGCCATCCAGCATGCTTATTCTCACACAGTAATGACAGAGATGATGAAAAAGGACTTGGTGAAGAAGACTCAGGAAGCAGCAGGCTTTTTGTCTTCTCTTAACAATGTTGAAGCCAAGATCAATCACTTAATAGACAGGACTAATACAGCCAAGACTGCCCAAAGCAAGGCCAAGGCTAAAGCCGAAGCCGTTGAGGCCACTACTGAAGCTGCCAAGGCTACTGATGCTAGGGCAGCCGATGCCGAGGCCAAGCACATAGAAGCCCTCGAGACTAAGGAGGCCAAGATAAAGGCCGCCTACGAAAAGGCTTACGTGGAGGGGCAGGCCGATGTTCTAGACCAATACAAACAACAAGTAAATCTAGCCTACAACAAAGGCTACTACCTTGGTTGGATGGTGGCACTCAAAGAGCTATCTGTCCCCAAGGACTCGCCGCTCCGTAACATCAGCCAGCTCAAGGTGCCCTTTCCTTTGTCTCCCGCCGAGTCTGGGGAGGAGGAGGAAGACGTAGAGGCCGACGCCGAGGATGCCGATGAGGGAGATGGCACCGAGGTTGTTGCTGGGGCCAAGTCCCCAACTCTGAATGATTAGATCTTAGATATGACTGAGGAAGATAGGGACGAGGTCTCCAAGAGCACCTTACCGAAGAATTCCATAAGGCCTGAGGCCGAGGTTCTCGCTGCAGAGAAGAGCCTGGATCAAACTCTTTAAGAAATTGATGCCGAGGTTGCTGCCGAGGCCGAGGCCGAGGCCCAAGCGACCAAGAACAATGAGCCTCCACCTAGTACTTCGGATTTTTACTTGTCTTTGAACTTTGTTGTTTTGGAACTAATTAAACAATTTTCTGTCATGTCTTGTTGATGTGCCTTCTCCTGTAACCAAACTTGTTACTTTTGTTGTCAATGTAAGTCTTGTCTTTTCTTTCACATGTTGATTCTATTTCTTTTGTACGCTTATTGCCCTTCCTTCATGCCTTGCATATTTTTTCCATACTTAGAATATTTCTTGTCTTTCCAAGTCTGTCAACTGGTTCCTCACCTTGGATCCTAAGACCTCGAATACATCCATATCTCGGATAACAATACTTCAGGTACAGTATAGTACTGTTGTCTCGGAGCAACTTGTGTTAATTATCTCGACCGAATTGCACTTGTAACAATTTCCCATAAAATTCGTACAAGTGTTGTTTCATCACTTGTACTAACTGTCTTCTAGTAAGACTTCACCCTTCCAAGTTAAACAACTTGGTTTGTTATCTCGAATAGAAACACCTCGGGTCTTCCTTCATTTAATTATTTTGGCTAATTTCAACTTGTAAAAAATCCAACAAAACTTTCATAAGTGTTATGCTCATCATGCTCATTCATATTTCCTGCCCCTTAATGTGAACCTAAGTACCACTTATGTTCACATTAAGTACGCATCACATGGTTGTTGCCCAAGTCTCATTTAGACATTCTTGACCGAGGTCATGTTTGGCTTGCCCAAACGAAGCACTCAAGGCTTAACCTTAGTGCACCGAGAGTACCATACTTTCGGTTTTCCTTTCAAACTAACCAAATCATGGCCAGTTTCGCCTTGTTTCATGTCGAAACATCGCAGACTTAGTTCAACTCTACCATCATGGCAAGTCTAAGTTAATCATCATGTTTTATACAGAAACATCGCAGACTTAGTTCAACTCTACCATGATGGCAAGTCTAAGTTAATTGTCACGTTTCATGCTGAAATATCGCCGACTTAGTTCAATTCTACCATCATGACAAATCTAAGTTATCCGTCATGTTTCATATTGAAACATCGCCAACTTAGTTCAACTCTACCATCATGGCAAGTCTAAGTTAATCGTCATGTTCACCATGGGAACATCGTTATAAGGCTTTTCAGTCTTATCGCATAAATTCCAACAATAGTTTATAAAAACAAAATCGAGCTAGTATTTCATTAATACTTCGGCTAACAAGTGTTTACATAAAATTAACTCAAAAAATAGAAATTAATTATAGAAAAACTTCAAATTGCTGGTGTTTTAGGGTCTTGGCAACTTCTTGCATTGATGTCTTCAAGCCAGTAAGCGCCATTGCCGGCGACCGAGATGATTTGATATGGTCCTTCCCAGTTTGGGCCAAGCTTGCTCTCTTTGGGATCTTTCTTATTGTCGACAACCTTTCTTAGGACAAGGTCCCTAATCTGAAACTCCCTGTGATTGACTTTTTTGTTGTATGCCTTGGTAAGCTGCTGCTGGTATGCCCCCAGCCGAATTGCTGCTCTCTCCCTTCTTTCTTCTATCAAATCAAGATCTCAAGTAAGGAATCCCTCATTTGTTTCATTCTCCAGTTCCTGGGTTCTGATTCTAGGGATGCCGATTTCTAATGGTATGACTACTTCAGTGCCATATATCATGGCAAAAGAAGATTCTCCAGGAGATCTCCTCAGCGTAATCTGATATGCCCATAGAACATTGGGCAATTCCTCCACCCACTTGCCCTTGGCAGCTTCTAGACTTTTCTTGATTTCATCCAAGATGGTCTTGTTAGATGCCTATGCTTGTCCATTGCTCTAAGGGAAACTAAGAGTAGAATAATAGTTCTTGATCTTGTATTTCGCACAACATTTCTTAATTAACTTGTTGTCGAACTGAGTGCGATTATCTGCTACTATAGTTCTTGGGATTCCAAATCTGGTGATTATTTTCTTCCAGACGAAATTCTTTACATCTATATCTCAGATTTTGGCTAGGGGTTCAGCTTCTACCCACTTCGTAAAGTAATCAGTTGCTACCAGTGGGAACTTCCTTTGCCCAATTGCCTGGGGCAGTAACCCAACAAGATCCATGCCTTATTGGGCAAATGGCCAATGACTAGACACTGGATTTAGATATGTAGCTGGCTGGTGTATCAAAGGTGTAAACCTTTGACACTTCTCGTATTTCCTCAGATAGGCTTCAGCATCCTTCTGCATGTAGGGCCACTAATATCCTTGAGATATGGCCCTGTGAGCAAGTGATATGCACCCTAGTATGGCTTCTAGATGCTCCCTCATGGATCTCGTATAGAAAGTCCTCAACCTAGGATGGATGCACACATTTCAGAAGGGGTCCAGTGAAGAATCTCCTGTACAGATTGCCTTTTGCTAACAGGCAAAACCTGGCGAACTTTAATCTGGTTTTGTGCGCTTATTTTCTGTCTGCTGGCAGCCTACCATCCCTAAGAAACACAACTATGGCGTCCATCCAGTTTGGACCCATCTCCCCGTACATTGCTTCGTACTCTGTTATTAGGGGCTATGTACTTGGACCTGATAGATAATCCACCATTATTGTCCTTGCCTTATTTGATTTCATCGCGTTAGCGAGGTTAGCCAAAGCGTCGGCGTGGCTGTTATTATCTCAACTAACCTGTTGCAACCAACAGTTTTGGAAACATGCTAACAACTTGACAACCTCTTTGACATAGGCTATCATCTTCTCATCTCGGGCTGCATACTCGCCCGTCACTTGATTTATAATGAGTTGAGAGTCATAGAAGACTACCACCTTGTCGGCTTCCATAGTTGCTGCTGCTAGCCTCAGTCCAACAATCAGTGCCTTGTACTCTGCTTCGTTATTTGAGGCCTTGAACCCCAAATGGATGGACTGTTCTATTATTCGCCCCTCTCACTCCTTGTCAGTTTGAGCTGCCATCGACAAAGAGGCGGAAAAAGTCACCGATATAAATATGACAAGGTTTTAGTTTTTCTTATGTCTTCTTTTGTTCTGCCGACATGGGGTTCCATGGCCCCAATTGGTTTTCCTTGTCCTTTCCTCAACATCCTAGGCCACGGCGCACCGGTGCCTACCTTGGGATTGCACCAGGAGAGAATTCTGCCACAAAGTCGGCGAAAACTTGGTCCTCGATTGCTATTCTCAGCCTGAATTCTAAGTCATACTGACCTAGAACTACTGCCCATCGAGCTATTCTTCCTATCAGGTCTTCATGCTGTAACAAGGACTTTAGTGGATGTTCAGTTAGCATCACAATCTTGTGGGCTTGAAAATAGTGGTTTAACTTTTTCGAGGCCATTGTCAGGGCCAATGTTAACTTCTCCAGAGGCAAGTACCTGGTTTTTGCATTTGCCAGGGTCTTGCTTACATAGTACACTACCTTTTGCTCATATTCCTCTTCTCGGATTACCACGGCACTCACGGCGTGGTGTGAAATTGCCAGGTACAAGAACAGTTCTTTTCATGGTATTGGGTTTGACAACACTAGTGCTGTTGTCAGATACTTCTTCAAGTCAGTCAGGGCAACTTTGCATTCTTCTGTCCGCAGAAAGTTTGTGGCTTTCTTTAATAACTGAAAAAAAGATTTGCATTTATCCAAACTTTGGCTAATGAACCTGTTCAGGGATGCGGCCTTTTTGGTCAAAATCTGAACCTGTTTTGCTGTTGTCGGGCTCTTCAGATCATGGATGGCCCTGATCTGATCTAGTCTCGTTTAAATACCCCTCATGGTAACCAAGTATGCCGTTGTCGACATTGAGTCGAAGCCGATATGATCTCAAGATATCAAAGACCTTTTTCAGGTTGGCCATATGGTTCCCAAGTTCCTTGGTTTTAACAACCATATCGTCTATGTAAACCTTTACCATCCTTCCAAATGTTTGAACATTTTGGTGATCAGTCTTTGGTATGTTGCTCTTGCATTCTTCAACCCAAAAGGCATTACTCTGTAGCAATAGAGTCTTTTAGGGGTGATGAATGATGTCTTCTCTTCGTATGGGGCATACATTGCTATCTAGTGATAACCTCTATATGTGTCCAGAAAACTCATCCTCCCACGCCCCGATATGGCATCTACCAATTGATCAATCTTGGGCAGTGGGAAACTGTCCTTGGGGCAAGTTTTGTTCAAGCTTATGAAGTCCGCGTAGACCCTCCACTTCCCATTCTTCTTCTTCACCACCACTGTATTGGACAACCAGGTGGGATAATTCACCTTTTTAATGGCCTATGCCTATAGTAGCTTGTCTACTTCTTCCTCAACTGTCTGCATAATGTCGGCCTCCTTGCTCTCTAGACAACTGGTTTAGCCGACCTGTCCATATTAAGTCTGTGACAGGTGACCTCGGGGCTAATCCTCGGCATCTTATAAGGTGTCTAGGAAAACACCTCTATGTTCTCTCTCAAGAAAGCCTCTAGTTCTCTTTCTTCTTCCTTAACTAAGCCAGAGTTAAGGAAAAAGAATCGTTCATCATTACCATCTTGCACAAGAACCTTTTTCAAGGGTTCTTCGCTTTTGTCGGTAGGCTTTTTGCCGACATCATCCAAGACCTCATGGTCTTCGCTTTCAATCTGTGCACTCTCTGCTTCTTTGACATTACAGGTGTACTTCATTGTTGTCATGGAGCAATTTTATGCCTGTACCTGGTCTCTTCGTACATTTTCAATCCCTTGTTCTATTTGGAATCGCAATAGTTGGTGCAGTGTTGAGAGAACAACCCTCATTCCATGCAACCAAGGTTATCCCAAAATGATATGGCTCCAGGAGGCCATGTCAGTTTCTCATTGAATTCGACCACAGGGTTGTTAGATTGCTCTAAATCATCCCGGTGGAGGCCAAGCTCCTTGTAATATCTGACATACATGATTTCATAAGAGCTTCACTGATCAATCAGTATGCGCTTCACCTGGAAATCTCCAATCTTCAAAGTTACCATCAGGGCATCATTGTGCAGATGCTGCACTATGTCCAAGTTTGCCTCAGTGAAAACAATCATTGGTCCTTGATATTCATGTGTTCTGAGCTTCTTCTGCTGGACATGATATATATATATATATATTGTAGGTGCCTTACTCTTTGGGTCTCTCCTAGAACTTCATTCTCATTGACCCTCGAGCGAATCACATTGATTACCCGAGGTTCCTTCCCTTGCTGTGATAGTGGTAGTGGAGGTGGTGCTGCTGGTGCTTTGGGTAGCCTCGCGTGCTCTTCCCTTGTCCTCGCCTCATCTACTAGGTCTCTAAGGTGACCCTGTCTGACCAGATCCTCCAGGTGTGATTTCAAAGCACTGCATCCTTGAGTCATGTGCCCATCATCGTTATGGTAGACACAATGCTTCCCCGTGCTCCTGCCTATGAACTCACCAGGGACCCCTTTGGTGCTCTGTAGTATGGTTGGTTTTTGATCCTCTCGAAAACCTTATAGATTGGAATCCTGAATATCGTGCTAACTGCCTACATAGCCCTTATTCCTGTTTCTGGCCTATCAACACCGGTATTTTATCGACCTCGCTTCGGCGAGCCGTTTCTTCTTTCTTGTTTTGGTGTCTTCGTTCCCTGTGTGTCTGCCTCTGCTCTAGCATACTTCTCAATCTATGCCATGAGCTCTTCCATGCTCTTCGGCAGTGTTTTTGCAAGTGATTTCTGAAGCAAGCATTTATCATCCAGGCCGTTCTTGAATGACACGACTACCAGCTCCTGGTTACAAGCCGGAATCTGGTTATACACCTTACAGTATCTCTTGGCATAAACCCTGAGACTTTCGCCATCACTAATCTTCAAAGCCAATAGAGAATCTATCATTAGTGGCTGCGACTTGTTCGTAAAAAACCTGGCCACAAACTTCTCAGCCAGGCTTTCCCAACTCTTTACACTCCCTTTCAGTAGTTCATGGAACCAATCCGATGCTATCTCCCCAAAGGATGATGGGAATACTTTGCATAGCAACTGCTCATTCTCACTCCACAAAGTGATTGAATTCAAATACAAACCAACATGAAAGTTGAGATCAGACTTACAGTCGTAGATCTGAAATCTCGGCATATTGAATCTCTTCGAGGCTTCAAATGTATCCAACTCCATCAAGAATGGCGTCCTCAACCAAACATTGAACGTGATCTCGACGTTAAGTCTCTTTCTCTGGAGGTAATCTCTCAAATCCTCGTTTGTTCTACCAGACGCTCGGCTATCAATAGACTTCAGTCTCTCGGCATGCTACTCTAGGTGAAATTATGTGTCCTCTTGGACTTCCCTTCATTTACTACATCAAAATGAAGGCCTTGACATAGATCCCCTTGGCCCGCGGTGTCCTCTGTGACTCGCCTCGTACTGACTCTGTATGCCCGACATCCTTTGATGGCCGATGTGAGTTTCCCTATCCCTTGCCATGTTGTGGGACAATTGGGACTGCCTTCTGTCCTCCTTTTACGGCATCAGTCTTGGCTGCTGGTGTCAATGTCTTCTGCAATGGGAACGATAGCTGCATCTCGTTGTTTTGCATCATGAAGTTAACCACAGTCTGCAGGCCTGTCAACTTGTTTGCCACGTCCTTCATCTCCTCATCCCTCCTTAACGTCCTTCATCTCCTCATCCCTCCTAATGCATCTATCCTTCCATACCTAGAGGTCACTTTCATTATAACATTCATCTCAACCTCCCTTCTTTGGGCCATTGCACCCCTTGTCGACATCATTCATCCCAGGACTCAGTTCTTGTACTCTTTTATTACCATTCTCTCCTCTAGCATTAGGATCCACATGTTCTTCCTTGTCACTGTGGATGTCGTCCCCAATTCTCAATTCCTGTTCGTCGTTGGCCATACTCTTCTTAAGTTTTCAAAGATGGCGCCAAATTGTGGGTGTTGATTTTTGACCACACGGAGTTAGGAGATGGACTCTTAAACCCGTTTGGGAGGAGATAGGGGATGGACTCCATTGATACAGCAAATATGTGTATCATTTGAAGTATTAATACAGCAAATGTGTGTATTAAATTGAAGTATGGAAATGTTTTAAGATGAGTTGTAAACTCCTTTGAATTGTGAATAAAGGAAATGCTTTGATATGGGATGTATTCCCAATTAATTGTTTGGCCAGGTTCTGAGTCATGTTTATGAAATGTTTTGTATAAGCAAAGGAATATGAAATGAAACGTGGACTTCGTGTCATGGAATTGGACTAGGTTGTAAATTGGTTTATAAGAGTTAACCATCTATCAAATGCTATTATTTTAGTCATTGTTCATATTTGGTTTAGTATATCTCTGTTGGGCTGTGGTTCACCCTATATGGGACATTATTTTCAGGTTTAGGTGATATGCTACCTCCAAGGATGTAGCTTGAAAGGTTTTGGGAGTTGAAGACTCTTGAATTATTTTTTTGTTATTTTAGTATTACATGTAAATTCAAGTCAAGTGCTTAATGTGCTTTGAGTTAGTATTCTCTTTTGTGTAACCAAGTGTTGGCTTGGAAAGTTGTAAGCCGTTGGGCATTTAATTTTGTTGTCAACATGTAATACATTTGTAAGGAATACTCTGATGAATGAAATTAAGTTCTGTTTACTTATGTCTATGTATGCCTATAATGTGGGTTTCTATGTATTATTTTAAGGGCATTACAACTTGGTATCAGAGCGTACCGGGTTCGAATACTTTGGGTACGTGGGAAGTGGTTAGTACCACAATGGGTTTGTCTCGCTTGTTAGAGACTTAGATGTAATGTTATGTTCTTATGTGATAACATGTTTATGTGACTACTTGGGTATGGGACTTAATTTCTAGGATGTTGATTAGATCCTTGGGTCTCTGTGAGTTTTGTTAAAAAAGCACTTGATCAATGCTGTTTCTAACTGGAACTCTAGCAACGCCTCGGGACTGTCATTATCCGGAAATGAAATTCGTAAGTGCTTATGTGATTACATGCTTACGTGGAATGAATTACAGTTGTCCTTGCATTAGGACGTGAGTGTTACAGTTTCAACACATTTATGAATGTGCTAATGTTCCTGTTACCTTTATTAGGATGCCAGGATGAGGACATGGTGGTAGGCGAGGTAGGCCTAGGAGGCAGGAGATGCCTATACCGGATGAGATTCCGGAACAACAAGAGGGTGTTGGCCAGGCCAATGTGGCCGAGCCAGTAAGTTAGCAAGCCATGGACGGCTTAGCCCACGAGATGGCCGGAGCATTGAGGGAGTCCATGGACATTCTCAGAGCTGAGAATCAAGTCCAGGCCCATGTTACTGAGGCAGGGCCTTCTTTTCTGAAGAGGGAGTTTTTCCAGTCTAATCCGGATGAGTTTCTGGGGGATCCGAAAGAGCCACTTAAGGCTGATGAGTGGTTAGAATAGATAACGAAGACGTTTGAGATGCTTGGCATCGAAGACGGGGCTTTGAAGGTGACCTTGGCGTCTTTCCAGCTGAAGGGAGATGCGGGTCAGTGGTGGAAGTTTATGAGGGGCCGTATTGGTGGCACTTGGGAGGCCTTTGTGGATGCTTTCTAGGAGAAGTTTCTGTCTCCCCCTGTCAGGGAGAAGTTGAGAGATCAGTTCTACCAGCTTAATCAGCTGAGTTTGCCTGTGGCCGAGTTTGAGGCCGCATTTACTAGCTTGTCGAGGTTTGCTCCTGAGTTAGTGGCTTCTGAGGAATGTCATTGTTTGGAATTTGAGAGGAAGTTGAGGCACGGACTCAAGACTAGAGTTACAGGGTCCATGATCCGGGAGTATGGGCGTCTGGTGGATGCTGCAGCTCATATGGAGATTATCATGCGTGAGGAGGAGGAGAGGATGAGGGGCTCCAAGAGGAGTTAGGATGGCCAGGAGGATGCTATGAGGCAGAGGAGTTCTAACCCTCAACAATCTCTGGGTGGTTTTGCTAGATCCACCTTTCCAATGCTGAGTGCAGGTTCTAGGAGAGGCGGTTACGTTACCTGTTACAAATGTGGTCAGCTGGGCCACAACTCTCCAGCTTGCCCGCAGAGGGAAGGAGGTTAGAGAGCAGCTTCATCTTCGGCTCGACCTCAGAGCCAGAGTCAGGGCAGAGGAGAGCCGCTCTCTTGTTAGCAGTGTGGCCAGGCGGGGCACCTAAAGAGGTTTTGCCCGCAGTTGAGTGCCACATCGGGTGCGCCTGGTTCGAGGTAGACGCAAAGTTTTCAGCCAGCACAGTCAGTTTAGGTCTTGAGGGCCAATCAGGGAGCTTCGTCATCCCAGTTTGTGCAGCAGTCTTTTGCTTCTAGGGGTGAGCAGGTAGACCAGAGACCTTCAGGGCGTGTGTATGCTGTTACCGCGCAGGATCTTGTACCGGCTCCATCTGTTGTGAGAGGTACCTTTTTGTTTTGCAACTTGGGCCAATGTATTGATTGATACGGGTGCATCTCATTCCTTTATATCTACTGCATTTGCATTTGTTTTGGGATTGGAGTTGGCGCAGTTAGCATCTCCTATTTGTGTTGTATCACCTGTTGGGTGAATTGATTTTGAAACAAGGGTGTCGGGGCTGTGATATAGAGGTCGCCGACCGCCGACTTCCATTTTCTTTTATAGTTATGGCTATGTCGGGTTTCGATGTGATTTTGGGTATGGACTGGTTATCGTCATACCAGGCTATTATTGATTGTTACCGCCAAAGGGTCACTATATGTACCGTGAGCGGGGATTGTTTCCATTTCTTGGGGGATCGGGTTAGTAGTGTGTTTCCACCGGTGTATAATCCGCGAGGACGGAGTGAGCTTAGTGGTCTTCTCGCCAGCTTTATGAGTGGTGAGTGTGATGGGACCCAGACTGTTTTGCCGAGAGTGGTTTGTGAGTACTCGAATGTCTTTCCCGAGGATCTTGTGAGTTTACCACCACATCGAGAGATCGAGTTCTCTATTGATTTAGTGCCCAGCACGGCGCCAATTTCTATGGCACCTTATCATTTTGCCCCAGCTGAGTTAGCGAGTTGAAGATTCAACTCTAGGAGTTGCTAGATAAGGGTTTCATCCGCCCTATTGTTTCACCGTGGACAGCATCGGCCCTCTTTGCTAAAAAGAAAGATGGTGCCTTGAGACTTTATATCGATTACTAGAAATTGAATCGGGCTACGGTTAAGAATAAGTGCCCTATGCCCCGTATAGATGATCTGTGTGAGCAGTTGAAGGGGTCCTGTTGTTTCTCTAAGATAGATTTGAGATCGGGTTACCACCAGTTGAGGGTTAGAGAGGAGGATATTCCGAAGACGACGTTCCGTACGCGGTATGGCCACTATAAGTTTCTAGTGATGCCTTTTGGGCTCACCAATGCACCGACAGTGTTTATGGATTTGATGAACCGGATCTTCCGGGAATTCTTAGATTGTTTTGTAGTCGTTTTCATGGACGACATTCTAATTTATTCACCGTCTGGGGAGTAGCACGAGGAACACTTGAGAGTGGTGCTTGAGTTGCTTAGAGCCCATAGGTTGTATGCCAAATTTGGGAAGTGTGAGTTCTGACTAGGGGAAGTCAAGTTTCTAGGCCATGTGGTCTCCGGGAAAGGGGTGTCTGTTGATGCATCCAAGATAGAGGCAGTGCAGGATTGGGCACAGCCTAAGAGTGTTTTTGAGATCCGCAGTTTTCTGGGATTAGCTGGGTATTACTGCCGGTTTTTGAAAGATTTCTCCAGGCTAGCTTCACCGTTGACTAGATTGATGCGGAAAAGGGTCAAATTTGTGTGGAGTGAGACTTATGAAAAGTCGTTCCAAGAGTTGAAAGTTAGATTAACCACCGCTCCGATTTTGATTATCCCGAAGAGAGGTTTGGGTTATGCGGTTATTGTGATGCCTCACGAGAGGGTTTGGGTTGTGTGTTGATGCAAGAGGGGAAAGTGGTAGCCTATGGCTCACATCAGTTGAAAATACACGAGAGAAATTACCCTACACATGACCTAGAGTTAGCAGCTGTAATCTTTGCCTTGAAGATTTGCAGGCATTATCTGTACGGTGAGAGATTCGAGGTATTCTCGGATCATAAGAGTTTGAAGTATCTGTTTACACAGAGAGACTTGAATTTGAGGCAGAGGAGGTGGATGGAGTTCATTGAGGATTATGACTTCGAGTTGCACTATCACCCGGGGAAGGCCAATGTTGTGGCCGATGCCCTTAGTAGGAAATCCATTAGTGATGTAGCTTGTATAGCCATCCGGGAGTGGGAGATGTTGGGTGCACTAGGCGAGTTTGATTTGCTTCTGGGCGAATCCGTTGAAGCTGCGACCTTGTTTACTATTGTTGCGCAGCCTACACTTATGACTCGAGTGTTAGAGGCACAGAGAGGTGACCTTGAGGTAGAATCCCTTCGAGAGAAAATCTCCAGTGGGAAGGTTGAGAAGGGTTTGACTGTGTATCCCGACCAAAGTGTGAGATACCGAGACCGTCTGTTTGTACTGGAGTCTTTCCGAGAGGAGGCACTCCGAGAGTTTCATCATTCACGCCTTGCGGTGCATTCGGGAGGCACCAAGATGTATCGTGATTTGAGTCCCCAGTTTTGGTGGCGGGGAATGAAGAAAGATGTGGCAGTTTGTGTGTCTAAGTGCCTTACTTGTCAACAAGTGAAGGCCGAGCATCAGAGGCTAACGAGTTTGTTACAACCCTTGCCTATTTCCGAGTGAAAGTGGGAGCATGTCACTATGGACTTCGTTGTAGGTCTTCCGAGGACTCAACGGGGTAGTGATGCTATTTGGGTGGTTATAGACTGGTTAACTAAGTCGACGCACTTTATTCCTATGCGCGTAAGAGACTCGGTAGATCATCTTGCCGACTTGTATATTCGGGACATAGTGAGGTTGCACGGGATCCCAGTGTCAATCGTCTCAGATAGAGATCCACGTTTTACTGCTAGGTTATGGCAGAGTTTGCAGAGTGCTTTGGGCACTAAATTGACCTTTAGCATGGTTTATCATCCTCAGACTGACGGGCAGTCCGAGCGTACTATTCAGATCCTTGAGGATATGCTTCAAGGTTGTGTCCTTGACTTTAGTGGGACGTGGGAGAGGCACTTGCCCTTGGTGGAGTTTGCCTACAACAACAGTTTCCAGTCGAGTATCGGTATGGCACCGTTTGAGGCCTTGTATGGCTGACCATGTAGGTCTCTAGTTTGTTGGGCCGAGGTGGGTGATGCACCTTTGTTGGGCCTGGAGTTGGTAAGGGAAGTGACAAGAGAAAGTTGAACTTATCCGTATGAGGCTTGTTACAGCCTAGAGTCGCCAAAAGAGTTATGCCGACCGTAGGAGGAGGCTTTTGGCCTTTGAGGCGGGTGATCATGTCTTTCTAAAGATATCACCTAGGCGGGGTTTGATGAGGTTTGGGAAGAGTGGGAAGTTGTCCCCTCGGTTTATTGGTCCCTTTGAGATCCTTGAGAGGATTTGGGAGGTTGCTTACCGTTTGACTTTGCCCGCGCAGTTGTCCGGGGTGCATGACGTGTTTCGTGTTAGCATGCTTCGGAAGTTACGAGCACTACTACAAAAAATTAGTTAAATATCACCACTTTTGACAAAAAAAAAGATCTCACTTTTATTGAAAGTGTGATAAAAAAAATTAGATTGATATTTTTAATCACACTTAATTTGATTGAGTGTGATAATATTTATTTTTTTATGTCACTTTCAATTAAGTGTGATTTATATATATATATTTTTAATCACACCTTCTAATTAAAGTGTGATTTATATATACACTACTACTTTTTAATCACACTTTTTAAACAAGTGTGATTATATATATATTTTTTAATCACACATTCTAATTAAAGTGTGATTATTTATATATTTTTTATCACACTTCTAATTAAAGTGTGATTATATTATACTACTACTACTTTTTAATCACACTTTTAATAGGTGTGATTATATAGATATTTTTTAAACCACACATTCTAATTAAAGTGTGATTATTATATATTTTTAATCACACCTTCTAATTAAAGTGTGATTATATATACACTACTACTTTTTAATCACACTTTTTAAAATAGGTGTGATTATATAGATATTTTTTAACCACACATTCTAATTAAAGTGTGACTATTTATATATTTTTTAATCACACCTTCTAATTAAAGTGTGATTATATATACACTACTACTTTTTAATCACACTTTTAAATAAGTGCTGATTTATATATATTTTTAATCACACATTTTAATTAAAGTGTGATTATATATACATTACTACTTTTTTAATCACACTCCTAAATAGGTGTGATTGTATAAAATATTTCAATTTGATTTTATATTAAAAGTATACAATTCCCAAATCCGCGCCTCTAAGAATACCCATGAATGATAGAGATGACTCACTACTAGAAAATGAGGCTTTAGACACGGAACTTTTTCACCCATTTTTTTTCATCTTTCTATCTCTCTGTCTCTGTCTCTGTCTCTCTTCTCTCTCTCTCTCTTCACACTCTCACTCATCACTCTTCTCTGTCTGTCTGTCTGTCTCTCTTTCTCTCTGTCTATCTCTCTCTGTCTCTCTTTTCTATCTCTCTTCTCGTTATCTCTCTTGCTCATCTCTCTCTCGTTTATCTTCTTTTCGCTCTTTTTTTCTCTCCCTCTCTCTTTGTCTATATCTTTTCACCTATTTTTTCATCTTCCTCTCTCTCTTCTCTTTTCTTCTCTCACTCATCACTCTTTTCTTTCTGTCTATCTGTCTCTCTCTCTCTCTGTGTCTCTCACTCATCTATCTCTTCTCTCATCTCTTTTCTCTCTCTGTCTCTTTCGTTCATCTCTCATCTCTCTATCTCTCTCATATTTCTCTGTCTCTCTCGCTCATCTCTCTTCTCTCTCTCTCTCGTTCATCTCTCTTCTCTCTATCTTTTTTCTGTCTCTCACTCTCTATCTTTTTGTCCCTCTCTCTCTCTTCTCTTTCTCTCTCTCTTTCTCTCCCACTATGTTCGCGTTGCTCACTCTCTCCCTTCTGTCTTCTCTATTTACTGAGCTCCCTCTCGATTTATCTATCCACTATAAGAAAATGCACTTTTAGCGACCATTTTGTCTCTCTCTTGCTCATCACTCTGTCTTTGTCTCTCTCTCTCTCTTATTAATCACACCTTATAATTAACATGTGATTAAAGATCAACTAAGAAAAATTAAAAATATCTCACTTTTATTAAAAGTGTGATTAAAAAAATTAAAATGATTTTTAAGCACACTTAATGTAATGAGTGAGATAATATTTTTTTTAATCACACAATTTAAATAAGTGTGATTATATATATATATTCTAATTCAAAGTAATTGTAAATACATTCACTACAAGAAATTGCACTTTTGGTGACTACTTTTGGCGACGACGTCAATTTTTCATCGCTAAAAGTATATTTTTGGCGATACAGAGATCAATTTCGTTGGTAAAAGTATACCTTTACCGACGCAATTTGTTGCCGTCGCTAAAAAGACATAACATTATTTTAGTGCCAAATTTTTTTGTTGGCTCCAAAATTTCAAAACTTTTATCTACGAGGCTTATGTTTTAGCAACACAATGAGTGTTGCTATTAGTGTGCTTATTTTTGGCGATGACAAGTTGGCGTGGGCAGAGAGTTAACCATTTAGTGACGATGACACTATTCGTCGGTAAAAGTTTTGCCAGTGGAATGATGTGATTTAGTGATTTGTGTTTTTGATTATAATTTTTGAAAGAGTATTAAATATTTTATTTACTGAATTGTAAAATTAAAATGATCATTGAATTAGGTCACAAAATGAACCCATTGAGTCCAAACACACTCTTAAGTTGAGATGACTAATTTGAGATAATTTAAACTTTTTCAAAGAATATGGTTAGATTATCAATTTCAATATGTTTGTTTTTATTTTCAGAAACTAGTTTCAAATATGTTTTTCCTAAAAAACTAAAAACAAATTGGGTTGAAAAAAAAAATACTTATTATTTTTGTATATTTTTATCTTTTAGGTCATAAATACTTTTTAAAATTTTAAAAATATAATTTTGATTTTTATTGCTCTCAAATTATTTTTAATTTTTTTTAAAAACAAATCTAAAAATTGTTTTGATTTTTTTTTTTTTTGGGGTGATCTGTTGATCGGGCGGTGGACATTTTCCTTTTAAAATTTCCTCATTTTTTTTCCCTCATCAAATCTCTCCAAATCAATCTCCACGATTTCACTCACTACAACAAAACTGACTTTTTACGGCACCACATCAACGGTATACAATAAATGCATGTCGTAGTGTCTCACTTTTACGATTTGCTTTTTTTACACGTTGTAAATACTTTTCTAATCACGGCGTGTCTATTGCGTAGGCCGTAAATAATAATAATAATGATTTTTTTACATATTACAATACACGACGTAAATAATAAAACTTTCTACGATATGCATATAGCATGCCGTTAATACATCAATTATATACGCCGCACATACACCAATCATAAAAAGTAAATACTTTATACGACGCTCACAACGTCTGTCATTAAAAATATTACACTTTCTATAATACACACATTGCCTATTGTTAAAAGTATTATATTTTTACAACCCACAATCCATGTCGTGAACTGTATGATAAAAAACAAAGAGGCGCCAAAATGAAATTTGGGGCGCCAATCTCTGATGATGATGATGCCGAATCAATTTATTTTCCCCTAAAATCGAAGGTATCTATCGTCGTCTCACGCTTCTCTTCTCTTCTTGGTTGCGTATCTGAAATCCCTAATTCATTCTCACTCCCAACCCAGTCCTACCCTAGTATCTTACACTTCTCTCTCTCTTTCAGCGGCTGCAACACCATGTGCATTACCCCATATGGCGACATGGTGGCGCCGCCCTATTTCAACCACAACAATGGCCTCTCTCACCCCTGGCATCCTCTCCAAAATCTCAGCAACACTGTCGCCGGAGGGTATCGACAAGAAAGTGGGTGTGAAAGGAGAGATTGAGGGTTCGGGAAAGGATGGGTTAGAGAGAGAGAGAGAGTCTGCCTTCTCTCTAGAAATTGCCTAAATTTCTAGGGTTTTCTCATTCAACATTTCGTTGATAATGGCTGATCTCACATCTAATTTACGCAATTTGTCTTCGATGGTTGATGGGTTAGTGACCGAAGGTTCTCCTTCGCCTAAGGGGAGTTCGCACATCGTGAAAGATTTACTGTTTGAGAGGGATTTGTTAACATTGATGGACATCGTGAAGCGAAATGAGGGTAAAAATCAGTCTTCTGCCTCTGAGATCGTTTTGGGTATGAGCCCTAGGGCTTCGATTGGGGTTCAGTCCGAGGTCCCTACTCCTAGTTCCTTTGTCGAAGCTATGGGTGGTCTCTGTTCCGAGATCCGAGACCTTGCTCAGCAACAAAAGCTTTGTTTTGGGGGAGAAGTGGTGTCGAGCCCTGCCGTTGTTCATTCACAGGTATGGCTAAGGATTTATGGGTCAATTGCTTGGGCTGTTTGAAATGCCTGATCATTAGATTTTTCTTAACTAATTCATGCATTGAATTAATTTTACAGCACTGCTACAAATGTTGAGATTGAGTTGCCTGTTCCAGCTGATGCTACCAACGATGCGTTGATCTGGAAAATTAAATCTTTTCCTGGTGGCAAGGTGAGAACCAGTATTTATGATTGATGTTTTATAAGAGAATGGGGTAGGTTACACTTTCACCCTCCTTAATTTTCCCTCTTTCTATACCATGAAAAATAATTACCCTCTCCGCCCCCCCCTAATATTATTACATCAAACATGTACCTATGAGTTTTACAGGATGACATCGTTCAGAGCTGCTATTGGGATTCTGGGCATCCATTTGATTTGAAACGAGAATCTGAGGCAGTACCGCCAGATGTGACACTTCAGTCTATTTTATTTGAGAGCCCTGCTAAGAACAGATGGGCTTGATCTCTTAGTGAATTAGTCAAATATGCTGCTGAGCTTTCCCCGGGCTCTGTTCAGAAAGCAAAGTAAGCTATTTCAAATTCGTTTATATGTTACACATTCTGATGTTTTGCCAAATATTGATGTTCTTTATATATCAATTTTATTTTATTTATTTATTTTCCATAATATGAATAGGAAGTTGTTTATGCAACTTATTGCAGTAAATTCTTAAAGAAATTAATATTGCAAGGTTTTTGTAGAACTTACAGTGTTTTTGCGGTGTTGTGAACTGGATGACTCCCTCTTTCTCAATTTTGTAGCTTTCTGCTACATAAAACCACAAATGTTATAAACATGTTAGCATGTTACTTTGTTGATTTTAGGCAATGTGGGGGAACTTTGGTAAACAGTGTTACTAACGACATGAATTGTCTCCTGGTTGTTGCTCAGGGTTTTAAATATTAGCCATTACGTATCGTATTGGCCGTTACATAATGGGATTTTGGACTTTTGATACCGTTATTCACTAATTTATTGGTCTATATTGTCCAATAATGTTTGACATCAACCGATATATGATCGCATTGCTGATACCGATACATCTCCCGATGTCATTCTTTAAAACCATGAGTCTTGCTCTTCTTGTTTTTTATCCAAAAAGATTATGTGATTTTCAAATTGAAAAATCCCAAACTCTCATTATGAGTTGATCTTTATTTGCAGGATATAGGTCGTTCAGCGTCTTGCTCATATCACACCTATGGAGTTGGGTGGGAAGGCTCATCAGTCACAGGATGCTGACAACAAACTAGATCAGTGGCTTATGTATGCAATGTTTGCATGCTCATGTCCACCAGATAGTAAGGAAACTGGTGGCTTAGCAACAACCAAAGATCTCTTGCATCTGATTTTCCACTCACTAAAATCTGGATCTGAAGCCCACATTGTAAGTACAGACTAACTAGAAACTGGTAATTCTGAGCACAGGATTTAAGTTGTATATTGTTATCAATCACACTGTTCTTGAAGAAGCAAAAGTAAATTGGAAGGGAGAAGTAATTTCAAACCTCAAAGGAGGGCAGGACTGGATTATTATAAAATCTTATTTATCCTTTTTTTTTTCTCCCTCCAATCACAAAGCTATTTTCTTCAATGTTGACAACTTGGTATAAAATTGGTGGAAAAAGCCACGAGGCAGGAAGAAACACTTGAAAGAAACAGATGATAAAAAGCTTAATTGTAGAAATTGTGGGATGGAAATTAGATGCATGCTTGTGTTATATTGTAACTGATAAACGTTATATCAAACATTTCTTAGAATTCAAAATTACCGCTGGCCGATTCGGTAAGTTTGTTTTTGCTTTCTCTTTGCTCTCTCTCTCTTTGCTATTTGCTTTTCTCTCTCTCTCTCTCTCTATGCTTTTGTCTCCCTCACTAAGTTCAATATCTTGTGGAGGACGGTCTTTGATTGTTTGAGGGCACCGTAGAGACATTTTTATAATCTTCACATTTTTGAAATCTTTGCAATATCCATTCATATGGATCTCAGCAGTGTATCACCTTTCTGTGAAGTGAATTCCTAATTATTGACTAGGCATTTGATGAAAGGTAACTGCTGCAAAAAGGCCAAAGAATAGTGCATTAGAAGTTGATCTAGATTTCGAGCACAATGTGAAACCTGCCCCTGTAATCACAAAGGTATGATTAGCTAGAGTTTGGTTCATTTATACATACAGACAAGCTTCAAAGAAGTCGAGCTGCAACTATTCATGAGCAGTTTGGTTCACTTGCAGCCCTACCCTAGTCAAACAGATAATAGTTTGCCAATAATACTCACTGCCAAGAGTCACTTACAAATATAAGATGTTATTTGTGATTTCTAATTTATGTTGTGGAAAACTGTATTATTTGCTGTCACAGGAGTTCTGAAGTATGCTATCATGAAAAACACTTTCTTCAATGAAAAGTAGCACAATGCCCCAAACTTTAGTAGAATTCCTGGACATTACTATTTTACCTTGTCATTCCTGTTATGGTACACTTCTATGAATCCTATTGTTTTATCATTTTGTTCAAATGTTATTTTATTTTCTTACTTGTGATATTCACTATTAGTGTTGCTCAAGCATTGTTGATTGTTACTATACCAGCTTGTTATGGTATACATCTATGAATCCCCTTGTTTTATCATTTTGTTCAAATGTTATTTTATTTTCTTACTTGTGATATTCACTATTAGTGTTGCTCAAGCATTGTTGATTGTTACTATACCAGCTTGTTATGGTATACATCTATGAATCCCCTTGTTTTATCATTTTGTTCAAATGTTATTTTATTTTCTTACTTGTGATATTCACTATTAGTGTTGCTCAAGCATTGTTGATTGTTACTATACCAGCTTGTTATGGTATACATCTATGAATCCCCTTGTTTTATCATTTTGTTCAAATGTTATTTTATTTTCTTACTTGTGATATTCACTATTAGTGTTGCTCAAGCATTGTTGATTGTTACTATACCAGCTTGTTATGGTATACATCTATGAATCCCCTTGTTTTATCATTTTGTTCAAATGTTATTTTATTTTCTTACTTGTGATATTCACTATTAGTGTTGCTCAAGCATTGTTGATTGTTACTATACCAGCTTGTTATGGTATACATCTATGAATCCCCTTGTTTTATCATTTTGTTCAAATGTTATTTTATTTTCTTACTTGTGATATTCACTATTAGTGTTGCTCAAGCATTGTTGATTGTTACTATACCAGCTTGTTATGGTATACATCTATGAATCCCCTTGTTTTATCATTTTGTTCAAATGTTATTTTATTTTCTTACTTGTGATATTCACTATTAGTGTTGCTCAAGCATTGTTGATTGTTACTATACCAGCTTGTTATGGTATACATCTATGAATCCCCTTGTTTTATCATTTTGTTCAAATGTTATTTTATTTTCTTACTTGTGATATTCACTATTAGTGTTGCTCAAGCATTGTTGATTGTTACTATACCAGCTTGTTATGGTATACATCTATGAATCCCCTTGTTTTATCATTTTGTTCAAATGTTATTTTCTTTTCTTACTTGTGATACTCACTATTAGTGTTGCTCAAGCATTGTTGATTGTTACTATACCAGCTTGTTATGGTATACATCTATGAATCCCCTTGTTTTATCATTTTGTTCAAATGTTATTTTCTTTTCTTACTTGTGATACTCACTATTAGTGTTGCTCAAGCATTGTTGATTGTTACTATACCAGCTTGTTATGGTATACATCTATGAATCCCCTTGTTTTATCATTTTGTTCAAATGTTATTTTCTTTTCTTACTTGTGATACTCACTATTAGTGTTGCTCAAGCATTGTTGATTGTTACTATACCAGCTTGTTATGGTATACATCTATGAATCCCCTTGTTTTATCATTTTGTTCAAATGTTATTTTCTTTTCTTACTTGTGATACTCACTATTAGTGTTGCTCAAGCATTGTTGATTGTTACTATACCAGCTTGTTATGGTATACATCTATGAATCCCCTTGTTTTATCATTTTGTTCAAATGTTATTTTCTTTTCTTACTTGTGATACTCACTATTAGTGTTGCTCAAGCATTGTTGATTGTTACTATACCAGCTTGTTATGGTATACATCTATGAATCCCCTTGTTTTATCATTTTGTTCAAATGTTATTTTCTTTTCTTACTTGTGATACTCACTATTAGTGTTGCTCAAGCATTGTTGATTGTTACTATACCAGCTTGTTATGGTATACATCTATGAATCCCCTTGTTTTATCATTTTGTTCAAATGTTATTTTCTTTTCTTACTTGTGATACTCACTATTAGTGTTGCTCAAGCATTGTTGATTGTTACTATACCAGCTTGTTATGGTATACATCTATGAATCCCCTTGTTTTATCATTTTGTTCAAATGTTATTTTCTTTTCTTACTTGTGATACTCACTATTAGTGTTGCTCAAGCATTGTTGATTGTTACTATACCAGCTTGTTATGGTATACATCTATGAATCCCCTTGTTTTATCATTTTGTTCAAATGTTATTTTCTTTTCTTACTTGTGATACTCACTATTAGTGTTGCTCAAGCATTGTTGATTGTTACTATACCAGCTTGTTATGGTATACATCTATGAATCCCCTTGTTTTATCATTTTGTTCAAATGTTATTTTCTTTTCTTACTTGTGATACTCACTATTAGTGTTGCTCAAGCATTGTTGATTGTTACTATACCAGCTTGAAAAGTCTGGTTCTCAATGAAGATCTGGAAGGACAAATTAAGGGTCAATATGAAAAGTGAGTGTCATTTCATGCATATGTTTTATGTTGCAAATATTTGATCATGAATTACCATTGTAATTATAACATATACATTTTAATCATGATAGAATTTAAACATATTAAGTTGCATTTTCAATTATTTGACTTGTATTATCGAAGTGATTGAGTCGTTGCTCTTTGAAATTCTAGATGTACTCTCCATTATGTTGGTAGCATTAGCAATGATTAATTCCTAAAAATGAAGTGGTTATATATATTTTTCTTTCGGACTCCTCTTTCCTTGAGCTATGTTATACGATTCTTTAGATTTATTCCATTTTCATAATGTATTTTTTGATTGTATTTTTTTATTCTAGCGGTTTCTGAATTAATTTGTGTTTTTATTTTTCACTTTTGTTCCACAAGTTTGGTCATAAAAGAGAGATCTTCATTTTACAATTTCAACTAGTGTTTTTGGTGTCTTGTATCAAATAAAATGAACTTGAGATTTCAATGACATTGTTTGGTATTGTTTGGTTTTGCTACTTTGGAATTTGATTTTCATAATTTTGCTTATGTTTGGTGTAATATGGAATGAAATGGACTATAATAACAATAATTGCTTTAATTTTGCTTATGTTTGGTGTTTCATAATTTTGTGTTTTAGGCATATATAAGGAAACTTTGTTCATAAGGTTTGATAGAACTAGAGTTTGTCATAGTTTTATGTATATCATTTCACACCTAGATTCAATTAGCAAAGATTCTGAAGAAGCAAAAAAATAGCAAGGGGAGTTTAATGTGTATTTTGCTGGGAAATAATTTGAGAGAAGTGAGTGGATCTATAAGTGACACCGAAAAAATTTGAATGGTGTAAACTGTATTGTTTTAGACTAGCACAATACATGATCTATAAGTGAGTGGATGTATACATATTACCCCTACTCTCTTTGTTGTGTCGTGCTTAGTATCTAATCTTTTATTAAATGTCTTGCTTCTCAAATAATATTGTCATTTTCTACAAGTGCATATCTTGAGTTTTAGATCACTTTTTTGTTTTATTATTAAATTATTCTAGCTTAAGAATTGCACTTTTGGCAACTACTTTTGGCGACGACGTCAATTTTTCATCGCCAAAAGTATATTTTTGGCGACACAGTGATCAATTTCGTTGGTAAAAGTATACTTTTACCAACGCAATTTGCTATCGTCGCTAAAAAAGCATAACATTCTTTTAGCGCCAAAATTTTTGGTTGGCGCCAAAATTTCAGAACTTTTAGCTACGACGCTTATGTTTTAGCAACACAATGAGCGTTGCTATTAGTGTGCATACTTTTGGCGACGACAAGTTGGCGTGGGCAAAGAGTTAACCATTTAGCGACGATAACACTATTCGTCGGTAAAAGTTTTGCTAGTGGAATGATGTGATATAGTGGTGGTTTGTTGTCGCGGGGCCTATATTTTCCACTATAGTTCTCATTTGTTTGAGATATCTATGTAATGAGAAATGCCTCATGAAACAAGAATTCCACCATATCAGCCAACCATTGGCCCCATAGGGGTAAAAAATTGCCGGAAATTGGCCTTCTAATAGGGGGGTAGGGCACCGAATATATGGTTGTGATTTAAAATATAGTATATAGTGTGTATTACATTATTCAAATGCGCGTGCAAAAATAATATTGATTATTCTTTAAATGTCAAATTTTTTTTTTTATTACAGGTTTTATTAGTTATTAATCACACTTAAAAGGTGTGATCTAAATGTTTTTAGTCACACTTAAAAGGTGTGATCTAAAGTTTTTAATCACACTTAAAATGTGTGATCTAAATGTTTTTAACCACACTTAAAAGGTGTGATCTAAAGTTTTTAATCATACTTAAAAGGTGTGATCTAAAGTTTTTAATCACACTTAAAAGGTGTGATCTAAATATTTTTAACCACACTTAAAAGGTGTGATCTAAAGTTTTTAATCACACTTAAAATGTGTGAACTAAAGTTTTTAATCACACTTAAAATGTGTGATCTAAAGTTTTTAATCACACTTAAAAGGTGTGATCTAAATGTTTTTAATCACACTTAAAAGATGTGATGAAAGCATTTTTTAATGACACTTAAAAAGTGTGATTAAAAATGACCATTTTTAATCACACTCCTAAAGACCACACTTTAATAAAACTTAAAAGGTGTGATTAAAAAACATACATCACACCAAAAAAGCGTGATCTTTATCTATATTTGTAGTAGTGGAGTCGGATCCGTCCCATGTGTTGGATTGAACCGACTTAGAGGTAGACGAGGATGCCTCGTATGAGGAGAGACCGGTACGGGTCTTGGATAGGCGGGATCAAGTCTTGTGAGACAAGACCATTCCATTGGTTAAGGTTTTGTGAAAACATCACAGAGTGGAAGAAGAAACTTGGGAACATGAGTTTGAGGTCCGTGAGAAATATCCGGACTTGTTTGTTGATGTTTAATCATGTATTGTGAATTTCGTTGTATTAATAAACTTTAAGAGCATTGAATATGTCTTAAGTTGTAAGACATATTTTTTTGGTTTTTGGAAAATATTGTGAAGGTTGAGTAGGCCTTGAGAATGGAAGTTTATTTTAACATTGCGTATGTTAATTCTGTTTCAGAAATGCAAATATGTTGTTAGGCATTGAATATGTAATTGAATTTTTGAATGTGTTGAAATTGGTAAATTTCAAAGGAATGCATGTTGACAATGTAGGTTGAAAATTATATTATGAGCTGCCTCTTGAATAGAGATGGGATGACCGGTACTGGGTCAGGATTTGAAATGTTGGTTGGTAACATTGTTGAAAATTGAGAAAAACATGTTTTTGAAACTTGTATCTAATTTCGGGGACGAAATTCCTTAAGGGGGGAGGTTATAACGATCCCGACTTTCCCTCCATTGATTAGTGTAATCCGGACTTGGTTCCGTGGATGTTAGTTGTTGTATTTATCTCGTGTCCGTCCTTCAATACTTTATAATTGAGTTATAAGATGTTTTGGGCAAGTTTGTTACAGGTTGGCTGAGCTTTGTCCAATTCTTGTTGCCCAGATTTCTAGTGATCCGCTCGAGCGGGTCTTACTGCACTTGAGCGGAGTTTGCACACTTTCAGCATTTTGTGCGTCTGTAGCAATACTGCAAGAGTGTTTTTCGCACTCGAGCGGGTCGTGCTCGAGCGGGTGTCTTTGCGCTCGAGCGGGTGTTCGAAGTTTGTGAAAGTACTGGAAGAGTGTAATCTACGCTCGAGCGGGTTCTCTTTTTGCGCTTGAGCGGGTGGAATTTGTTGTTGTGTCTTGGCGCTCGAACGAGTGTCTTTGCGCTTGAGCGGGTCCAGTTTTTGTGTTTGACGCTCGAGCGTCCTATTCTCCACTCGAGCGGGTAATACATATATTAGTAGACAGCAGCGGGATTACACTTCACTTTTTCATCCCTTTTGATTTCAAAACCCTAGATCCAGCTCTCTCTCTCTCTCTCTACACTTAACTTCTCTCGAGGGATTGATCTACTTTTAATGTGTTTCTACCCTGCCTCTCAAAGGCAAGATGCAAGTGTTTGGTGCAAAACCAGACACTAAACGGTCGAGTTCGGGGATCCTGAGGCGGGGCGCGCGAGCCGAGACCTCCGGGAACTCTAAACGAACACAAACATGGATAATCACCGAGTGTTCAAACGGTGACGTCCAAGTCTTGAGGACGGTCAAAAATGGGGTGTCTACACGCTCGAGCCGGTGGAATTTGTTGTTGTGTCTTGGTGCTCGAGCGAGTATCTTTGCGCTCGAGCGGGTCCAGTTTTTGTGTTTGACGCTCGAGCGTCCTATTCTCCGCTCGAGTGGGTCATACGTATATCAGTAGACAGCAGCGGGATTACACTTCACTTTTTCATCCCTTTTGATTTCAAAACCCTAGATCCAACTCTCTCTCTCTCTCTCTCTACACTTAACTTCTTTCGAGGGATTAATCTACTTTTAGTGTGTTTTTACCCTAAGTCCTTTGTAAGAAAGATAGAGGGTTGTGTGGGCTACGTTTTAATCTGAAAATTTGTGGATTTGGAGCACTTTGGATTTTTATCATCTTCTCCTTTGGTCTCTTCATTTCGATGTAGGGATACCCTACTCCATCTTATGAGTTTTGTCTTTAATTTTGGTCATTTTGAATAGTTCGTGATATTGGGTAATATTAAGAAAGTTAGGGTTTGTTGTGTAATTTATGAAAGAGGGGTTTTCAAATATTAAAACTTATGTGTATGTGAGTTGTTGAAAAATGGAATTATTATTGTTGTTAGATTGGTGAAATTAAACCTTAGGGTTGATATGTGAAATATGGGATAATGCCCTAGTTATTAAGACAAATTAATTTGTATAATTAATTTTGGAGAAATGAGAAATTGAGTTGAGAATCATGAGATTGGGAAATTATGGAATTATATGGTGTAGTTGGGTTAATTTAATCACTCACCTATGAAATTGTTGATATTATATCTGTTGATGCATTTATGTTCTGTTTAAAAATATTTGCTTTGGGCTATCGGTGGAGAATAGTCTTGATTGTTGTAGAGACTGTATGTTGATTAGGAAAAACTGAAACTAATCACATTGACTATGTCATTGAATATGATAGTTGGATTAATACAGAAAATTTGTGTATTGACTGATTATTGTGTATGACAAATGTTGAATACATTGTATATGCATATTGTTTGGGAGGAGATAGGGGATGTACTCCATGGTTTGAGAGGAGATAAGGGATGGACTCTCAAACCCGTTTGGGAGAAGATAGGGGATGGACTCTATTGATACAGCAAATATGTGCATCATTTGAGGTATTAATACAGTAAATGTGTGTATTAAATTGAAGTATGGAAGTGTTTTAAGATGAGTTGTAAACTCCTTTGAATTGTGAATAAAGGAAGTGCTTTGATATGGGATGTATTCCCAATTAATTGTTTGGCCAGGTTCTGAGCCATGTTTATGAAATGTTTTGTATAAACAAAGAAATATGAAATGAAACGTGGACTTCGTGTCATGGAATTGGACTAGGTTGTAAATTGGTTTATAAGAGTTAACCATCTATCAAATGCTATTGGTTTAGTCATTGTTCATATTTGGTTTAGTATATCTCTGCTGGGCTGTGGTTCACCCTATATGGGACAAATATGGGACATCATTTTCAGGTTCAGGTGATATGCTACCTCCAAGGATGTAGCTTGAAAGGTTTTGGGAGTTGAAGACTCTTGAATTATTTTTTTGTTATTTTAGTATTACATGTAAATTCAAGTCAAGTGCTTAATGTGCTTTGAGTTAGTATTCTCTTTTGTGTAACCAAGTGTTGGCTTGGAAAGTTGTAAGCCGTTGGGCATTTAATTTTGTTGTCAACATGTAATACATTTGTAAGGAATACTCTAATGAATGGAATTAAGTTCTGTTTACCTATGTCTATGTATGCCTATAATGTGGGTTTCTATGAATTATCTTGAGGGTGTTACACAACCAAATGGGGAACTTAGCTGGAGAACACCGGCAGAATAGATTGAGCCAACTACATGCCAACAAGAAGATGAGAATACCACGGTTGTTCGTCCAACCAGAAGCACTCCAACGATCAAGTCAGTAAATCTTATATCTCATAGATATCAATGCAATACTTAAACTCACAAGTAAAAACTTATCTCAAACCCACGAGGATGCCTTACTTTTATAACCAGCAGTGACTTGATCCTCTAGAAGCCTCACTTCATTGGACTTAGGCTCAATGCTCATCCTCGACTCTCGGCTAGATAGGGATAAACTCTTCATGAGCCTTATCCTTATCCAGATTGACATCCTTTCCTATTCTAGGATTCTTGTCCCTTATTCGGATACCTCGGGATTCCGGCATTACAGCAAAACATCTCGGCAATGTCGTGATCACCTCGGTAGCATGACTCATCCACGTGGCACCTTAGCCGACATCTTAGGTCTATCTCGACCACGTGGCGCCATTCGAAAAATGCTTCCCCACAAGTCCCATCAAATGAGGTCGGCTACATAAATCCTTCTTCTCCATGTGACTCTATCAAAGGCCATTTTGTTAGTCAAATTAATTAGATTCATATCTCTATTTATTACGCTAACCAATGTCAATCTAGGTCTACCCCGTCCCTTATCACTTCCATCTACCATCACTTCATCGCATCTCTTCACTACTGCCTCTGTTGGTCTCCGTTAAATATGACCAAACCATCTCAATCTATTCTATCTCAACTTATCTTCTATCGGTGCTACTCCTACTCATTCCCGGATATACTCATTCCTAATTCTATATTTCCTAGTCTTGTTACACATCCATCTTAACATTCTTATTTCAGCAATGCTCATCTTGTCCACATGTTGTTTCTTGGTTGCCCAACACTCCGTCCATACAACATCGCTGGTCTAATAGCCATTCTATAGAACTTCCCTTTTAGTCTAGTGGGTACTCGTTTATCGCATAGTATCCCAGACACACTTCTCCACTTAAGCCATCCTGTTTTAATTCTATGGACCACATTCGCATCAATCTATTTCGTCGTTGTGATAATTGACCATAAGTAATGAAAATGTTCACTCTTAGGTAGTTGTTGGTTTTCAATCTTCACTTATTCTCTGCTTGCATTGTTACTGTTACTAAATTTACACTTCATATATTATGTTTTAGTTCTGCTTATTTGAAATCCTTTAGATTCAAGTGTTTCTCTCCAAATCTCCAACTTTGTGTTAACTCCTTCTTTAGTCTCATCCACTAACATGATATCATTTGCAAAAAGCATACACCATTGCACATCATCCTGAATATTTCTTGTCAACTCATCCATAACTAAAGCAAAAAGATAAGGACTTAAGGTAAATCCTTGGTGTAATCCTACAGAAATTGAAAATTCATTTGTCACTCCAACCAGCAATTCATACATGTTCCTAATCACATCAATGTAACCATTTGTCACCATTTTCTTCTCTAACACCCACTAGATTATATCACGAGGTACTCTATCATATGCTTTCTTACGATCGATAAACACCATATGAATGTGTCTTTTCTTTTCTCTACACTTTTCTATTATTCTCCTCAAAAGATAGATCGCTTTCATTGTTGACCTACCAGGTATAAACCCAAATTGATTCTATGACACCTCTGTTATATCTCACAATCGATGTTCTATCACCTTCTTCCACACTTTCATTATACGACACATTAGCTTAATTCCTCTATAGTTGTTGTAATTCTTGACATCTCCTTTATTCTTATAAATTGGCACTAAAATAATATTCCTCCACTCATCTGGCATGTTCCTAGTCAACAAAATATTGCTAAACAACCTAGTCAACCAAGTAAATCCCTTAATGATGACTACAATGATATTGTTTAATTTAAAAATAGTGCTATTTATATTTATTTTTTTTTAAAGATCCATCACATCTTTTATTGTTTTAATTCCAATTTTGTTCAAACATAAAATTTTATTTTTATTCCTATGACTAACTTTCTAACCCTAATTTTCCAAACCCTAACCCTAATCCCACCAACCATCCCCATCACCCCAACATTGGCCACCTCCTCCATTCCGACCGGCAACTACCACTACCATCACCAACATCACCTCCAGCCACTAACATCTCTACCCTTACTCACCAACCGCCAACAACGCCATCACCCACACCACTCTTAGGGGGTGTTTGGGTAGAAGCTTTTTGAGCTTTTTGAGCTTTTTGGACTAAAATAGTACTAAAAGAAAAAATAGGCTAAAATAGTTAATAAGACAAAATATCACATCAAACCCATAATCGTTTCACTTTTTTTCTCACAAATATCACATCTAACTAAAAAAAAAAATCTAATTCTTTTCCCAAACACAACTATTTCAGCCTACTAAAAAAGTCAAAAACTAAAATAGGCTACTAAATAGTCGACTTCCCAAACGGGGGCCTTAGGCTCTCTTTCTCTTTCTCTATCCCTATCTTTATCGATCTCTTGTCAGATCGCAATTGCGATCACAAAAGATTAATGATGGTGGAAAATCTACCCTCCTTGCACGATTGTCACGGCTGTAGTGTTGCTTGCGATTTCTCTAGATTCCGTTCGGTAGTTCAAGGCTGAACCACTACCATTTGTTCGATGGTCTACAACCCAACTACCACCATTTGTTCGGTGGTTTACATTCGAACTTCCACCATGTGTTCAATATTGAGTTTTTCTAACCAAGTGAGATGATTTCAAATGAAGAAAATTTGAACACAAGCATATAGGAGAGGGTTCCAGGATAGTTGTATGGGTGGCAGCGATGGCAAATGACTGAGATTCGTGGAATGAGAGATTTGGGTGAAAAAAAATGAGGAAGAGGATCGCTAAAGGAAGAAGAAGAAAGATGGAGCTAAGGAGATGGGCTATCAGAAATGAAAAGTCGCCGGTGAGGAAGGGGGACTGAAGTAGGGTCTCCAGTGGAGAAGAAGGGCCGTGGGAGGGTTATTGGTGAGGGAAAGGGGTTGCCGGAGGTAGGGAGAGATTGTCTGTTGAAAAATGTTGGGATGAAAGTTTAAAGGGTACATTTGAGATTATGGAATGGGTCTAAAGAAAAAAAAGAAATGGAGCAATTTTGGTGGTGAGAGTTTAAAGAAGTGAGGGGTCCTTAGAAGAAAGATAGGGATATCTAGCAATTCTCTTAATTTAAAACAACAACACTATTACATTCACTGAATTTATGTCCACCCGAATTGCCCAAATGAGGTGGAAAGTCTTACTCGTTTGTTTGCTCCAGTTACCTCAAAAAAGTATGGGTTCACACGCTAGGAAAAAGAAGAGGCACTGAATCAAAAAATCAAACACTCAAGACTACCTCTCTCATTGACGTCGCTGCCTCTCTCTCACTGACCGCCAAATATGTTTCTCTCTCATGAACAACCACCATCCACCACTGACCACCTCTCTCCTCTAATCGCTCTCAACCCTTTTTATCTTCGTTTTTCTTTGATCTCAATGTGAGCAAGAGCCAAGAGATTAATAGAAGAATCAGAAAATAGAGTGGTGTGGATGCAACCATCAAAATTGTAGATACAAATATTTATTTAAATTTAAATTATTTTAGATGACGAAATCCTCATTTTAGAGGCAACACAACCCATCTCTGTTTTCTTGCTAAGTTCAATTGAGAGTAGTGGTTTTGCTTTTACAAACTAGACTAGAGCAGAGAGGAAAAAAGGTGTTTTGTGTGTGTGTATGTGTATGTGTGGAAAAATATGGGTGAAAAGATGTGGAGTTTGTGCCAAAATGGAGGTCATGTGGGTTTTGATCATTGGAGTTTTAAAGAAAGAGAGTGAAAATGGTGCTTTAAAACCCACAATTTCCTACTATTCTTGCTTCTCACTCTAGTGCAGTGACTTGCGATCTGCAACAGCAGAAAAGAGGGTTGGACTTGCAGCGGTGAGGTTCATGAAAGGGGGTAGGTAGTACACGGTGGTCGGTGGAGGAGTGACAGCGAGGGTGTGGAGGTCAGTTCTCCGATCACCCATTCCCATCTTCTTCTTTTTTTCTTCACAAGTCATATCTGAAAGAGGAGAGAGAGACCACCGTTTGTTTGAGAGAAATAGAGAAGAGAGGGAGAGAACACCGTTGGTAACTTGGTGTAGACACACACAGCGAAGAAACAACATGGGTCTTTGTTTTGCTTTTGTTGGTGCCATGTAATTTGGGCATAGTCGGGGCTGTGGACCAAACATCATTGTTAAAATAATTTTAAATTTATATTCATTTTTCATAATCATTAGATAAGAAATGAAAATCTTTTATTACATAAATAAAATGGAGAGGATCAAATTGGAGAGTAAAGATTATGCAAAATATTGTTTAATTGGCTAAAATTGTTTAATTTGCACCGATTCACTTGCTAATTGCGAGTTGATTTGATATTAATTTCAAATTTATAATTTGTTTATGAAATCGTCCCCTTCTATTAGGGGTGTCCGCAATGTAGTTTGGGCAGTTTGAGAGTTAAATTATGAACTAAACCGTAAATGGTAGGTTAACAAATAATCAAATCATGGTTTGGGCAGTTTGGGGCGTTTTCAATTTGCTAGTTGCTTGAAGAATATTCTTAAATAATTATCAACTATTTGCATAATATATAACATTAAGTTGCATAATACATTTCATATACATAATACAAACTAATTTTTCATAAATATAACTACTAATTTGCAACAAATTTCACATTAATCTCTCTCACACTCATTTTAATTTTGATATTTTATTAGAGATTAAAAAAAATGTATGCATTAACTATAACGGAGTAGTTTTGAGGGCAAATATAAATTTTAAAATTTAATCTGCGGTTAGTAGAGGAATTGGTGAGGATTGGGCGGTTTTAACAAATTATGTAGTATTTTATATAGCCCTACCGTTAGCCATAGTTAATACACATATACATAATATATATTTATTTATTTCCAATGAAATATAAAATTAAAAATAAATGTGAGTGATATTTGAGATGAAGAATTTGTTGCAAATTAGTGTTATAGTATTATATATTATATGCATACGTTTGATAATTATTTAAAATTATTTTTAAATTAACTAACAAGTTAAAACTATTTAAGCTGCAGTTTGATTACCGATAATAAATTTGCCACCATCCACAATTTGGTTATAATTTTATCGTCAAATTATACCGCACTACACCACAGAGAGTATTGCTATAATTTTGGACATTTTTTGAACTCACTAGTGTTGTTTTGAAAATTCAAATAATCCTTCTCTTAAATATTTGAGGGAAAATGTCTCGTAGCTCAAATTTTGTGGCTCAAAAGTGGCTCAAATGGCCAAAACGACGTCGTTTTGGCCATTTTTATGTTGTTCTGTACTCAAAACGACGTCGTTTTGGCCATTTAAGCCACTTTTGAGCCACAAAATTTGAGCTACGTAGCATTGTCGATATTTGAGTATAGGTTATTATTGGAAAAAATCATATTGGCAGTGATTGGGATGGAATTATTAAAACTTTAATTCCAAAATAATTTACACTTTTTAAAACTAAAAAATATTTTTCATTTAAATAAATTTATTTTTTCATTTTTCATTATCCTAAAAACTAAAATATAAAGATTTTTTTTATATATAAATATTCTAAAGCGTTAGTAGTGTTGGAGAGTCGAGTATGGACCAGGGACGGATGCAGGATTTTAATGTATGGGGGGCAAGTGTACATGCAATCAAAAAATTTGTAATGAACATGTGATAGACAATATCAATATCTACCCAAATATCACAAAAATATATAATTAGATGTTTCCATTCATCGTATATAATTACAAAATATTATCAAAATACAATTTGATATGTTCTAGTAAATCCATATTAATTTTCAAAAAAGCAATTATTTGCTCTACATATCTACCTAAGCATCTAAAGTTGTGCTCAATAGTTGACAATAGAAATGTAATACAAAAGTATAAATAGATGATTGAGAATTATACAAATGGTTCCATAACCAGCATTACCAAGTTCATAGTCCAATCTTTTTTTCCCAAATAATAAATTCTAACTCTGAGAGAGAGAGAGAGAGAGAGAGAGAGAGAGAGAGAGAGTGTGTGTGTGTGTGTGTGTGTGTGTCCTGGATGAATCACGATCTTGAACGCCAGAAGACTCACGATGCACGAGAGAGAGATTGTGTTTTGGGTCACTGGTTCTAATGATTTGGGTTCACCGGTTGTGAAATAAGAGAAAGAAGAGAAGCTTTTTTGTTTTGAATATATGATGACTGCTCCAGGTAGGTTACTATTGCCTATATATGATTGTGATTTGTATCTTCTTGAGTAATCATTTTTTTTTATTTAGTTATAAGCAAACAATTAAAAAATTTGGGCCCTAATCAGACAAAAAAGACTTTAACATATTAATAAATAAATTCTCAATTATTTTAAGATTACTAAATTTAAAATAAGAAAGTAATCATACTTAAAAAATAAATTATTATTATTATTATTATTATTATTATCGTTATTATTATTTTTTTTTAGTATTTATCAAAAAAAATTAAAAATTTTATACAAAATTTAGGAGGAGGCGGTTCTTAAATTTTGTGCAAAAACTTTGGGGTGGCGAACCTATATAATTGTAAAATATTTGTAATTTTATTACTATATCTAGGGAGTTTTTTCAAAACTTTGGGAGGGGGCGGTCGTCCCTTCCTCCCCAGGTCCATCCCTGGTATGGACACAGCACAAGAAGAAAAAAAAGTGAATGCAGCTAATTACTGTAGAATTAAGAACTAAGTAAAAAAAAAAGGTAGCTGTTGAAACAGATTTGAGATAGAGAGTTGGAAGCTGACTTACAAGCCAACTGCCTAAGCAAAGCAAGACCACTAAATCTGTACAAATTCCAAAGGATTAATGAGGTTAAAAAGAAAAAAATGTAACTAAATATTTTCCTAGATATTATCATCGTATAAAATGCTGATCTTTTAAAAGATTTTTTTATGGAAAATTCATCTTTATTTTTTCCAACTTACTTTTTTGGTTTAAGGTGAAAGCTTTTGTTGTGATATGTCTTACATTTTTACTGCATATTCAAAATTACTATAAGGGGCTTTTTATAGAAGTGGAGGGTTGAAGTTGAAAATAGGAGTAAAAAACCAAATCATGCTCACCTAGGCCCATGTAGAGGTCTGAGGTCTGATCCAAAGTTTTAGAGGTATATATTATATTTTTTGTTAGGGTTTTTATTGTAGATTGGTTAAGTTTAGATGTTCAAAGTTTTGTAATTTTTATTCCATGTAGTGAATTTGATCTCCTTTCTTCTATGAAAGTAACCATATTGCCGAATCACGTTTAAATTATATTTTGTATATTTAATTTATTTCTCTTATTGTAAATGCCATAACTTACAATTAAAAATTTTAGGTGTTGTACAGTGTCAAAGCAATATTTCTAAACAATGACAAATGAATCCAAATTAAACAAAAATTTATACTTGCATAGTTCCAATCAAGCTAGTTTTAACAAGGAAAATCTTTCAAGAAAAATTGAAATGCAATCCAACGGAAGCTATCTAAACGAAATACTAAGTTTTTGTACAAAAATTTAATCTAATGATGCATATATAGTTTCCCCATCATATGTTTAATAAGGCTGCCTCAATAATACATAAGCAACAGAGGATGCCAACAAATATAATTTACTTAAATATGAAGCATTTGATATGAAACCATTTAAGGTTCACTTACATTCAAAGTGATGGAATTTCTACATTCACCTAATGGCATAGGCAAATCTGTAGGATTTGTGTCAATTTTATTATCTTCAGTTGGCATCTCTTGTGGGCATAGAAAAGGTTTGGGAGGCATCTGCAATTGTTCAACATTCCCTTCAAGCATTTCTACAACTTTGTTCATCGAAGGACGGTCACTAGGCTTCATTTGTATGCACCACAAAGCCACAATTATCATCTTCTTCACCATCACCCCTTCCTCCTCATTAGTCTCTCCCATTTCTATGTCCCTTCCTTCTTTGAATTGATCATAAATCCAAGTAGGAAAGTAAATTTGGCTTGTATGATCAGCAAAGGCATTCAAATTCCTCCTCCTACCAGTCATTTCCATCAACAACATTCCAAAACTGTAAACATCAGCTTTATATGAAACGCCTCCAATGTTTTTGTAGAATAACTCTGGAGCCATATAACCCATTGTCCCCCTTGCTGCAGTCAAAGTCACAATGCTATCATCAGTTGAATACAATTTTGCAAGCCCAAAGTCGGAAACTTTTGGAGTAAAATTCTCATCAAGCAAAATGTTGTGAGGCTTGATATCAAAATGCAAAATTTGCATGTCACAACCCCGATGTAAATATTCAATCCCGCGAGCCACTCCTAGAGAAATCTCATACATTTGCTTACAACTCAATGGTATATATCCTTCTTGAGAAAATATATACTTTTCCAAAGACCCTTTTGGCATGAAGTCATATATAAGAGCTCTCTTAGATCTCTCTGCGCAATATCCAATTAGCTGAACCACATTTACATGATGAATCCTTCCTATGGTAGCAACTTCATTGATAAATTCTTGTCCATTGGCTTTGGGCTTGCCCAATACTTTTATCGCTACAAGATGACCACTTCTAAGCTTTCCTTTGTAGACAGAACCATAGCCTCCTTCTCCCAACATGTCCTTGAAACCTTTGGCCATCTTTTTAATATCTAAGTAAGAGTAGCTAATTGGCATGAGGCGATTTTGACTTCGTAGATAACCTTCAATGTTATCGAACATCGATAAATGCCTTCTCTTAAACTTACGGATTAAAAATGCAAACGCACATAAGGCAAATAGAATTCTTGCCAAAAGGATTACCCCTGTATATAAAAATCACAAGATGACTAATTAAAATCATTTTTTGTCCTGCCATTGTTAGAATTTAGAAGTATTTACCCTAGTTGTGGACAAACATCCGGTCAGGTTCAGACTCAGTTGGATTTAAGTTAAGAAATATATAGAAAACTCTTGTGCCCAAGTCCAACCTAGTCTGACTTCGGGCCGAGAAGTCTTAGCCCTAAACTATTACAATCCCGAGCCTACCAACAAGCCCATATATTAAATAAAAACTAATATTATAAAACTTATAATTAATACTTTTATATCCACAAAAACTAAAGATCAAGCCATATCCTAGGTATAAATTTTCTATAAGTATATACATATTAATAGGTAATATTATGGTAAAAAGGTGTGTACTATAAACGAGTTATAATATTTGTGGATTTAATACCCACATATGTCATAACTCAATTCTATGGAAGTTATAAAAATAAAAAATAAAATTATAACCAAACACCACATAAGATATAACGAAAAAAAATTTGAATCATAACTAAAATAATATAATAATTAATATTATAATAAGTCATAACTAACACCACAATATATATATATAACTAAGTTATATAATTAAGTAATAATTAATACCATAATAGGTCATAATCAAATACTATAAATGTTGTAATTACGGGGGCATATGGTATATAACATTTGTCATAATATATGTTAACAATTGGGTCAAATCAGGCCACAAGAAACATTCCTAAATCCAACCCATTAAGCAGGCTTGAAAAGTCATCCTAACCCAACTTTGTGAGCTTAAATATCAATCTTAAGTCTTAAAAAACACAAGCTTGACAGCCCATCAGGTCGGTGCCCAATCCTAATCCACCTCAAAATTAATTGACAAAATAACTTTTTCCAGTTAAAAAGGGGAGTAACTTACCTGCGATTTTGAGATCGTAACCCCAATTACGAACTATAAGAAAAATTAAACAAAAATCAGCCGACATGAATAAAAATTACAAATAAATTAAACTAAAATCCAGAAACGAAAAAGGAACTCACATTGACAATCCGAAGGATTAATCGATGAATCTGGAAGTTTAAAGACACACCGCCTTAAAACTAACCATAATGAAATATTCAATTAGTCTTAATTATCAAAATGATCAAAAGCGTCTTGATAGGAATGAGAAAAGTAACCGGATGAGATCCAACAATTTGAACATTGGTATGATAAAATTGCACCACAACATATAAGAGTTTTAGGAATTAATATTTTTGGTCTTTAAAAATAAAAATTTTGTTACAAAAGATATTAATTCCTGTTGTCGCAAGAATAATTGTTAAAATATTGTTCTGAAAAGTCAAAAACAAAGTTTTTAGCAACAAAATTTAGAAAATGAATAAGGAACTTTTGAATTAAATATTATGTGATTGCTCACTACAATAAATTAAGATTTTAAAGATTTACAGATAAAAGTACAGTACTTGTTAGGAAAGAAAGAAATATTTTGGTTGTCAGAAGTGTCATTATTATATTTTTAACAACAAAATTTGAACATTAATATTATCATTTCACGACCAAAATTTGTCTCCAAATTTTTTTTTTGGAATCAAATTATTTTGTTACTACAATGCACTTATTAGCGACATTTATAAATTTTTGTCATTAAAAGTCATGTTTTTTGACTTTTCAAAACATCCTTTTAATGACTATCATCACAACGACATGAATTAATTCCTATATATTTTTTGCAATAAAAATTTCACTCTCATATTGTTGTAATGACTTTGAAACAAATGTGAATGGAGAAGGGATAATACTTACGCGTGAAGTCGGCATCCAACTGATCTGCATTTTTTGAAAGAGATAAACAGTGTTATAAACCGAAGCATTACTATTCCTTGGAATGTAGATAATAGGACCTATCAATTGCATCTATTTTCAATGAAGTGTTGACACATAATGTGGTAGATTAAAAGTGATATAAAAATGTGACAAATCTAACATTATTCATATTTGATTCATTGATATGAAAGTGAAATGAAATGATTAGTTTACTAGAATTTTATTTTCACATAAGCACAACAATTAAGGGGTGAAAAACAGAGCATGAGTCCCCCATCAAGAAAATAAACAAATTAAAAAAGAAGAAAAAACAGAGCAGGAGATTGATAGAAACTAGTGAAAATTAACTACTAGGAGATAAAAAAGGTCAATCCCAAAGCCTGATTTCTCCTTTAATTTTACAAACTAGTGTTCCATTTGGCTTCTTGTTTTTCAATTTGAACAATATGAATTTTGTACTTTCAAAATGATCTTGAGGATTAACTGCATACCATACTTTTTTATTTAGAAAAAAAAAAACCGAATGTATATTCCAGGGTAATTACACTCTCATAGTTTCACTTAGCTTTTGTGGCTGGACTATCCTTCTGTCCAGATACTATTCGGACTTGTGAGACCTGCCATAGGTTCTATTTCGACAATTTAAATCATCAATTTTGTAAGATCTTGCATGTATATATCATCTATCAAAATAATAATAATAATAATAATAATAATTCAATCTGATAATCCAAACTTGTTTAATTTATTGTGTTTGTCACAAAAAAATAAAAATAAAATAGATAGTCTATTTTAAAAAATATACTTATCATCTATTTTTTGGAGACATTTCAATAAATTGAATAGATTGTAATTATTAGATTTTTTAATTTGTGAATAATATACATGAATGGTTCTACCAAATAAATTATTCAAATTATCGAAATAAAACTTGGGATGAGCCCCATGAACTCGAACAACACTCTCCAGTCCAAAGATTTTGGAGTGCAAACAATTTGTTCCCTTGTTTTTTGAATATCTTCTAATTACATTGATCAAGTATCAGATTTCTAACTCTTGTTTTAATGCCGATCTATGAAAGAAAAAAAAAAAAATCTCTTGTTTTAATGTGTTTCTCGGTCACCGACTATTTTAAATAAGTAAAAAATAAAACATAAGAATAAAAATAGAAGAATAAAAGTCCGAGGGTGAAAATGATGATTTGCACTATAAATTTTTAAAACAATTCTAGAATGATCAAATCAAGCAAGTCAAATTTAAGTTTCACAGATTTGTGAAATAATTGAGAAATTGAATCAGTATTATGAAGGTGGTGTCCAGCCCAGGGGAGCTTTTTGTGTTTCCTTCCAGACAAAATTCAAAATAAACGTTGTGTGATTGCTTAGAAATGAAATAGACATAGATGGAGGAGGGGGGAATACTTACCCCACAAGCTATGTTTCCAGAAATATTTCCAGCCAGCTGCAATTTTTGAAAGATTAAACAGTTAGAAATCAAAAATAGTCCCCTTGGACTACAAAGGATATTAATGTGAGTAGGAAAGCAAGAGACTGATAGAAACTAGTAGAAATTAATTAGTTAAGCGCAAAGCCTGATCCCTCGTTTAAATTTACAACCTTGTATTGTCTATCATGTCAAAATTATGTGTTCCATCTAGCTTCTTGTTTTTGAATTTGTACAAATAAACTATACAGAACTTTGAATTTCTACAAATAAAGATACACCATGCGTATCTTTTGTATTTTTGTAAGGGTGATATCAGCTCATCACTAATATGTAGAATAGAAAAACTCACTTTTCAAATGTAATTTCTTATTTCAAAATAAATTCTACACATATACATATAGTGAGGGTTTTTATGCATACATTATATTTTGTTATTGAAGGATAATTTTTTTTTTCTTTTCATAATTGTATGTAGGTACTTGTATTTAATTTTATTGTAATATTGAAAAAAATGTATGGCGTTCGTCCCTAAAAAGCTGTATATGGTAAGAAATGAAAGTTATGAATGTGATATGTAATATGATATTTTGTGGTAAAGTTATGAATAATAAATTTATGGTGTGCATTTTAAAGTTATGAATGGTGGAATTGTGATACTTTGTGATTTTTGTTATGACACTTTGTAATTTTTGTTATAACATTTTAAGGAGAGAAAAGTTTTAGTAACTTTTGTGGTGAGAAAAATTATGACATATTATAATCCATGCTATGAAATTTTAAAAAAAAGTAATGAAGTGTATATAACATATGCACCTTTTTAGGGATGCAAATTATAAGCAACTCCATGGAATATTATTTGAAAAAATTACAAAGAAAAAGGCTGGGTTCTATCCTTATAACAAAATAAATTGTACATTTTTAATTTTATCAATTTAAATTCTAAATCTTTTGATTTATTTTCAATCTAAATTATTTGCCTATTTTTTATAAGTAAAATTGGTGGAAAAAAATATTTTAGACATTTTATATAGATTTACATTGATTTTAATAATTAAAATATCATTTTTTTTTTCAGTTTTACTTAACAAAAATAAGCAAATAACTTATATTGAGATTTTTTTTTTATAGAAATTAAGATTTAAATTGATAAAATTAAAAACTCAATATTTATTTTGTTATAAGAGATTATTTCTCCATATTTTTGTATTTGATAATAATAAAATGTTCATTATAAAAATAAAAATAATAATAAAATAAGATTAAAAAAAAGGGTGTCTTGGACGTACGCACCTAGAAAGGCCGAAAACCCACGTAGACCATGGCAAACGGCGGCGGTGTAATTTTGAGTATGATTGGAGGAGCAATGCGCCTGAAGTCTGCAATATTCGTAGTTGTTGACATACCAGTAAAGATCAAATCCATCAGCCAACGCGTTGTGGACCTCCAACAAGCTCGTCATGTTACGTAAACGATCATCTGGAAGCTGGAACGGCCTTATCGGAAAAAGCATGTCGACGCTGCATAAGTTTGCAACATCTGACCAATCAAGAGAATAGTGGCCTTCAAGAGAATGGTAGCTTGCGACCAGAACGTATGAATGCTTTTTCGACGATGACGAACCTCTGACTCCTCCTTCTCCACCTCCTCCTCGTCCTCCTTTGTTTTCACAGAAAGCAGTACTAATATTACTAGTAGTGTCTATGTAGATAGGAGATTTCACTGGTTTTTCACAATTCACTAACGCTACAAATGATTCTGAATTCTCAGTACTGTAATATATGGGATCTAATGTTTCAGTAAAGTTATAAGGAGTTAAAGAATGAAGAGGAAGAGAAGAGCAATTATTCCTCTGTATCCCCACATCCACCAGGCTGATGGAGCCGAAGCCAGTTTCATAATAGTTGATGGCCTGCACGTAGTATTTACCAGAAAACAAGTATACTACTGTCCGATTGTTTTCGCACTCAAGTTCCACAAACTTGTATCCACAATTATCAACTGGGTCGGATTTGAGTCAAAAGGGGAAAGTGATGTTATGGATATCTCCACAAGAAGAAGAATTACAACAATTTACACAAAAGAGAACATGAACAAGAAGGCTTATGTAACCAGCAGCAAAGAGGAGCCTTCCCCTAAACATGGATACACACACACAGAGGTTTAACAAGGAACAGAACCACAAATTTCTGTTGGCCACCCACCACGAGAGTTGTAGAGACTTACAAATATAAACAAGGCTTCCAATACAAGTAGCCACTTTGGTTCACAACACCATTTGTCCCCTAATTGAGATTTATAACCAAAACCAGAATTAATGTCACGGTAAATTACAATCACCTCCCCTAAAGTTTTTTTTTTTTTTTTAAAAAATACAATTAATTCAACACCGTCAACATAATTACACTGCTCTCGCTTGATACTTTAATTATTGGTTTTCTTGAAAAACTGTTAATTTCCGGTGTTTTTTAAATTTTTAAAAATTTTTGGACTTCATTAAAAAATTTGTTAGTTACTCTGTTTTTTTCTTTACTTTGTTAACAAATGTTGATTACATGTATTTTGTTTAATTTGTTAGCAAGTGTCGTTTATTCTTTATTTTGTTTGTTTACTTTGTTAACAAATGTTGATTACTCTTTATTTTGCCAAGAAGTGTTGATTACTTTTTGTGGGGACATATTTTTTGGGTAGTCCATGTGGCCGAGGTTGTTAGCCGAGGTGCCAAGTGGGAGGACTATGGTGCCGAGATATGGTGCGGTAATATCGGAATCCAAGATATTTGGATAGAGGACTAGAGTTCTAGATGACATCAAATTACCTATTTGGATAGAGATGAGACTCTTGAAGGAGTTCATCTTAATCTAAATTGTGTGAGTTGTGATAGATGTTATCCTTGTAAATGATAGAGTCCCATGAAGTGAGACTTTTAGTGGAAGTTGGACATTGATCATTGTAAAAGTAAGGCACCTTCGTGAGTCTAAGGTATACTTTTATTTGGTACGTTTTTTGTATTTTGGCTAGTGAGTTAAGCATTATTTGCTATCTTTGAGAGATAACTGAGTACTGACTTGATCGTCGAAGTGCCCCCGGGTGGACGAACCACCGCCGGAGTCTTATCTTTCTGTGACAGGTTGTTCAAGCGTGATCTATTCTGCCTGTGCTCTTCCGTTGAGTCCTTGTTTGGCAGTATGGTCAGAAATCAGCACCCACAATTTGGCGCCGTCTGTGGGAACTTAGTAAGGATAGATGTTCAATAACGGACAAGAAGTGAGAATTGGGGACGACATTCATAGTGAGGAGGAGGAACATGTAGATCCTAACATTGAAGGAAGGGACTATAACGAAAAAGTGCAAGAAGTGAATCCTAAGGCGAATAATGTCGCCAAAGGACAAGAAGGGAACAAGAAGGGCAGCCGAGATAAGTACTATTGTAAAAGCGACTTTCAGGTATGGAGGGACAGATGCTAGAGAAAAGACGAGGAAATTGAAAGACATAGCAAATATGTTGACAAATCTACAGACATTGGTCAACCTCATGATTCAGAACAACATGATACAGCCGACATCCCCATTACAGGGCATGTCGACACCAGCAACCAAAACTGGTGCCCAGAAGACAAGATCGCGACCTAGACGATTTGGTCCGAGAAGACAAGAGCTCAACCCAAGTGAGCAGATCCCGGATTCCAAATCCCGGATCCCAGATCCTAGAAGACAAGATCTCGGCCTAGATGATTAGGTTCGAGAAGACAAAAACTCAACTTAAGTGAGCAGATCCTAGACTCCGGTAGACAAGATCTTGGCCTAGATGATTAGGTTCGAAAAGACAAAAGCTCAACTTAAGTGAGTAGATCCCAGACTCCGGTAGACAAGATCTCATCCTAGATGATTAGGTCTGAGAAGACAAGAGTTCAACGTAAATGAACAGATCCCACATCCTGGAAAAAAACATCTTGGCCTAGATGATTAGGTCCGAGAAGACAAGAACTCAACCTAAGTGAGCAGATCCCAGATCCCAGATCCCAGAAGACAAGATCTCGGCCTAGATGATTAAGTCCGAGAAGACAAGAGCTCAACCTAAGCGAGTAGATCCCAGATCCCAGAAAATAAGATCTCGGCCTAGATAATTAGGTTCGAGAAGACAAGAGCTCAACTTAAGTGAGTAGATCATAGATCCCGGAAGATGAGATCTCAGCTTAGATGATTAGGTTCGAGAAGACAAGAGCTCAGCCCAAGTAAGCAAATCGCAGATCCATAAGAGAAGATCTCAGCCTAGATGATTAGGTCTGAGAAGAGAAGAGCTCAGCCTAAGTGAGCAAATCCCAGATTCCAAAAGATAAAATCTCGGCCTAGATGATTAGGTCCGAAAAAAGAAGAGCTCAGCCTGAGTGAGCAAATCCAAGATTCCAGAAGACAAGATCTCAACCTAGATGATTAGGTCCGAGAAGAGAAGAGCTCAATCTAAGTAAGCAGATCTCAGATCCCAGAAGACAAAAAGGAAGCACACAAGATCAGACTGAAATCAGCCAGGTTCTACCTGTCGGCAGAAGGCCATCTATATAGAAAGACTTGTATTAGACCTGTATTGCGATATGTACATCCTTCCCACGTTGAAGACTTTTTATACGAGATCCACAAAGAAGTATGTGGAAGCCATGCAGGGGGCAGATCCCTTGCCCACAGAGCTATATCACAGGGATTCTGGCGGCCTTATATGCAAAAAGATGTCGAAGCCTATGTAAAGAAGCGTGAAAATGTTGTGGGAATCCATAATTATGCGATAAGACTGAATAGTCTTATGACGATGTTCCCATGGTGAGCATAACGAATAACTTAGACTTGCCATATGGTAGAGTTGAATTACACTTTCCATATGGTAGAGTTGAACTAAGTTTGCGATGTTTCCGATTGAAACATGGCAAATAACTTAGACTTGCCATATAGTAGAGCTGAACTAAGTTTGTGATGTTTCTGATTGAAACATGACGAAAAACTTAGACTTGCCATATGGTAGAGTTGAATTACACTTGCCATATGGTAGAGTTGAACTAAATTTGCTATGTTTCCGATTGAAACATGGCGAATAAACTTAGACTGGCCATATGATAGAGTTGAACTAAGTTTGCGATGTTTCCGATTGAAACATGATGACTAACTTAGAATTTCCATGATGGTAAAGTTGAACTAAGTTCGCGACGTTTCGGTATGAAACATGACGAATAACTTAGACTTGCCATATTGGTAGAATTGAACTAAGTTTGTGATGTTTCTGAATGAAACATGATGAGTAACTGAGACTTATTATATGACAGAATTGAATTATACTTGCATATAATAGAGTTGAACTAAGTTTGCGATATTTCTGAATGAAACATGACTTATTATATGGCAGAGTTGAATTATACTTGTATATGATAGAGTTGAACTAAGTTCGCGATGTTTCGGTATGAAATATGATGAATAACTTAGACTTGCCATATTGGTAGAGTTGAACTAAGTTTGCAATATTTCTGAATGAAACATAATGAGTAACCTAGACTTATTATATTGGCAGAGTGGCAGAGTGGATTGGGTGCATGGTGACTCCTTGGTCAGGAGTTCAAGTCCCAGGGAGCACAAAAGAATTATTTTTTTTGGGTTAAGGCGCTAACTTTTGGCGACCAACTTATCTTTGGTCACTAAAAGTTTACTTTTGGCTAATATGAATTGGACTTTTTGCAACCAAAAAAGTTGGTCGCGAATGGTCACTTTTAGCGACCAAAGGCTTTTTTGGTCGCAAAAAACTATCTGTGACGAGGCTTTAGCGACCAACTCGCGACCAACATATTTTGGTCGCGAAAAGGTTTTAGCGACCAAATATGGTACTTTTCGCGACCAAACATGTTTGTCACGGAAAGTGTTTCTTCTAGTAGTGATATAATAGAGTTGAACTAAGTTTGTGATATTTCTGAATGAAACATGACTTATTATATAGCAGAGTTGAATTATACTTGTATACGATAAAGTTGAACTAAGTTTACGATGTTTCTGAATGAAACATAATGAATAACTTATACTTATTATATGGCATAGTTGAATTATACTTACATATAATAGAGTTGAACTAAGTTGAATTAACATAGACTTGCTATATCGGCAGAGTTAAACTAAGAATGGAACTAAGTGTGCTTTAGTTTGATTAACAGAGAAGCCAAGGTTGAACACCTCGGCTAGTCTTTGTTTCAATCTAACTTCGGCGAGAGACCATACACACATGCTTAATGCGAACTTAAGTGGAACTTAGTTTCACATTAGGGGGCAGGGAGCTGAGGAATGATAAATGGGCTTAACACTTGTTGAAATTTCAGAGAAATTTACAAGTTGGAGTTAGCCGAGGTAATTATGAATAAAGTATCTGAGATACATATTACCCAAGGTTAGACTTAGAAGAGTGAAGTCTTGCCAAGAGATAATAAGTACAGGTGAAGAAACAACACTTGTAAAAAGTTTATGAAAAAATGTTTTAAGTGCAATACGGCCGAGATAACTAAACAAGAGTTGTCACCTGAGATTTGGATACATCCGAGGTCCTGGGATCCGAGTTGAAGAACCAAGTTGTCAGACTTAGGAAGTTAAGAAAAATTCTAAAGTATGAAAAAATATACAAGGCACAAAGAAAAGGCAATAAGCATACAGAAGATACATGCAACACTTAGAAGAAAAAATAGAATACTTGCATTGAAAAGAGACAACTTGTTCAAGTACATAAACAGGCACACCGGCCTCGACAAAACAGATACTGTTCAAAACAGAGAAGAAGAAAATACAATTACAAAGAAAAAAAGTATAATGGGAAGAAAAATTCCTAACTACTAGGATCTTTTGCATTGATCTCAGACTGTTCAACCTCGGCTGTTGAAATTGGGCCTCGGCAGACAGTTGGGTAGACTTCTCGGCCGCGATTTCGGCTTCAATTTTCAGAAGAGTCTGGTCCAGACTCTTTGCAGCGGCAGTGATCTTAGTTTCAGAAGTGTCGGACTCCTTTGGCGAGGTGCTTTTGAAGACCTCATCTCCATTCTCCTCTGTCAAGTCCAAGACTTGAACATTTAGAGTAAGGGACTTGGCCCCCGTAGTAGTTTCAGATTCTTTTTCGGCAACCTCAGCCTCGGCCTCTTCCTTGTCACCGGCCTCCTCATCGTCGGCCTCTTCTACTTTCTCAGACCCATCCTCAGATTAATTAGGAGAGGGAGGGAAAGGGACATTGAGCTGACCCATATCATGGAGAGGTGAGAGTTCGGGGACAGACATCTTTTTTAGGGCTGCCATCCAACCGAAATAGTAGTCTTTGTTGCAGGCCATGTTGACTTGTTTTTTCAGAGTTAGTAATGGCCTCAACTTTGGCAGCAGTAACTTGGTCCATTTGTTTCATGTGCTTCTCTTTCGAGATATTGAGTTGTTGGAGGCATGAGCATGTTGGATTGACTATAAGGAGATGGTGTGGATTGCACAGTTATGACATCAAGGATGTCAGCAAAGAAGGTCTTCTACGACAAGTGGTCGGCGAGACATGTCGTCATTGGTTACGGCGATGGTTACTCGTTAATATGTAGCATATATGACGATTGGAGGTTTGTCAAGGTCGTAGGCTAAGAGCTTAGGACCTTGGTGTTTCTTGCTCCTAGTCCTGGCAGCAAGATTGTCACTATGTCAACGTTTGCACTGACATTGAGATGATGGGTTGATGCGTGGAGCAACTGATGAATTGCTTGTCTGCTAGTCGGGTTCAGCTGGCAGAGTTTAAACCTTGGGCACGAATGGAGTATTCATTTTAATGAATACTTCAAGAACAACGATGATGGTTTGCAGAGGCTAAGAAAAAGAGAGTCTAGAGGCACATGTAGAGACGAAATGAGAAAATGAAAAGGTTTTGCTAGAATTAGAAAAAAATGGCAAAACGTTATGATTTTGATTCCCGACGTGCCTGCACTGACATCAGGCGGCGGGGGCAGAATTGATGCAACATGATGGGGATGTGATTGGTATGCTCCAATCTGATGATGATCTCGGTTGATATGACAATCTTAGTTGACATGATGATTTCAGTTGAGATGTTGATCTTAGTTGAAATGTAGATCTCGATTGAGATGTTGAAATTAGATGGGGGCAAAACTTGTTTGTTCTTGGTTCCTGATGAGTTGATACTAGGATCTTGATGTTTTTGAACTAGCAAGTCATGATCTCTATTAGTGGTGTGATTCTCTATCGAGATGATGGACCTAGATGACATAGAACATGATGGTTCTTAGTTCTTGATTCTTGATTCTTGACGAGTGGACATTTGAGTCCTTGTTTCTTTACGTTGGCAAGTTATGATTTTGGTCGGAAGAGTATCTTTAACATATTGTTTAGCCGACATGTTGCAAGATGAAACGATGTAGGTTCCATCACCTCAGGTTGCTGAGGTAATAAAACCCAGGAGGCAGTTGTGGGGACATATTTTTTGGGTAGTCCACGTGGCCAAGGTTGTTAGCCGAGGTGCCACGTGGGAGGACCATGGTGTCGAGATATGGTGCGGTAATATCGGAATCCAAGATATTTGGATAGAGGACTAGAGTCTCAGATGACATCAAACTACCTATTTGGATAGAGATGGGACTCTTGAGAGAGTTCATCTTAATCTAAAAAGTGTGAGTTGTGATAGATGTTATTCTTGTAAAGGATTGAGTCCCATGAAGTGAGACTTCTAGGAGAAGTTGGACATTGATCATTATAAAAGTAAGGCACCCTCGTGAGTCTAAGGTATGCTTTTATTTGGTACGTTTTTTGTATTCTGACTAGTGAGTTAAGCACTATTTGCTATCTTTGAGAGATAACTGAGTACTGACTTGATTGTCAGAGTGCCCTTGGGTGGACGAACCACCGCAGAGTCTTATCTTTCTGTGACAGGTTGTTCAGGCGTGATCTATTCTGCCTATGCTCTTCTGTTGAGTCTTTGTTTGGCAGTGTGGTCAGAAATCAGCACCTACACTTTTTTTATAGGTAAAAAAGTGATACACAATTTTATAATAATTTTCCGTTTACTGATTTAATGTCGACTAATAGATGTGTTAGATTAAAACTTAACTGAAAGTCTAACTAGTTGGCCGTCACTTTTTAAATGTCATGAAATAAAGTGGATTGCGAGGCTTCCCACTGTAATTTGCCCATAATGTTATGATAACTTATTTCCTTATCTTATTTATTTATTATTTTTTATTTTAATAATTAGATGTTCAAGTTAATTTACGCACATCTTAACTAATTTCACCATCCACTTGTGGGGGCTCATTTAAGCCTAAGTAAATGTCTTGTATAAATTGACCTCAAAAAAAGGAGTGTCCCAAGTTATACTCACTAGGCCAACCCCTTGGTATATCACGACAATATTAGTAGAAATCATATTTATTATGTAATATATATCACCACAATATTGGTAAAAATATAAATGGTAAGACCTATTTGAGTATCTCCAATGCTATAATGTTAAAATGGATGGTCCCAATTAAATTTTGATATTATTATAGTATCAAAATGTTAAATTTTAGGTTTCATTTGGAAAGTGGGTTGGTTTTTTGGCTTTTTTAGCTTGATACTAAAAAGCCTCGTTTGGTTTGGACTTTTTAGTTTTTTTTAAACTTTTGTGAGAGAAAAAATGAAATGATTATGATTTTGATGTAAAATTTATCTTATTGACTTTTTAACTTATTTTATCTTTTTGCAATTATTTTAGCCTCGTAACTCCATGCCAAATAAGGACTTAGTAATGTGACTTCATTGATGTACTAGCTATTTCTTTTATTTTTTTCACACACACACACACAAAAATTCAAAATTTAAATGCCATTTGTAAGTTTCATTGTGAATGAGAAAAATATGTCAAAATTTGGCATTTAGGTAGGAGACCACCTTATCACCAAAATAAAATAAAAAAATAAAAAAGAAAACAATGAATTTTTTTCTTTTCTTTCTTTTTCTAAAGTATGACATGACTGTGCTTCTACAATTTTTTCCTAAAAGACTTAACTTGAAATGTAGACTTGACTATAACCCCTCGTATAAATGTGTATACTTGACTTGGATTAAATATATTAATGCGTCTCGTGTTTGACAAGTCAGCCAACTACTCCGATGGATTCATTGGTGGTTGAGTGGAGACCACAATCAAACCGTGGTGAACGTTGAATTGCTTAGCCAAGTATTTGGGTGGGTCTTGACTATTATTGCAAATTCAAAGTTGTATTACCATATACTACCATATGAAAATAAATAATTAAAAATAATTTTAAAATTAAATAACAGCATAAAATTTATTTAAAAAGTATAAAAAAATGAAATGATTATGATTTTGATATGAAATTTTATCGTATTGACTTTTTAACATATTTTATCTTTTTGCAATTATTTTAACCTCATAACTCCATGCCAAATAAGGGCTTAGCAATGTGACTTCATTGGTGTACTAGCTATTTCTTTTATTTTTTTCACACACACACACAAAATTTCAAAATTAAAATGCCATTAAGTTTCATTGTGAATGAAAAAAATATGTCAAAATTTGGTATTTAGGTAGAAGACCACCTTATCACCAAAATAACATAAAAAAATAAAAAAGAAAACAGTGAATTTTTTTCTTTTCTTTCTTTTTCTAAAGTATGACTTGACTGAGCTTCTGCAATTTTTTCCTAAAAGACTTAACTTGAAATGTAGACTTGACTATAACCCCTCGTATAAATGTGTAGACTTGACTTGGATTATATATTAATGTGTCTTGTGTTTGATGGATTCATTGGTGGTTGAGTGGAGACCACAATCAAACCGTGTTGAACGGTGAATTACTTAGCCAAGTATTTGGGTGGGTCTTGACTATTATTGCAAATTCAAAGTTGTATTTCCATATACTAGCATATGAAAATAAATAATTAAAAATAATTTTAAAATTAACTAATAGCATAAAGTTTATTTTAAAAGTATAAAAAAATGAAATGATTATGATTTTGATGTAAAATTTTATCTTATTGACTTTTTAACCTATTTCACTATAAGAATTTTCACTTTTGGCGACTAAATTTTTAGTCGCCAAAAGTCAATTTTTAGTAGCCGAAGGGCTTTAGCGACTAATTGTTTTGGTCGCAAAGTTAGTAGCTGAAGAGTAGTTGGGAAAGCTAATTGGCGACTAAAATTATTTTAGTCCCCAAATGTATTCATTTGCCGACTAAATATTTAGTTGCCAAAAGGTTGGACATTAAATTAAATTAGACCCTTTTCAACGATCAAACTTTTAGTCGCCTAAAGTCCCACCTTTTTAGCTACTAAAATTTTAGTCGGCAAAGAGTTCTTTTTTAGCTACTAAAAATTTAGTCACCGAAAGTCCCCATCTTTGGCTACTTAATGTTTAGTCGGCAAAGAGTTCTCTTTTGGCTACTAAATATTTGGTCACCTAAAGTTTTACATTTTTTGCTACTAAAATTTTAGTTGGCGAAAGTGTGTTTATAATTTAGTTTTTCATTTTTAGCTACAAAATATTTTAGTCGCCAAATGTCTATTTTTTTTTTTTGCTACTAAACTTTTAGTCGCTAAATGTCTTTTTTTTTTTTTTGGTTACAAAACTTTTAGTCGCCAAATGTCTTTTTTTTTTTGCTACAAAACTTTTAGTCGTCAAATATCTTTTCCCAATTTCTTTTTAGCTACTCATTGTTTGGTCGCAAAAAACATGATATTATGTTTTATCGTGAAATTATAATTTCTCCACAACCTGTCTATATACAATGCAACCTGTAATACGTATAAAAACAAAATGATACATACTATCAATCATTCCACAATTTGCATCCATATACCAAAAATAAATAACATTAAATATCAAAATCCATACAAATCAACTATTGTCCAAACTAAAATAATAATTCCATACAAAATATGTCATACAAAAATCAAAGCCTTCCGTATACAAAAAAAATGCATTTACTACCAAGTAAAATTACCATTTGGCATGATACAAATTACCATCGTAATCTGTACCACAACAAAATGTGATATATGTACCACGGCAAAAGTTTTCTATGGACCATGACAAAACGTCCTATATGTACGCCGACAAATGGTATATATGTACCACGACAGGAGGTGATCTATGTACCACGACAGTCATTAACTGTTGATTGCCAAAAGTTTTTTGTGTCAGTAATAATGAACTACACAAAAGCTGAGGACGACAAAAGAATTATATTAGTTCTACACAAAAGTGAAAATTGTTCTCCATACACCAATATGGATTATCCACAAGTCCACGCAACAAAACCATCTACAAAGAAAAACAAAAAATGAAACATTAGAATTGGTTACAAAATATCAATTCAGTCAGCCATAAGGAACATGTTCTAACATGCATTTAAGGTAGAACAATCGAGAAATGTCTTCTTGGAATAAAAGAAAGTATATATAAATATATGTATTATGCAATATTTATTCCAACCAACTGCATAAACAATGTAATATGTAATTTTTTCGTCCTATAAATATATAAAGGCAATTATTAGAATATGTAGATGTTATTTTAATAAAGTTGTTGCTTTTTTAACTAAGTGTTGCAAGTTTTTCGACTAAGTGTAAGGCGTATTCGGGGGCTGTTATGAATTTTCGCCCCCGAAAAGCCCTTTTTCGAGTAAGTTTAGGGCGTATTCGATTCTAACTCCCAACCAACGGGTCCGAATTACGTTCCATTAGATCTCACAAGTCCTATTTGTCATGGTGAAGCTATCCGTGTGAGTCACATGGTTGTTTGGAGACTGTTTTGAATTTTCGCCCCTGAAACGCCTTTTTTCGACTAAGTTTTGGACATATTCGGCTCTAACTCTCTACCTATGGGTCTGAATTACGTTCCGTCAGTTCTCACAAGTCCTATTTGTCAAGGCAAAGCTATCCGTGTGAGCCACACGGTCGTTCGGGGGCTGTTTTGATTTTTCGTCCCTGAAACGCCCTTTTTCGACTAAGTTTATGGCATATTCGGCTCTAACTCCCAACCTACGGGTCCGAATTACGTTCTATCAATTCGCACAAGTCTTATTTGTCATGGCGAAGCTATCCGCGCGAGACATAAGGTCGTTCGGGGACTGTTTTGATTTTTCGCCCCCGAAACACCCTTTTTCGACTAAGTTTAGGGGGTATTCGGCTCTAATTCCGAACCTACGGGTCTGAATTATGTTCCATCAATTCTCATAAATCCTATTTTTCATGGCAAAGCTATCCGTGTGAGACACACGGTGGTTCGAGGGCTATTTTGATTTTTCGCCCCCGAAACGTCCTTTTTCGACTAAGTTTAGGGGGTATTCGGCTCTAACTCCCAACTTACGGGTCCGAATTACGTTCCATCAATTCTCACAAATCCTATTTGTCATGGCGAAGCTATCTGTGTGAGACACACGGTCGTTTGGGGGCTGTTTTGATATTTCGCCCCTGAAATGCCCTTTTTCGACTAAGTTTAGGGGGTATTCAGCTCTAACTCCCAACCTACAGGTCCAAATTACGTTCCGTCAATTCTCACAAGTCCTATTTGTCATGGGGGAACTGTCCATGTGAGCCACATGGTGGTTCGGGGGCTGTTTTGAATTTTCACCCCCGAAACACCCTTTTCCGACTAAGTTTAGGGTGTATTCGGCTCTAACTCCCAACCTACGGGTCCAAATTACGTTCCGTCAATTCTTACAAGTCCTATTTCTCATGGAGAAGCTATCTGTGTGAGCCACACGGTCGTTCAGGGGCTGTTTTGAATTTTCGCCCCCGAAATGCTTTTTTTCGACTAAGTTTAGGGCGTATTCAGCTTTAACTACCAACCTACGACTCTGAATTACGTTCCGTCAATTCTCATAAGTCTTATTTGTCATGGGGGAACTGTTCGTGTGAGCCACATGGTAGTTCGAGGGCTGTTTTGAATTTTCGCCCCCGAAACACCCTTTTTCAACTAAGTTTAGGGCGTGTTCGGCTCTAACTCCCAACCTACGGGTCCGAATTACGTTTCGTTAATTCTCACAAGTCCTATTTGTCATGGCAAAGCTATCCATGTGAGCCACATGGTGGTTCGGGGGTTTTTTTGAATTTTTGCCCCCGAAACGCCCTTTTTCGACTAAGTTTTGGACGTATTCGGTTCTAACTCCCAACCTACAGGTCTGAATTACGTTCCGTCAATTCTCACAAGTCCTATTTTTCATGGCGAAGCTATCCGTGTGAGCCACATGGTTGTTCAGGGGTTGTTTTGAATTTTCGTCCCCGAAACGCTTTTTTTCGACTAAGTTTAGGGCGTATTCGGCTCTAACTCCCAACCTATGGGTCTGAATTACGTTCTGTCAAGTCTCACAAGTCCTATTTGTCATAGGGGAACTGTCCGTGTGAGCCACACGGTGGTTCGGGGGCTGTTTTGAATTTTCACCCCCGAAACGCCCTTTTTCGACTAAGTTTACGGCGTATTCGGCTCTAACTTCCAACCTACGGGTCCGAATTATGTTCCGTCAATTCTCACAAGTCCTATTTGTCATGGCAAAGCTATCCGTGTGAGCCACATGGTGGTTTGGGGGCTGTTTTGAATTTTCGCACTCGAAATGCCCATTTTCGACTAAGTTTTGGACGTATTCGGCTTTAAATCCCAACCTACAGGTCTGAATTATGTTTCGTTAATTCTCACAAGTCCTATTTGTCATGGCGAAGCTATCCATGTGAGCCAGACGGTCGTTCAAGGACTGTTTTGAATTTTCGTTCCCGAAACGCCTTTTTTCGACTAAGTTTAGGGCGTATTTGGTTCTAACTCCCAACCTACGGGTCTAAATTACATTCCGTCAATTCTCACAAGTCTTATTTTTCACGGGGGAACTGTTTATATGAGCCACACGGTGGTTCGGGGGCTGTTTTGAATTTTCACCCTCGAAACGCCATTCATCGACTAAGTTTACGGTGTATTCGGCTCTAACTCCCAACCTACGGGTCCGAATTACGTTCCGTCAATTCTCACAAGTCCTATTTGTCATGGCGAAACTATCCGTGTGAGCCACACAGTGGTTCGGGGGCTGTTTTGAATTTTCACCCTCGAAACGCCCTTTTTTGACTAAGTTTTGGACGTATTCAGCTCTAACTCCCAACCTACAGGTCTGAATTACGTCCCGTCAATTCTCACAAGTCCTATTTTTCATAGCGAAGCTATCCGTGTGAGCCACATGGTCGTTCAGGGACTGTTTTGAATTTTCGTCCCCGAAACTCCTTTTTTCGACTAAGTTTAGGGCATATTCGGCTCTAACTCCCAACCTACAGGTCTGAATTACGTTCCGTCAATTCTCATAAGTCCTATTTGTCATGGAGGAACTATCTGTGTGAGCCACACAATGGTTCGGGGGTTGTTTTGAATTTTTGCCCACGAAATGCCGTTTTTCGACTAATTTGGGGTGCATTTGGCTCTAACTCCCAACCTACGGGTCCGAATTACGTTCCGTCAATTCTCACAAGTCCTATTTGTTATGGAGGAACTATCCGTGTGAGCCACACAGTGGTTTGGGGACTGTTTTGAATTTTCACCCCCGAAACGCCCTTTTTCGACTAATTTAGGGTGCATTCGGCTCTAACTCCCAACTTACGGGTCCGAATTACGTTCTGCCAATTCTCACAAGTCCTATTTGTCATGGCGAAGCTATCCGTGTGAGATACACAGTGGTTCGGGGGCTGTTTCGAATTTTCGCCCCCGTAACGCTCTTTTTCGACTAAGTTTAGAGCTTTTTCGGCTCCAACTCCCAACCTACGGGTCCGAATTACGTTCCGTTAATTCTTACAAGTCCTATTTGTCATGGGGGAACTGTCCGTGTAAGCCACACGGTGGTTCGTGGGCTGTTCTGAATTTTTGCCTCCGAAACACCCTTTTTCGACTAAATTTATGGCGTATTCGGCTCTAACTCCCAACCTACAGGTCCGAATTACGTTTCGTCAATTCTCACAAGTCCTATTTCTCATGGAGAAACTATCTGTATGAGCCACACGGTCGTTCGGGGCTGTTTTGAATTTTCGCCCCCGAAACGTCTTTTTTCAACTAAGTTTAGGGCGTATTCGGCTCTAACTCCCAACCTACGGGTCTGAATTACGTTCCGTCAATTCTCACAAGTCCTATTTGTCTTGGGGGAACTGTTCGTGTGAGCCACGCAATGGTTCAGGGGCTGTTTTGAATTTTTGCCCCTGAAACGCCCTTTTTCGACTAAGTTTAGGGGGGTATTCGGCTCTAACTCCCAACCTACCGGTCTGAATTACGTTCCGTCAATTCTCACAAGTCCTATTTGTCATGGCAAAGCTATCCGTGTGAGCCACACTTTCGTTCGGGGACTGTTTTGAATTTTTGCACCCGAAACGCCCTTTTTCGACTAAGTTTAGGGCATATTCGGCTCTAACTTCCAACGTACGGGTCCGAATTACGTTCCGTCAATTCTCACAAGTCCTATTTGTCATGGGGGAACTACCCATGTGAACCACACGGTGATTCAGGGGCTATTTTGATTTTTCACCTCCGAAACGCCCTTTTTCAACTAAGTTTAGGGCGTATTTGGCTCTAACTCCCAACCTACGGGTCCGAATTATGTTTCGTCAATTCTCACAAGTCCTATTTCTCATGGGGGACCTATCCCTGTGAGCACACAGTGGTTCGGGGACTATTTTGAATTTTTGTCCCCGAAACGCCTTTTTTCGACTAAGACATAGTTACAATTGACCGTATTAGACGGCCCATACAATTAATTATCAGAGTCCTCATCAATATTATAATTATCAACCAAATACCAAGGAAAAAGATTTACAAAATTTCACTTGCCATGGCCAAACTATAATTTTCTGGGAATCCATTTGTCATCTAAAACATTTTGTTGCTTTTGTCATAGTAGATCTATTGTAATTGATATGAATAAGGCTTTGTTTATGGGGACAAAGCGTTTGATGTTTCATTCTACATTAACTGACAATTTGAGCACACATACATGTATGTGTGCAGGTGAGGTGCGAGTTTGAAATTGTTTGGTGTCATCATCCAAATTGAACAGAGTCAAATTTTATCTGAGATCATAATTATATTTGTTTCTGTTCCTCTAGGCAATCACGCTAAAGACATATCCCGCTGTGCTCTCCCTCACTGCTTGGATATGCCTATTAAGAACAGCTCAGGGGGCCATAGTGGCGCTTATAATGGAGAGCGGAAATGCTAGCTTCTAGTCTATAAGCTGGGGCACCAAACTCTATTCACTTTTTTTTTTTATTTTTTTTTTTATCTTCATCATCCAAGTAGCAAATCCTATTTTTAAAACTCTTTTAGCACTATTAATCTTAAGTAACATTGTAACAATCTTCATGGACCTAGTCTCACAGCAATCAGCATTCCTCTTTCTTCTTGAGACTTATAGGGGTGATGGGATTCATCACTCTATACTATCACTTCCTGTAATTTATTCATAATGGAATTGGTCTTGCTGTCTCTTCTTTTCAAGTCGTTGCTTTGTTACGCCTATTTTCTTACTTTGTTCAACTCAACTAGATGGAACTCTTTCTATTTCTATGATTGGTTGAAGAACTTTGACAATTTGATTAATGGTTACTAGAACTCACTAGGCTTATTTTTGGAGTTTGGAATTATATTTGGATTACAGAATTACTGCCAAGTAGACAAAACACTAGTTATAGTAGTGGAATTATGAGGCCTCAGGGGATTTTAAAACAGCCATTAATGGCTTAATTTCTTAATTTTGTTCTATGGAAGAAAATGAATCAGGCTACGTGCTGGCAAATCATGGGCATTCTCTTGAAGAAGATAGGGTTTGCTTTGGACTTCTAGGATGATAAAGTTGAGGATTCAAGCATTCTATATCTTTTGCTGAAGTTAGGTATATAGTTGTATTGTATGCGCACACATGCATGTGTGAGAGTCTTTAATTCCTCTAACATGTCACATTTACTAGATATGTTACATGGACTTCTCTAAAAGCATGAAGTAGCTGTGTTAGACATGCAACACTTGGATAAGGTACATGTGTTCGACATGACTAACTGGACATGCCCCGAGCAAACATGCCAAGTACACATAAAACTCTATAGTGCAACTCATAAACTAATAAGGGGGCTTTTAGTTATGATTTAACTCAATATTCTATGGTTGCTATCCTGACTTGTAGAAACACTAACTAATAATCTAGGAAGTTCAAATTTTAATGTCTGAATGACTTTTTCAATAGCCAATGAATTTGATTAGCTTTCAAAAAATATACTATACTTACTCATATCAAATTGCTAGTATTATTCTTAAAATAAAATATATAGCGATTCCGGGTTTTACCCTTGTTGAATAGTGATCCGGACATGTGTCCGTGGATGTTAGTTGTGGTTTATTATTTTGTTTGCATCCTCTTTACTTCATATTTGAGTTATGGGATGTGTTGGGTGGGTTTGTTTCAGGTTGGTTGAGTTTAGAAACCAAAACTAGTTGCCCAGATTTTTGGCCTGTCCGCTCGAGCGGAGGTGTTGGCGCTCGAGCGGGGAATACATCCGTCCAGTATCTTGTTGTGCAGTGTTGTGAGCTCGAGCGTAGGGATTGGGAGCTCGAGCGGAGGCCTGGTTCTGCAAAAGTGTTGGGCGAGTGCATTCTGCGCTCGAGCGGGAGGTTGGCCGCTCGAGCGGAAGTCTGTGAGTGGCCGCTCGAGCGGGGTGTTTTACGCTCGAGCGGAGACCTAGATTAAAATCCCGAACATTAACAAGCATGATCTCAATCATTAAGGGCTTAGCATGCCTCTCTTTCTCTCAATTGATCAAGTTTTGCAAAACCTGAGGAATTCTTTCCTCTTCGTTTTTATCACTGCAGTGTTCAAAAAGGTTTTGAAAAGCTTAGGTCATTACAATGACTTCAAGGCACAGAAAAAGGCACAGCTTCTAGTCAAATATTGCCATCTCGTTTAGGATTTTTAGCACGACTGGCACACGGTAGAAGCAAACACAAGAGTGTGAAAATCACTGCTGTTCATTTCAAATCTGTTGGCACAACTGGCTCCCTGGCAGAAACAGACTCAAAAGGACAAACACAAAGCAGAATAGTGATATCCGAAGTAACACCCCCGGAATCACCCGACTTCTGTACAATAGGACTGACTTGATACAACGAGACAGACCCTTAATAAAAAAGACTGACTCAAAACAAAGAGATAGTCTTAAAACAAAACCACAAAATTGACTCAACACCCAAGTCAGAAGCTATAAAAACCAGTATTCGCAAATGCTCAAAACAGTGCGTGCCACACGCCACATCTGGAGTAAACCGAGTGCCGCCCACAGGTGGTTCATCCCCTGATCACATATTCGTACTATCCCCCGAGTTCACTGATCCAGTGGTGATAGACTTTACTGAGCTGGTGCGGCAATGACCTTGTTGTCAAACAAATCCTGTACATCATGGCGCAGACGAAAGCAGCTATCGGTCTCATGACCGGTTTGTTGGTGGTACGCACAGTACTTAGTCTGGTCATGCTTTGCAGGGATATGATCGGGTAGGGGCCGTTGTTCCAACGATTTCAGATGTCCTTTCCGAAGTAAAACCTCCAGAGCCTTTGACAAAGGCATATAGAGTGGGGTGAAAATCCTCTTGACTCGAGGTGGATATTTGGTTTTTTGTGAGCTACTTCCGGACGCACCGGTGAATGGGGTGGCTGTTTTTGATGCGGTGGTGGTGACCATGCCCACTTCAGAAGACCTTGCAGCTGCGTCACCGCTGGTGGTCGCATTCGAATTGCGGGAAAATGCCCTCCTGGGCTGCTCCTTATCCTGGTCAAATAGACCTTGCCTTATTGCATCTTCGATTTGTACCCCCATATCGTGTAAATCTGAGAAAGTGGGAAAGGGGATTACAATCATTCTCTGCATTTGATCCTTATCTATTGGCCTAATGGTCATCATTGAGGCCTTGGCCCTCCAGCGGGCCACGAATTCTGAGAAGCTCTCCTTAGGCTCCTGCCTCGTTGTCTCGAGATCGCGGGTCGTGATCTCGATTTGCGTGTTACATGAGTACTGCAGGATGAAGGCCTCAGCCATCTCGTCCCAACTTCTCTTGACGTCGTCCTCCAATTTGGCATACCATGCGGCCGCTACACCCGACAGGGTCCGGCCAAATAAAGATAGCTTCTGCAGTCTAGTGAGGCCCATTGGCCTTAGGACGTCTGAAAATAGTCGCAGGTGTACCATGGGATCCTCAGATCCGTCAAAACGATCGATTTGCGGCATCTTAAACCGATCTGGCAGCGTCACGGCTGCGTCAGTGTATCCGTCCCCAATATCCGGGATGGACTTCATGCCTTGAGATTTCTTGAACAGCTTTTCAAGCTTGTGCATTTTCAATGCCATGGGGTCCACCTCGGACTCGAAGGGAGAATCCGATAGATTGATAGGAGTGGGTGCCTTGGATTGTTGAGGCAGAATCGGGGGTGGAGCCGGCCCCGAAATGCTGCAACTAACAAGTACTCAACTTGGAATTGAAATGGCTTTTCAAGCTTGCTCATTTTTAATGCCATGGGGTCCACCTCGGACTCGAAGGGAGAATCCGATTGATTGATAGGAGTGGGTGCTTTGGATAGTTGAGGCGGGATCGGGGGCGAAGCTGGCCCCGTTGGAAGGTCGGTATCCTCCTGGACGTGGGTTGCCTCCCCGAGTATGGGAACTCTTGGTAGGGGAGGAGTCTGGTCCGAAGTAGATACTCCAGTTTGCTACTCCAATCTGGCAATTGTCTCTACCTGTTGGGTTATGGCCACAGCCTGTTGTTTGGTGAATTCCGCTTGACGGACAGCGTCTTGTTGCATGGCTTTCATACTATCCTGGAGTTGGCGCACCATCTCTTCCAGACTCGACATACTGTTCTAATCTAACTGAGCAACCGGTATATCTGTCTCTGTGGCAAAAGCAGATATCTCAACCCAACTGCACACAGGCGAGATGGATAATGACTGTTGATCTGAAGACTGTTGAACTGATGATCTGTGCCTGACTAGCCTGCTCTGGCCCTGATTACCCTTGAATTGAGTCTCTGACCTGACAAAGTCTATCAACACTAGTCCAATGTACCCCGGGGATATCGGAGCCTTCTGAAGCTATGGTTCCGGGACTACTTAGCAAAAGAGAAAACAGACAGCATCTCAGCCTAATTTCACTGGAACAGATTTGAGCATACTAGGATGAATGTACCCAATACTGATCACTGTTTCCCAAATATCTGCCTGTAAACTGATACCCTCAGGTAAAACTGATTCCCCAAATACTGATGCTGATGCCCACAGGCCTGATACCCAATTTTGTGCCGCCATAAATCCTGCCTCAGCAAGGGGGAGACACTGACTATTCTGTTTCAACTCTGCAACTCTCTGAACCTTGAAAGAAAAACAGACAGCATTTCAGCCCAAACTGATCAATCACGGGTGTAGCCAAACAAATGTACCCTACTGCTGATCACTGTTCCCAAGAATCAATGTTCCCAAAATACTGAATCTGATACCCGCAGATAACTGATTCTTAATTACTGATCCCCAACAATACTGATTCTGGTGCCCTCGGGCCCGATACTCAGACTCGCAAACTGGTATATGCGTTCCTGTAGAGATACACTCTAAAAGCACATAACAAGTAAGAGAGAGCCAAACACCCCTATGTTGGGGTAGGGTTTCCCTGTCCTATTTTGTCAGGAGCTAGGGTTTCACTACGCACGCAGCGGTTCTCAAACAACGTAACATCGGGCAAGCAGCCTGTCCTAGTTTGGAATGGTCACTACGGATTCCGAATATGCACTAGGTCGAATGGTCAAAAGGGTGCCCTGGTCAAAAGGGTGCCCCGGTAAAACCGGGGTTTATGTTCCCATGCTGTCAGAGCCCATAACCGGTCAGCCTTATGGACATGTCTTGACAAGACAAGCCTCCGGCAAACCGTTCAGGAATGGCAGATGGCAAACACTGTGTTCCTAGGCGCACCAATGCACATGCAATGCAAAGAAACACATAAGCGAAATCAAAACAGGTTTTTGAAAAAGTAGTGCCAAAACACGGATTTCGCAATCAAAAAGTAGTGCCTCATGCTACAGTTCGGACTCGATTTTTTGTGTCACGGTTCTTGATCTGAACCAAAGAGTCCAAATCTGGCAAATCGTTTTGAGAAACAGATTTTTGAAAAAGTAGTGCCAAACATGGACTGCTTTGCCAGATACAGAGTCGCCACCTAAATATTTTTTAAAATGGGGAAATTTAGGAAACCCTGACTCGGTGCCGAAGGCCACATGTCCGTCATCACCGGAGTTGTCTCGGCTCGGGAGCTTGGGTACGATCGGGGAAGGTCAGCTATGAGCACCCCCTCTCGCCCGGTCTGAGGACCGGCCTCTACTAACCGTGATATCCAGTTTTGAAAGCGTTATGTGTTCTTATTCCGATTATTAGCCTAGAATTACTGATATCCATTTTTGAAAACTTTATGTGTTCTTAAACCAATTGTTAGCCTAGGATTACTATGTTAAGCGTGCAGCAAACAAGTATAGACCAAACCGCCCAGATTGGAACAAAGCATTTCACGTTTGTTTTAAAAAAGATTTGCTACTCCTAAGTAGGCTAAAATGCAGGTTTTGCCACCCTCAAGTGGGCTTTCGGAAAAGATGATTTTGCCACTCTCTAGTGGGCTTAAAACAAATATAGTTTTAACGCATTATCCCAATTTAGGTAATTTGATCTCCATCCACAGGCATTCAAGCAGTTATATCACATAAGCAGCTAGCCTCATGGTAATCATGCTATCATGGCAACATTCACACGCATGCGATATGCTAAAGCATAAAAGCTTACCTAGTACTCCGTGCCAAAACAGTAAACTAGTTAGCAAAATATGCGTGTCCTAGTTCATGTTAAATTGCCTAATGCAACACATACAAGATGCAATTTAGATAGGCTCGGTTAACCTAAGCATGGCATATGTAATGCGATCAATTATCACATATTTGATTTATAAATTGAAGTATAAATGCAGTTAGCGTGATGTACCGAGCCTGATACATGTCAACAAATGCATGAATGCACGCATGCATATCATAAGGTATGCTAATCTCGAAAATGCCCTAATCTACCATTATAAGCAGATAAATAAAAGGGAAGAAAGAAATGGGGGTTGGGAGACATACACACACTCACCCACACTTATTACATGTTTACCCTCACTCAGAGGGTTCGAATTAATATTACAGTCCCAAAATAATGAACAAGCAAAAATTATTACAAAATTTCTCTAATTAATTAAAAGAAAGGGAGCAAAAGGAAAGAAGAAGGTGGCCACAGCCTCTGCCTCGGGATGCGCGAGTGATGCATGCTCGAATCCGTCCTGCCCGAAAAACCCGTGCTACACTCTTGTCGCCTCTGTTTGTACTGCCTTGCCTTTTTAAAAATTGCCAAAGTACTGGAGCAAGCTCCTTGCATCCTGCAGAGCACCACCGGCCAGACAGAATTGCCACCGGCACTCCACAATTTTCATCGGCACTCCAGAGATTCATCGGCACTCAATAGATTGCCGGTCGGCACAAAATTCTGCCGGTCGGCAGAAACTTCCTGCAGAAGACAATTTGACAGCAAACAGAGAACAGACAGTGCATGGCATGGAATTCTTGGACACATGTAAGCATGGTCCTACTTCTTATCATATTTTGAACTCAAAGAAGCATGACTTTCGATCCTTGAACCATCAATGGTACATGGTGAGTCAAAGGATCGAATTTGCCATTTGATATGAAAATGCATGCAACAAACAACATGAAAACCGGGGCCTTATCAAGGTGGAGTCAAAGGTCCCGATGACCGGGGATCAAGGCACATTACATCACTTGAAGTACGAATGGTCCTTGACTCCCACACTTGGTTTGACACCCCAAACCAAGTAAAGGCAATGCATGTAATGCTCACAAGCCTCAAATGTAACACGCCACCAAGATATAAAACACAACAAGCAATATGCAATTATCATGACAAAATGTATGATACCAAGCGCACAAGATACAAACATGATGCAAACATGGAGCAACAAATGTACAATGCCAAGCATACAAGATATAGACATGATGCAAACATGGACCAAATTGGCCATGGGATTGATGTGCTACAAAGCTTAATGGAACACCTATGCAACAAACATGGAGCAAGCATGCAAAAGGGCTTAAAATGGCAAAGGGGCAGGCCCTCACCCTCCTCAAAACAGTGGCCAAAAGTGTCCGATAGATGGACCAATGTTCATGCCAATCATGCAAACCAAAAGTCCTATGGTTAAGGCACCAAAGGAAAACATTTCACCCTCAATAACAAGACCACTCATGGCATGATTAAGGCAAGCAAAAAAAGAAAGTTATCATGCAAAATAAGGCCCCAAACCCTCCTAGCATGGCAACTAAGATGACTCCTAAGGTGCACATGCACTAAGGCTTATGTATAGGCATAAAAAGGGGGCGCCTCCAAGACATAAAAGAGACCATGCATGCACACATACAAGCATGATGTTTGGACTGAAATAGCATGGCAAACAACCTCCACTCATCAAAGTAGACCAACCAAAGCATTTATGACTCATATACTTGAGGGCTCACAAGCCAAAATGCATAGTAACCATAACAAACATGCCAAACATGACCAAGTTGATAACCAACAGATTTTAAGCATGGAAAAACAATGCTAAATGCTTCATGAAACTAAACCAACACGCACAAGAATCATGGCCTAATCATGAGATACACTTCTAGGCAAAATGGAGCGATATAAAGCAAGTATTATAAGCATACAAGGGGGGCCAAATCCGACCAAAACCAGAGGTTATATATGACCCAAGATGCCTAAAAAAATACTGAAATCAAGCCAAGAAACAACAAGCACACATGCTATCCCTTTTAGCCCAAAAAGCAAGGAAACAAAACTAAAAAGGGAGAGGGGTGTCCCTCCCCTATGCAAGACTTCAAACCAACTTTTTTGACACTAAAATACACTGAATTTTAGTGATGAAAAGATCAAAGTGCTGAAGCAAACAAAAGCTTATCAAAAAGGTACCAAAATAGACCAAACAAAGCCTGTGAGGGTGCGTTTGTACTCAAACCACAAAATGACCTTAATGAAAGTGCTAGAGCAGGAAAATTTAAGCCTTTTTCATGTTATACACAAGAGCTAAAATAGTAAACAAAATAGGTAGAAAACCATTGCAAGTTTGGGGAATAAAAGGGAAAAAGCTCACCCTTGAAGAACCCTTGAAGAACAAGTGGTCTAGCCTCCTTCTTTGGATCAAAACCAGTCCAAAACTCAAGAAACAACTCCTCCAAGTCCCTCAAATTCAGAGTAAGGTGTAATGGTGTGTGTAATGGTGCAAAAGTAAGGTAAAACACACCTTTTGAGCCAAGAAACACACACAAGAAGAGAGAGGGAGAGAGGTATAGAGATAATATGTATCTATATTTCTAGAGGCTGGTTTTTGCTTCAAAGTTCTAACCTAGAACCAAGAGGAAAGCCTCTCTCTTATAAGGATCCCTCTTGCAAAGCTTATACAACAAGCTTGGCTAGAGGGAAATCCCTCCATACACGTGTATGGAGGGGGAAGGAGTTGGTGCCAGCTATCACAGCTGGCACAAAATATCTCCATAAAGTGGATGAACAGTGGTCGGCTGCCCAAAAATGCCATTTCGACAAAAAACAGTGCCGACCGGCAATAAAGTGTGCCGACCGGCAAACAAAAGTGCCGATGGAAGAAAGAGGCCAGCCGGCGGCCTCCAGCCACTGCCGGTGGTGTGTGGGGTTGGTCTACAAGCCCTATCCTGTCCTCCCAAGGCAAAACACAAGTGTTCGGTGCAAAACCAGACACTAAACGGTCAAGTTCGGAGATCCTGAGGCGGGGCGCGCAAGCCGAGATTTCCGGGAACTCCAAACGAACACAAACATGGATAATCACCGAGTGCTCAAACGGTGACGTCCAAGTCTTGAGGACGGTCAAAAATGGGGTGTCTACAGAAAGTTGCAGAAAATTAAATATGGAAGTTCAATCCAGAAACCACTTTACCTTAGCGATCTATTTGGAAATTAAATAAAAAAGGAAGTTTAATAGCAAAGTAAAGTGAATAAAAATGGAAGTTGAATAAAAATAAAAATGAAAGTTGCATAAAATTAAAAATGGTAGTTCAATCCAAAAACCACCATACGTTAACGATTTATTTGGAAATTAAATAAAAAAGAAGTTTAATAGAAAAGTAAATTGAATAAAAATGGAAGTTGAATAAAAATAAAAATGAAAGTCGCAAAAAATTAAAAATGGAAGTTCACTCCAGAAACCACTATACCTTAACGATCTATTTGGAAATTTAATATCCTAGCATGGCAACTAAGATGACTCCTAAGATGCACATGCACTAAGGCTCATGTATAGGCATAAAAATGGTAGTTGCAGAATTTGTGAGTTAAGGGGTTGCCCCTCCCCCCTTTGTTCCTTAGCTTGTGAAGCTTTTTGTGCCGTCTTTTCTCAAATTCAAATCGAACTTTTTGGGCCTCTTAACCACTAAAAATCAAATTTATTTCAGTGACAAAAACCTTCTTTTGAAGTCCAAAATTGGAGGGGTTAGCCACCCCTCCTTGTGTCTTGTTTGCATAAATGCGTGACAGCGCAAAGTAAGTGGAGAGCATGACAATGCATACGGGGAACAACTAGGTACGTGGAGCAAGCGGTCTACGCAGGCGACGAAATTGAGCATGAGCATGCGGTCTACGCAGGTAATGATATTTAGCAAATATGCGGTCTACGCAGTTGAAACATGCGGTCTACGCAATCAAAACATGCGGTCTACGCAGGTAATGAAATTAAACATGCGGTCTACGCAGTCAAAACATGCGGTCTACGCAGGTAATGAATTTAAACATGCGGTCTACGCAATCAAAACATGCGGTCTACGCAGGTAATGAATTTAAACATGCGGTCTATGCAGTCAAAACATGCGGTCTACGCTGGTAATGAAATTAAACATGCGGTCTACGCAGTCAAAACATGCGGTCTACGCAGGTAATGAAATTAAACATGCGGTCTACGCAATCAAAACATGCGGTCTACGCAGGTAATGAAATGTACAATTACACAGCATAATCGAAACAATTTGAGGAGTTCGCAAAGCATAAAAAGGATACGGGGCGGGACATTCTTCGCACGCATCGAGCGTTGCTCGCAGAAGTTATGGCCTGAGGTCAACTCAAAGGTTCACGTTTCAAAGGCGTGCTTTCTTGTATTGTGAGGGCGTCCAACGACGTGGCTGACCCGAACAAAGGTGCGGAAGGTGCGTTAACCGCAAGGGGAGTTTCACCGGTATCAACTCTGATACTTGGCTACCCTGCCATTCTACGTTTTATTTTTCCTTTTTACTAATAGTTTAAGCACATTGCACTGCCTCAGGCAGGTTTATTTTCTTTCTCAAAATTCACGCATTTTGCAAAACATGTGATGGAAATGAAGCGAATCATTTTATTCGAAAGAGATGTTGCATTTGGGGATCTTCTATGCATCGCATCGCAGGGTATCACACCTCAACGTGAACGAAATTGAACTCATTTTGGAAAGTTGCCATCGTAATAATCAGGTAGTGAACCGACTTACAACTCGATAAGCAAAACAAAGACAAGACACAACCAAACAAGTGTGAATACAACTCGATAAACAAATCAAGAGCTCAAAGAGAGCGAAATACAACTCGATAAGCAAATGTTCAAAAACTCGACAAGCGAACGGGCGTGGCCTCGCAAGAGTCTATCACCGGGAGGGGGGGGTCGGGGGTGTTGAAGTTCCCCAATTCTTAGCATAAACAGCTCAGGGAATCAGGAGGAAGCCCACCGGCACGGTGTAGGGACCACCGGCTGCAGGGAATGGCTACCGGCCGTATCTCTGTTCTGTCGGCAAACTAAAATGGCCGGTCGGCATATTTTTCTGGCCGATCGGCACTAAATGAGGGGAACCACCAGAATGTTGACACCTGTCCCCCACTCACCCTTATCTCCTACAAGAGATCCCAGCTTCGTAGTTTTCCTCATTTTCACACTGATTTGCTTCAATGGAAGAGTTTCTTGCTCAAAATCTCACGGCTTGGATTGCTAGCTTGGATGGCTCGAAAAAAGTGAATTTCCGGGGTTTTGGCATAAATGCACTATTCACTTTAGGTCGTACCCCGTTGCACCTCCCGTTTCTTCATGCCGCGGCAAGGTTTTGGAATCCGGTGACACATGTCTTTAGCTTCGCCGGGCAAGAAATGTGTCCTACCTTCGAAGATTTCCGAGCTCTAATGGAGTCCGAGCGCGACGAGGAGCTCCTGCCCCAACTTAATTTTGGTCATGCCCAATCCTTAGGGCGCATGAGCGGATTCAGCATGCGCGATGCTCGGTCTCTGATGGGCGACGGGATGTTAGACATTCCGAGTTTGGTCAATCAATTTTCTGATGCTGGTGATCGCAGCAACCATCACTGGCAAGGCTTCCGACGGCATGCCCTATGTTTGTGCATGCTATCCCATTTTCTATTCGTCTCAGGCTCTGGAGGGGCTAGTGTCCGGTTGATTGAGGTCACCCAAGGCTTGAAGGAGGGCAAGAGCTACATTGCGATGACTCTAGCCGAGACGCTAATGGGCTTAGACGCCTTTTATCGCCATGAGACGTCTAGATTGGCGGGGAGTCCACTACTACTACAGGTAATGTTTTCCACCCAATCTCGCATTTCTGTATTGCTCACATCACTCGGCCCTCGAGCTCAGTCTTTTCTCACAAAACCCTATTCTCACTTTTCTCTCCTCGTACGTCTCTCTATTCTTTATTCTCTCATTTTCAATCCCTCCCCAGGTGTGGCTGATGGATAAGCTGCAGGTTGTGAACTCCTGCCCAGCATATTCAGCTCGCGGCTACTTCTTCCGGCACCGCCTGGTCAATGCCTTGGATGAAGGATGGTGGTTTGCTTGGATGTGCCACTTGTCCGCAGACCGTATTGCTTGGCGGTGCCCTTAGCTGAACCTTCCGGCGATGAGTTACAATATGCCTCGGCAGACTGGGCTCCAACTGGTTGGTCTCACTCACTGTGTATTCTACTTCCCATTCCGGATTCGTCGTCAATTTGGCCATGATCAGACCTGCCCGCCAGAGGGGATAGAGTATCCTGCTACATTTCCAGCCCGAGGCGCGCAGCTTGCTTGGCAGGCCACTGCGTGGAGGATGAGAGAACTCCTGGCCCCCGCTCCTACTTTTAGTTGCACTTTGTCTGACGAGTGCATAGATTGGCTCAATGAAGAAGCACAGATCGGGCCCAGCTTGGCATCAGAGGCTTCGACCAGCTCTGGGAGGGGGCGCAGGAACACCTGACTTGACCATGCCCTAGATTTATTGCTTTATTAGTACTTTCAAGTTTTTCTTTCATGGATGTAATAAAAAGCAACTTCAATTGTTTGTAAGAGCAGGAGAACTCTGTTTTGAAATCAAAGAAATTGAAAGTTGTGGTACTGAAAATTTTCCACCTTGGTCCAAAAATGGTCAAAATTGTAAAAAGATTATGTGAACAAAGTCAGCTTTCATTAAAACTTTTCAAAGATATTTTCGATACGGATCAGAACTGGACACGCCTGAGATCTGTCACTGAGATGCACAACCCCAGATCCTTGCAACTGGAAAGTTGCCCCTAGTTTGAAGGGCGCCGCAACACTGCATAGCAACGAAAAGTTGCCCCTAGTCTGAGTGGCACCGCACTGGAGATTCCAACAGATGCTGATGAACAAAGATGATTAAGATGATCAAATGGACGAAGTGCACCGGAGATTCCAACGAATGCTGATGGACTAAAAGATGGCTGAGATGATCAAATGGACAAAGTTGATCGGGGAAGTGTTATGGCTGAACTTCAGGATGAAGCTGCCTACGAATCCCAAACATGGGAATCAAGCCTTACGTAGTTCCGGTTTAGGTTCGCTCGAGTATTTTCACTCTCCTTTTGTGCCCTAACTTTTGCCAAAGCTGCCCTTTGCGGGTTTTCAGCCTTGCGAGCTCAGTTTTTATATTTTCTAATTTTTTGTGCTCTAACTTTTGCCTAGGTCGCCCTTTTGGGTTTTCGGCCTAGCGAGCCTCTCAAGGGTGGTATTTCTTCAACTTGTCCATGTTGATCGGTTGAGAGAATTCTAAACCATCTAAGTCCATCAGAACCACAGCTCCTCCTGACCAAATAGCTTTGATGATGTAGGGACCAGTCTAATTGGGTCTGAACTTGCCCCTTGGGTCGTGGATGGGAGCTCGGTTATCCTTGAGTACCAAATCCCCTTCCTTTAGATTTCTGGATTTAACTTTCTTGTTAAAAGCCCGAGCAATCCTGCGTTGATAACTCTGAACGTGATACAGTGCTTTCATCCTTCTTTCGTCGAAAAGCATAAGTTCCTCGAACCTGCTCTGCTGCCAATCTGCCTCAGCTATCTGACACTCGGCCAATACCCGCAAAGACGGAACTTCAATTTCAATAGGTAGAACAGCCTCCATTCCATAAACTAACGAATACGGAGTTGCTCCGGTAGAAGTTCTAATCGAAGTCCTGTAGCCCCACAGAGCAAACGGCAACTTATCTGGCTAGTCTCGGTAGGTCTCTACCATCTTCCGCAGTATGTGCTTGATGTTCTTGTTGGCGGCCTCAACTGCTCCATTGGTTTGAGGCTGGTACGTAGATGACTTATGAAAAGCCACATTATACTTCTCCAACAAGTCGACCACTTCCTTTTTGAAGTGGGATCCATTATCCGAGATGATCTCATTTGGCACCCCGTAGCGACAAATGATGTTGTTTCTGATGAACTTTGCGACGTGCGACGCTTTCAACACCGCGTATGATTGGGCCTCGACCCACTTTGTGAAATAATCTATCGCTACCAGGATATACTCATGTCCGTTCGACCCCTTCGGGGTAACAGCTCCGATCACATCGATCCCCCACACGGAAAACGGCCACGGGGAAGTCATGTTATACAACTTGGATGGTGGGATATTCATACGGTTTGCATGGACCTGGCATTTGTGGCATCGCCGAACAAAGCCGATACAATCCTCTTCCATGGTCGACCAGTAGTAACCCTGCCTAAGGATCTTTCTGGCCAACATTACTCCATTCACGTGTGCACCGCACTCCCCTCCGGGGATGGCCTCCATCAGGCGCTTCGATTCTTCAGCTTCTACACAGAGCTTATGTATTCCCAGATGACCCCTTTTGTACAGCTTACCCCCGCAGATGATAAACTGAACAGCCATTCATCTGATGGCCCTCTTATCCTTGGCATTTGCCCCTAGTGGATACGTCTCATTTTCCAAGAAGTTCCAAATGTCGTAGTACCAGGGGTTGTCGTCTTGAGTCTCATCGATGGCAGAAATCGACTCGTATGCTGGTGCAAACTTCTGATCGATGATGACTGGACGCATCCGGACTCCAGACGGGATGTCTATCATGGAAGATAGAGTTGCCAGCGAATCCGCAAACCTGTTGTTCTCCCTTACGAGGTGGGTGAAATTTAGCTTCTCGAACCGAGGAGTTAACAAATCCAAGGTTTGGTGGTAAATTATCATCCTTTCCTCTTTGACCTTCCAGTCTCCTTTTGCTTGAGACACAACAAGATTCGAGTCCCCAATGACGTCCAGCCGTCTTACCCCTAGCTCTAGGGCTGCTTCCAGACCAGCAATACATGCCTCATACTCTGCCTCATTGTTCGAGACTCTGAACTGGAGCTTGAATGCCAAAGGGATACGGGAATCGTCAGGCGCTATCAGCAACACCCCTATCCCATACCCAGACTGGTTTGACGCTCCGTTAAAGTACATCGTCCAAGTATCATCTTCGATATGTAAAATGGTCTCATCTGGGAATAAGTACTCCGTGCCAAAACAATAAACTAGTTAGCAAATGTGCGTGTCCTAGTTCATTATTTTTGCCTAATGCAACACATACAAGATGCAATTTTAGTTAGGCTCGGTTAACCTAAAATATGGCATACGATATGCAACCAACTGATTCATGTATTCAATTTTGAAATTTGAAAATACGAATGCGGTTAGTATGATGTACCGAGCCCGGTGCATGTCAACAATGCATGAATGCACGCATGCATATCATAAGGTATGCTAATTTCAAAAATGCCCTAATCTACCATCATAAGCGGAAATAAAAAGGAAGAAAAGAAATGGGGATTGGAAGACATACACACACTCACCCACACTTATTACATGTTTACCCTCACTCAGAGGGTTCGAATATAATATTACAGTCCCAAATAATAAAACAAATAAATTATTACAAAAATTTCCTAATTTAATTAAAAAAGGCAAGGAAAGAAAGGGGTGGCCACACTCTGCCTCGGGATGCGCGAGATGATGCATGCTCGAATCCTCTCGTCCGGAAAACCCGTACTTACTCCTGTCGCCTCTGTTTGTACTGCCTTGTCTTTCTGAAAATTGCCAAAGTACTGGACAAGCTCTTGCATCCTGCAGAGCACCACCGGCCAGACAGAATTCCACCGGCACTTCACATTCCCATCGGCATTTTATGATTCATCGGCACTCCAGATAGTGCGGTCGGCACTAAATTCTGCCGGTCGGCAGAAACTTCCTGCAGAAGACAATTTGACAGCAAACAGAGAACAGACAGTGCATGGCATGGAGTTTTGGACACATGTAAGCATGGTCTACTTCTTATCATATTTTGAACTCAAAGAAGCATGACTTCGATCCTTGACCATCAATGGTCATGATGATCAAGGGATCAAATTTGCCATTAATGAAGATTATGCAACAAACACAATGAACCCGACCTTATCAATGGAAGTCAAAGGTCCCGAGACCGGGAATAAGGCCTTACATCACTTGAGTATGAATGTCCTCCCTACACTTGGTTTGACACCCAAACCAAGTAAATGCAATGCATGTAATGCTCAAAGGCTCAAATGTATCATGCCACCAAGATGTAAAAGCACAACAAAATTATGCAACCAACATGACAAATGTATAATGCAAGCATACAAGATAAACATGATGCAAACATGAACCAATTTGACCATGGGATTGATTGCTACAAGGCTTAATGGAACAACATGCAACAAACATGGAGCAAGCATGCAAGAGGCCTTAAAGATAAAGGCAGACCTTTATTCTCCAAAACAGACCAAAAGTGCTCAAAATGATGGACAATCAACTCATGTTAACAAGCAATCTTGGTCCAAAGTTAAGGCACAAAAGGGGACAACTTCCCCCACCAACATGACCTCTCATGGCATGATCAAAAGTAAAAAACAGAATTTTTGCATGCAAAATAGGACCCAAAAACTCCTAATATGGCACTAAAGTATCCCCATGAAGCATATCACTAAGGCTCATTCTTAGGCATAAGAGGACACACCTCAAGGCATGAAAGAGGCCATGCATGCACACATACAAGCATGATTCTTGGACTAAAAAATGCCTTAGATGATGAAATCAGAGGGTAATCACAAACATACATGCTAGAGGTCAACATGCTCAAAGCTTTTAAGCAAAAATACAAAGCACCCTAACAACATGTCAAGCATGACTAAATGGATAACCAAAACCTTAAGCATGGAAAAACAATCAAAAACTTCATGGAACTAAGCCAACTCTCACAAGAATCATGGCCTAATCATGAGATGACTTCTAAGCAAAGTGGAGCAATAAAAAGCAAGTATTACAACATGCAGGAGGCAAATCCGCCAAAAAAGAGGTTTAATATGACCTAAAATCTCAAAAAAAATGCTGAAATGAAGCCAAGAACATCAAGCACACATGCTATCCTTTTGAGCCCAAAAGCAAGGAAACAAAACATAAGGGAGAGGGGTGTCCCTCCCCTATGCAAGACTTCAAACCACCTTTTTTGACACTAAAATACACTGATTTTGTGGTCAAAAGACCAAAATGCTGAAGTGAACAAAACCTTATCAAAGAGGCACCAAAATGGACAAACAAGGCCTAAGGGGTGAGTTTGCACTCAAACCACAAAGTGACCTTAATGAAAGTGTTAAGAGCAGGAAAATATGAGCCTTTTTTATGTTATACACAAGAGCAACACAACAATAGGTAAAAAATGGAAAAAAGTTTGGGGAATAAAAAGATGCTCACCCTTGAAGAACCTTTGAAGAACAAATGGTCTACCTCCTTCTTTGGATCAAAACCAGCTCCAAAACTCAAGAAACAACTCCCCAAGTCCCTCAATCTCGGATAAGGTGTAATGGTGTGTGTAATGGTGCAAAAGTAAGGTAAAACACACCTTTTGGCAAGAAACACACACAAGAAGGAGAGAGGGAGAGAGGTATAGAGATAATATGTATCTATATCTTAAGAGGCTGGTTTTTGCTTCTGTTTTTCTAACCTAGAAAAGAGGAAACCCTCCTCTTATAAGGATCCCTCTTGCAAAGCTTATTCAACAAGCTTGGCTAGAGGGAAATCCCTCCATACACGTGTATGGAGGGGAAGGAGTTGGTGCCAGCTATCACAGCTGGCACAAAATATCTCCATAAAGTGGAGGAACAGTGGTCGGCTGCCCAAAAAGCTATTTCGGCAAAAAACAGTGCCGACCGGCAACATATTATGCCGACGGCAATAAAGTGTGCCGACGGCAAACAAAATTGCCGATGGAAGAAAAAGACCACCGGTGGCCTCCACCACTGCCGGTGGTGTTGGGGATGCCTCAAAGGCATTCCTGCCTCAAGGCAAAACAAGTGTTGGTGCAAAACCAGACACTAAACGGTAGTTCGGGATCCTGAGCAGGGCGCCGACCGAGACCTCCGGGAACTCAACGAACACATCATGGATGATCCGAGTGTTCAAACGGTGACGTCCAAGTCTTGAGGACGGTCAAAAATGGGGTGTCTACAGTTGCCCCTCTTTGACAGAACTCGAAGTCATAACAATGACGGGAGTGAATGTCAAAGCCCGAGACGACCCATTTTTGACAAGGCCGAAGACTAGACAAACATCAAGACAAAAAGATATGCGCCGAAGGCAGGGGCAAATGCAAGACAATGCAGAAGCGCGAGCATAACTTATGATCATCAAAGAAAGCTGTAACGAAGCACATGCGACAGTTTTAAGCTACATACCAAACTACACTACAATGCAGAAAGGATGTAAGAGAATTGAATTCTCAATACGTCTCACTCGGGAGATACAATACCTGTGCGGCTCGTCGGTTCACCAGCCTTCAATGAACCGTACATACAATATCGTGCCTGAAAAAGAAAACAAACTTAACAGGTACAATATTTAGCAAATGCATGACAATGCAAGAATAGTGGTGTACTCGAAATGCGTGACAGCGCAAGAAGTGGAGAGCATAACAATGCTTGAAATACAATAGGACGGGAGCAAGCGGTCTACGCAGGCACGAAATTGATCATAAGCAGCGGTCTACGCAGGTACGAAACAAACAAGCGGTTACGAATTAAACATGCGGTCTACGCAGGTGATGAAACTGACCATGCGGTCTACGCAATCAACATGCGGTCTACGCAGATGTTGAAATTAAACATGCGGTCTAGCAAGTAATGAATTAAAATGCGTCTAGATAAAACATGCGGTCTACGCAGGTATTGAAATTAAACATGCGGTCTACGCAATCAAAACATGCGTCTACGCAGGTAATGGAATTAAACATGCGGTCTACGCAAGTAATGAAATTAACATGCGGTCTACGCAATCAAAACATGCGGTCTACGCAGGTAATGGAATTAAACATGCGGTCTACGCAAGTAAAACATGGGTCTACGCAGTATGAATTAACATGCGGTCTACGCAATCAAACATGCGGTCTACGCAGGTAATGGAATTAACAGGTCTAGCAATCAAAACATGCGGTCTACGCAGTATGGAATTAACATGCGGTCTACGCAATCAAAACATGCGGTCTACGCAGGTAATGAATTAAACATGCGGTCTACGCAACAAAACATGCGGTCTACGCAGGTAATGAATTAACATGCGGTCTACGCAATCAAAACATGCGGTCTACGCAGGTAATGAATTAACATGCGTCTACGCAATCAAAATGCGGTCTACGCAGTATGAATTAACATGCGTCTACGCAATCAAACATGCGTCTACGCAGGTAATGGAATAACATGCGGTCTACGCAATAAAACATGCGGTCTACGCAGGTAATGGAATTAACATGCGTCTACCATCAAACATGCGGTCTACGCAGTAAGAATCATTACAAGCATAATCGAAACAATTGCGGGTCACAAAGCATGAAAAGGATACGGGGCGGGACATTTTCGCACGCATCGAGCGTTGCTGCAGAAGTTTGGCCTGAGGTCAACTCAAAGGTTCACGTTTCAAAGGTGTGATTTCCCGTATTGTGAGGGCGTCCAACGACGCGGCTGACCCGAACAAAGATGCGGAAGGTGCGTTACCGCAAGGGGAGTTTCACCGTATCAATTCTGATACTTGGCTACCCTGCCATTCTACGTTTTATTTCCTTTTTACTAGTAGTTTGACACATTGCACTGCCTCAGGCAGGTTTATTTTCTTTCTCAAAATTCACACACTTTGCAAACATGTGATGGGAATGAAACGAATCATTTTATTCAAAAGATGTTGCATTTGTGATCTTCTGTGCATCGCATCGCAGGGTTCACACCACAATGTGAACGAAATTGAACTCATTTTGGAATTGCCATCGTAATAATCAGGTAGTGAACCGACTTACAACTCGATAAGCAAAACAAGGACATGACAACCAAACAAGTGTAAATACAACTCGATAAACAAATCAAGAGCTCAAAGAGAGCAAAATCAACTCGATAAGCAAATGTTCAAAACTCGACAAGCAGACGGGCGTGCTTCGCAAGAGTTATCGCCGGGGGGGTTTGGAGGTGGTGAAGTTCCCCAATTCTTAGCATAAACAGCTCAGGAAACCAGAAGGAACCACCGGCAGGTGTAGGACCACCGGCTGCAAGGATGGCTACCGGCCGTATGTCTGTTTTGTCGGCAAACTAAAATGGCCGGTCGGCATATTTTTTTGGCGGTCGGCACTAAACGAGGGGGACCACCAGAATGTTGACACCTGTCCCCCACTCAACCTTATCTCCTACAAAAGATCCCAGCTTCGTAGTTTTCTCATTTTCACACTGATTTGCTCCAATGGAAGAGTTTTTTGCTCAAAATCTCACACTTGGATTGCTAGCTTGGATGGCTCGGAAAAGTGAATTTCCGGGGTTTGGCATAAATGCTACTTCACTCTGGGTCGTACCCCGTTGCATCTCCCGTTTCTTCATGCCGCGGCAAGGTTTTGGAATCGGTGACACATGTCTTTAGCTTCGCCGGGCAAGAGATGTGTCCTACCTTCGAAGATTTCCGAGCTTTAATGGAGTCCGAGCGCGACGAGGAGCTCCTGCCCCAACTTAATTTTGGTCATGCCCAATCCTTAGGGCGCATGTGCGGACTCAGCATGCGCGATGCTCGGTCTCTGATGGGCGACGGGATGTTAGACATTCCGAGTTTGGCCAATCAATTTTCTGATGCTGGTGATCGCAGCAACCATCACTGGCAAGGCTTCGCGGCACAGCCCTCTGTTTTGTGATGCTATCCCATTTCTATTTTCTCGGGCTCTGGAGGGGCTAGTGTCCGGCTGATTGAGGTTGCCCAAGGCTTGAGAGAGGGCAAGAGCTGTATTGCATGGTTCTGGCCGAGACGCTAATGGGCTTAGACGCCTTTTACCGTCATGAGACGTGCAGATTGGCGGGAGTCCACTACTACTACAGGTAATTTCCCACCCAATCTCGCATTTCTGTATTGCTACATCACTCGGCCCTCGAGCTCAGTCTTTTCTCACAAAACCCATTCTCACTTTCTCTCCTCGTACATCTCTCTATTCTTTAATCTCTCATTTTTCAATCCTCCCCAGGTGTGGCTGATGGATAAATGCAGGTTGTGGACTCCTGCCCGCATATTCAGCTCGCGGCTACTTCTTCCGGCATCGTCTAGTCAATGCCTTGGATGAGGAATGGTGGTTCGCTTGGATGTGCCACTTGTCCGCGACCGTATTGCTTGGCGGTGCCCTTGGTTGAACCTTCCGGCAATGAGTTAAATATGCCTCGGCAGACTGGGATTCAACTGTTGGTCTCACTCATTGTGTATTCTATTTCCCATTTCGGATTCGACGCAATTTGGCCATGATCAGACCTTGCCCGCCAGAGGGGATAGAGTATCCTGCTGCATTTCAGCCCGAGGCGCGCAGCTTGCTTGGCAGGCCACGCGTGGAGGATGAGAGACTCCTGGCCCCGCTCCTACTTTTAGTTGCACTTTGTCTGACGAGTGCATAGATTGGTCAATGAAGAAGCACAGATCGGGCCCAGCTTGGCATCAGAGGCTTCGACCAGCTCTGGGAGGGGCGCAGGAACACCTGACTTGACCATGCCCTAGATTTATTGCTTTATTAGTACTTTTCAATTTTGACCTCCACCCACAGGCATTCAAGCAGTTTATCTCATGTAAGCACTTAGCCGCATGGCAAGCATACTATTATGGCAACATTCACACGCATGCTGGATGCTAAAGCATAACCACTTACATTGATAGTTTCTGCAATCTGGTGAGGCCCATTGGCCTTAGGACGTCTGAAAACAGTCGCAGGTGTACCATGGGATCCTCAGATCCGTCAAAACGATCAATTTGGGGTATCTTAAATCGATCTGGCAGCGTCACGGCTGTGTCGATGTACCCTATGTACTCGAGAAGCCATAAGCAGTCCCCAGATGGAGATGTCTGCTTGTATCTTTTTCAATTGTCTCAATACGGCCTCATCTTCGAGTTGCTTCTCTTTTTGTTTCTCTGCTTCATTATCTTTCCCAGACGCCTCTGGCTGATCTAGGTGTGGGGGCTTGAAATACCGTCCACTCCTAGTCATGTGATCGACTTCGCCGATATACCAGGTATCATCTGGTTGGTTACCTTCCCAATCCTCGTCCGTGTGGGCAAGACATAGATCGTCGTCTTCCCACCACATACCATCTGCGACTGACAAGCATCTGTCTGGTTCTGGCACAACTATCCCGATACTTGCAGTACCTTTTATCCCTATGCTCGCAGCATTCTCCGTTCCCGTACTTGTGGCAGTTTCGACCCCTGCATGGCCTTTTGCTTTCCTGATCCTCTCAGAATCTTTGAATTTCTCCCGTTCTGACTGTGTCAATGCAGTAGATTGCTCACTGATCCCTGTACTCAAAATGCTCCATTCCCGAGCGAAACTCTCGACACCGGCTCTCTCCGGCGATGTATTCTGTTCTTCGACACTCCCGGCCGTTGTGGATATTCCCGCCCCTGCCGGGCCTTGTTCTGACTGAAACTCCCCTACTATATCTGGCTGATCGTCTAACCACCCCGTGGCCTCCGCCGACTCCTCATTATCGAACCAGTTGATGGCTGAGTCTTGGTCATCGTAAAATTGGAATTTGGCAATATCCTCTTCTACGGCTGCCAAATCATCCGTTCTCTGTCCTGCACTGTCCCCTCGGATTGCACACAGCTCTCTCCCGACTGGGAATTCGACATCTGGTCTATTCTGGCCCACTGGCGAAATGTAGTCACTCGGACTGTAAGCATTCCCAACATCATTCTCAGACTCCGCAGACTCTGGTCTGACAACCCCTTTCCTGTTCTCGATGATCACCACTGGCTTGGGTTGGGTTATAGAGACGTCCATCATGCACAAATCGGTGCAATCAGGGAGAAAAACTCTCGGCTTAGGCAGGTAAAAGGGTGTGATATAGATACTAGGATCGTAGGATGCGACCCCAGTGTGGATGAAATTGATTCTTTCGGGTGGTGGAACTTGGTTATGTGTGGGGAGAGGATTTGTAGTAACATTGGGTTTCTCAGGGGGTAAAATCACCCCATTATCAATGAGATCTTGAATCTCATGACGCAATCGAAAGCACAGGTCGGTGTCGTGACCGTGCTGCTGGTGGAACGCGCAATACTTGGCTGGATTGTGGGTGGTAGGTAGTCTTTCAGGTAAGGGCCGCGGCTCTAGGGGCTTCAGATGCCCTTTTCGGATCAAAACCCCCAAAGCCTTGGACAGGGGCATATAAAGTGGAGCGAAGGTTCTGGTATTTCTGGGAGGGTATTTGGTTGTTTGCGAGTTGCTTCTGGACGCACCGGAGAATGGCGTGGCTGCTGTGTTTCTTGGGGAAGGGTTAGTGGTGACCATACTCACTCCGGAGGTCCTGGTAGCCGCAGCGCCACTCGGGCCTGCATTAGCACTACGATTGAAATTCCTGCGGGGTTGCTCCCGGTCATTATCGATCCAACCTTGTCTTAGGGCGTCTTCGATTTGCACCCCCATTTCATGCAGATCAGCAAAGGTAGGAAAGGGGACTACGATCATCTTTTGCATTAGCCTCGGCTGGAGATTGCGCACAATCATCTGAATCTGGTCCTTGTCCGTAGGTCTTAAGGTCATCATCGAAGCCTTAGCTCGCCATCTGGTTACAAATTCCGAGAAACTCTCCTTGGGTTCCTGCCTTGTTGTCTTGAGATCCCGGGTCGTGATCTCGATTTGCGTGTTATATGAGTACTGCAGGATGAAGGCCTCAGCCATCTCGTCCCAATTTTTCTTGACGTCATCCTCCAACTTGGCATACCATGCGGACGCCACACCCGACAAGGTCCGGCCGAATAAAGATAGTTTCTGCAATCTGGTGAGGCCCATTGGCCTTAGGACGTCTGAGAATAGTCGTAAGTGCACCATGGGATCCTCAGATCCGTCAAAACGATCAATTTGGGGCATCTTAAACCGATCGGGCAGCGTCACAGCTGTGTCGATGTATCCATCTCCAATGTCCGGAATGGACTTCGCACCTTGAGATTTCTTGAACAGCTTTTTAAGCTTGTGCATTTTTAACGTCATGGGGTCTACCTCGGACTCAAAGGGAGAATCCGATACATTAATGGGAGTGGTTGCTTTGGACTGCTGAGGCGGAATCGGGGGCGGAGCCGGCCCCGTTGGGATGTCTGTATCTTCTTGGACATTCCGGGCGTTTGGTGTCTCTTCGGGTACTGGAACCCTTAATGGAGGAGGGATTTGCTGTGAAGGTGATGCCCCAGTTTGCTGTTGCAATCTTCCAATTAAATCCGCCTGCTCACTCATAACTGTGGCTTGTTGTCTGGCGAATTCTGCCTGCCGGGCAGCATCCTGCTGCATCATTTTCATGCTTTCCTGAAGTTGGCGCACCATCTCCTCTAAGCTAGCCATACTGTTCTGCTCTGGTTGAATTGCTGGTATGCGTTCCCTCTCTGTGGGTGAAACGAGATCCTGATCCCTACTGTACACAGGTGGGGCAGACGAAGCCCTCTGTGCTGACTGTTGAACCGATATCCTCTGCCTAGTTACTTTCCGTTTAGTAACCGGGGGTAGAGAATGGTACACTGGCTGTCCTTCTATCAGATCCTCAGATCGATGGAGCCGACGTCCTCTGATCCAGAGTGCTTGGGGGATGTCTACTGGGTTGGACGCAATGATGCTAAACTACCTAGCAAAAAGATAAATAAAGCAATAAATAAACAAGTAATCGGATGACATAACCGCTTAAAATAAACACATACAACATGCAGTTGGGTATTTACAATACACAGTTCGATAAGCCGTATACACTGTTCCCCGATACTGATCGTTGCATCGGAGAGGTTTCCGGCACACACCCGCCGGCTAGCTCACATTTGTGTTTTCAGGTGACAAAGCGACGTCGTACGGAGAAGCGTGGACTTGGTCAACAGGATTATACGAGGAGAATTATTTCCTCCCCGTACACTTGTTATTACAGATGATGTCCAGTCACCATGTTTTTCATCACTACTCTTAAGTTTCTGTCTTGTTCTAACTTGTATATTATAATTTCTCAAATGTAACTTTTATTGCTAAAACTATTTGTCAGTAGCATCGAAAAAGCAAATTATGAAAGAACAAGAAGAACAAGAAGACTATTTACCTGCCAAACCCAAGAGGATGGAAAAAACAATGGTCTGTGCATAGGTCCCTAATTATCTCTTTCAATTTTAAAGCTATTTTTACATTTTCAGCATATTATGTACCTTCCTAATGTGAGAAATGTGTGGGAAAACTCCTATAATTTATTGCAGTCTTGCCTAAGTAATATACTTGTGATGTCTCTTCCACGAGGTGAGAAGCTTTCTAATTTTCTGCATACTCACGCCATATAGAGATAAAGGACTACAAGTTTTACTTTGAAAATTATCCAAGGCCAAAAATCAACCTACTTGGATATTTTGCAGTCACAAGTTTCTTCTCAAGGGGGGTTGCTACAATCCCTTCTGATTATCTAAAGAATAAAACAATTTAAAAAATTTAAAAAAGAGCTTTGAGGTCAAAACTTTGCTCCTATTTTGTTTTTCATTTGTTCAAGTGTTGAATTTTGTAGCATTTATTATTTTTACTTTTTTATTTATTTCACTTTTGAAGAGCTATGTGATTTTTAAGCATTGTTCTGTGGTTTGATTGTCCGACATTATAGATATTATTATGTTCTTTGTTAATTATTTATAACTTTTTTATGTGTGTTCAGATCCTGGTTATGTTGTAGGTTTTTTTTCTTTTCAGTAGCCATTATATGAGTTATTCTTACTTCCCAATTTAGCTATATAATGTTAACAATGCTGTTGTGTTTTTCATTCTTATCATAGGTTCTGAAAAGTGGTTGCGGTCGCCGTAACGGTGGCGGTGACGCGGTTGCGGTTGTGGGGTGTAAAGGCCGCAGCGTAACGGTTGCAGTTACCGGAACTGTGAATTTTTTTATTTTTCGCACAATTTGTAAAAAATTTATCGATACGCATATTTTTTTTTATAATCATATTTATTGGGTTTTAAATAAATTTTGATAATTTTTTCATAATTTTTAAGTATGATCTAATATATTTCATATTTTTAAATCACTAGAAAATGATTTTTTTTACATTTTATTTCAATAATTAATGACTTTATATATTATAAATCCATATTACACTTGTGGAAAAAATTTCTTTTATTGGACCTAGATGTATAAAATTATTTTTAATTATTATACTTGTGGAAGCATATGTACATTTTAATTTAAATAGTTTTAAAAAAGTATACATCCATAATGGAAGAATTTGACAAAGTACATAACATCATAGCATAAATCACAAATAACAGATAGTACATTTTACACAATGTTACTACTAAAATTACATATTGTCACCACCAAAATGAGTGACGTGGTGCATCTTGAGATTCAGATTGTTGAGCTTGATGTTTGCTGCTACCTTCACCCCACCAAAATGAGTGACGTGGTGCATCTTAGGAATCAGATTGTTGAGCTTGATTGCTACTACCTTCATTCCATCCAGTAGGACATATATAAGTAAATGTGCTCATCATGTCATCCCTTTCTGTTTCGTGCAGTGGGAGAGAAAATGGATACCTTGGCTGAAAAGGATCAACATACCCTTCTTGAGTTTGTTGATAATTTGGAAAACCGTATCCTAGAGGACCATGTTGTTGAGGGGGCCAAGGATAATTTTGTTGAGGTGGGTAAGGATAGCTCTGGCTATCAGTGCTATAGGATGGATAAGGGTGATATGGATAACTATGACTACTATCAGATGAATCAAGCTGTTGTTCTCTACTTCTTATTCTTCTTTCATCCCTATGGGTATCACTACCACGAAACCTCCTAGGTAGTTGGGGTAAAGGTGCAACAGGTTCTCCAATATCATAATGTTCCCCAACATCACATAATCCAAATCCTCCAATAAAATCTTCACTTCCTGCACCAAAACTAGTACCATCACCGCCATCACCACCATTGTCGCCGCCACCACCACCACCGTCACCGTGAGAAGTGCCATCACCATTACCATCATCACCTCCTCCATCAGATGGTGTTAAACCACCACTATTATCACTTTGAGTTGGAGTAGGAGTTGAGCTTTGAGAAGTGCGTCGAGCTTGATATCTATGGGTGCCACCACTACCGTTTCCATCGCTGCCATCGCCATTGCTGTCATCGTCACCGCCATCACCACCATCATCTGAGACCAAATCTAGCCATTCAGAATTATCCACACCATCTAGTAAAGGATTTTCCCTTTCTTCTATCCATGGACTTATTGGATCATTTTCTTCAAATATGTAATCCAAGTTAATAGGATTAAAACTCCTATCAATCTCCTCTTGGCTGCTTCTTTTAACATGTCTCAATTTTAATCTCATGTTATAGGTGATGAAGACTAATCTTTGAATTTTCTTATATTTCAATCTATTCCTTGTCTTCGTATGGATGAGATTAAAAGTACTCCAATTACGTTCATAGTGAGATGATGTGGTGGTTTGACTTAATACTTTCACAGCTATTTTTTGAAGTTCAGGAGCACAACTGTCATGAATAATCCACCACTCAGCTGCACAAAATTACATTACACTAGACATAAGTCAAAATATGATAGAAAATTATTTAAGTATTTATATACTGTAAATTTGTAATTTTGAAAATAAAACCTGGATTTGATTGTTTCCATGCTCTTTGTGCTAAAGGAGTGCCAAAAGTTTCCTGTTTATCTCGAAACAGCAACAACTACAATTTGGACAATCATTACAAGTAACATTTGCAAAAGTGGATTATTACTATTAAAATTTAAATAATTGGTACGTACTTGATTTGTTGCTTTCACTTGAGCATCCATATCAGGCTCTAGTCTGGTAATGACTTTTTTAAGTCCATCCATCACTTCTCTTATCATTTCATTGGATGAGATAACACCATATTGGAATTGAGGATTTAAAAAATATCCTTCAAAAATAAGAAGACAATTAATAATTGTATATAAATATACATTTTATAATTGAAATCGTAACACTTACCAGCCGCATGCAAATCTTGATGCAATTGAAAAGACCATCGAGTATCAATAATTTTCCAATAGTCGGTGCAGTAGCGACAATCTCTTTTAATTGCCAACTTTGCTCTATCTATAGCTTCATATATGAAACCCATTGTTGGCTTCTCATCCCCATCAACCAACCTCAATACTTTGACTAGGGGCTCATGAACTTTACAAAGCTCTGTTGCTTTCTGCCAAAACTCCTTTCCCAAAATAATTTTTTTCACATTGTAAGGCTGCCCAGTCTTTGCCTTTCCCCAGCTAGAATTCTTCCACTCATCACTATTAAACATAGCTCTCAATTGTTGTTTATATCTAACAATACTCTCAATGGCAATAAAATTTATAGCAAATCGAGTGATGGCAGGTCGAATCAATTCTCTATTTCCAGTGAATTTTCTCATTAAATCCAACACCCATCCACTATTATAAATGAAATTAGTGATGGTTTTACCATCTTCAATCACCTTTGCTACATTTTTCTTATTGGCTATATCTTTTAGCATGAGATCGATACATTGTGCTGAACAAGCTGTCCAATATAAATGTTTCCTCTTTCTCATTAACATTTTACCGGCAGCTTTCAATGCAGGTTCATTATCAGTTACCACTTGAACAACGTATTGTTCTCCAATTTCATCAACAACTTTATCTAACAACCCAAAATAATATTCAGCAGTCCTACTAACAATATTAGAGGCATTAATTGATTTGTGAAATATAGTACCTCTATTGCAGTACACTAAGAAATTGATGATGTGTTGCCGAGTTAGACTACTCCAACCATCACACATGATGGATACACCTCTCTCTTCCCAAATTTCCTTAAATGATCCTATCCATTCTGTCATTTCATCATACTCCATGCCCAAATATACTTCAGAAACTTCATAAGCACATGTTAAGAGTGTGACCTTTACTTTCATTCTGCATAACTTAAATGAAATGAAAAATACTTTTGTTAAGAGTGTGTTTTTTGTTAAGAATTTTAAAATTATTCTACGCATAGATTTTTTTTTAAAAAATGTACAATTATTTGTAAAATACACAAATGAACCTTTTCCATTCTGTTAAAAATAAAAAATTTGTTTGTTCCTAAAGGAACAATTAAAATCTCATAGAGAATTTTTTTAAAAATAAAAGAATTATGAAGAAATTTATATATATACATATATATATATTCTTTTTAAAATTTCCTTTTAATCTTAAAACTAGATGAAATTCTCTACGAACCATAGGAAGGCCAGATTTGGGAAAAATCTAAAATAGTTCTTTTAATGTTGATCTTTAAGTGACTCTAAATTTGAAAATTCTATTTACATTGATGTTTTGTGCTCTTGACTTTATGAATGTGCTTACTTATATCTAATCATGTCTTTGTATGGTATTATACATGTCATGGTTATGTTTTTTTTTTTTTGTCCTTTAATGACGCTTACACTTATACAAATTTATTTTCCTTCTCGCTTATACTAACTAATTACAACGATTAATCTAACGGAAAACTTAATGGGGGTGGCTAATGGGGTTTCGATCACCTCATTATTATTATGAGAAGAAGCTACTAGTTAGTGGGATGCGTTCCCTTTGGTAAGTTCAATCTTGCGCAGAATTGGGCCGAGCTGTGAGTTGGGCCCTGCGGCCCAAAGTGTGAAGGAATCGATAAAAAGCCGTAGTGTAACTTCGGCCCATAGAGGTGAGATTACTCCGGCTCAGAGAAGAAATAGTTACTTCGGCCTAAGGAAGAATAAAGCTACTCCGGTCGGAGGCAACTTGGAGTTAGGCCGGTCTCAGAATTAGTCCGGTCGCGATATGTACAGGGAAGGCTGGTTTCGGGATTAGTCCGGTCGTCACATACTATGGTTAGGTCGGTCAGAACTTGTTACTGGGAAGGTTGACCTAAGCACACCAAGGTTGAACAAGGGCAGCCGAAGTAATGAGTTAGAGGAGAAGACCGAGCTAAGGATAGTTCGGCCTTCTCTGTGGCTCAGCATAGCCCGTGTTATTTCGGCCGTGTGGTAGTTCGGCTATGAAGAAAACCATCCCACTTGGTTTAAGCAGTGGGGAGGGTGTAAAAGGATAAGCATTATCCTTAGGAGAATGAATCCTAGGAGGACTCTGCATGGAGAAGTACAAGTCCTACTAGGATTGTGCCACGGGAAACTTATAAAAGCCTACAAACATCACCTTGGAGGAGGTAATTGAACATAATCTTTCTGAGAACTTAAAGCTTTGTCTATTTGTCAAGTTTTCTGACTTAGGCATCGGAGAGGTTTCCGGCACACACCCGCCGGCTAGCTCACATTTGTGTTTTCAGGTGACAAAGCGACGTCGTACGGAGAAGCGTGGACTTGGTCAACAGGATTATACGAGGAGAATTATTTCCTCCCCGTACACTTGTTATTACAGATGATGTCCAGTCACCATGTTTTTCATCACTACTCTTAAGTTTCTGTCTTGTTCTAATTTGTATATTATAATTTCTCAAATGTAACTTTTATTTGCCTAAAACTATTTGTCAGTAGCATCGAAAAAGCAAATTATGAAAGAACAAGAAGAACAAGAAGACTATTTACCTGCCAAACCCAAGAGGATGGAAAAAACAATGGTCTGTGCCTAGGTCCCTAATTATCTCTTTCAATTTTAAAGCTATTTTTACATTTTCAGCATATTATGTACCTTCATAATGTGAGAAATGTGTGGAAAAACTCCCATAATTTATTGCAGTCTTGCCTAAGTAATATACTTGTGATGTCTCTTCCATGAGGTGAGAAGCTTTCTAATTTTCTGCATGCTCCTGCCTTATAGAGATAAAGGACTACAAGTTTTACTTTGAAAATTATCCAAGGCCAAAAATCAACCTACTTGGATATTTTGCAGTCACAAGTTTCTTCTCAAGGGGGGTTGCTACAATCCCTTCTGATTATCTAAAGAATAAAACAATTTAAAAAATTTAAAAAAGAGCTTTGAGGTCAAAACTTTGCTCCTATTTTGTTTTTCATTTGTTCAAGTGTTGAATTTTGTAGCATTTATTATTTTTACTTTTTTATTTATTTCACTTTTGAAGAGCTATGTGATTTTTAAGCATTGTTCTGTGGTTTGATTGTCTGACATTATAGATATTATTATGTTCTTTGTTAATTATTTATAACTTTTTTATGTGTGTTCAGATCCTGATTATGTTGTTGGTTTTTTTTTTCTTTTCAGTAGCCATTATATGAGTTATTCTTACCTCCCTATTTAGCTATATAAATGTTAACAATGCTGTTGTGTTTTTCATTCTTATGTAACTCTGAAAACTATAATGCTCATGGAAAATTATACAGGGGAATCCTACTTCTTTTCAAAGGTTCTTGGAAAGCTCTTTACATTGACTGAAGAGTGGTTCTTGAACTTGGCAAGGTAAAATGAAGGATTACAAGTCCACAAATGGTTAAGAAAGGCTTACTTTTGACCATCCGTTGTCATGAGCTCTTATTTATTTATTTTATGAATACCAATATGTTTAGTTGTTTGATGTTCATCTATTTAATCATTGTGGTTGCTGTGTTGTTTAATCGTGTCCAAACAGCCATTGTTGTAAGCTTTTAAATTGCATTTTAAACAGTATAGTATAAATCAAGCAATATTGTGGAATGCATACAGTTAGTGACTTGTTCAGGTTCAAAAGTGTAGCTTTGTTGATGTTGGATGGGATAAATTTGAAACTACTCAGAAGTTATGCGGACATTATTTCTATGTAGATTAGGTTTCACTTTTTCTAGGCTATTTGATTTTATTTTCTTCTCTTATTTCTATAAATTAAGTTTTTTTGTTTTAAATAATTGGTATTAGCTGGTGTGCCATGCACGCGGCCAACTCACTAGTATATATATAAAGCATAAATAAGAAGTGAAAAGTGTTTTCAGCCATTGTATGAGCAGTATTTTCTAGCTGTTAAAAAGTCAATTTTTCCCATCACTTTAATATTATCTTTTCTTTGAGATTGGGGTATTCGGTATTCATGGAAATTTGGGAAATTCAGTGGGTATTAGTAATGATGGTAACTGCAGGGTGATAACGACTCTGTTTAATATATTGCTTGCTGTCTTCTGTCTTCTTTTTATCTTGCTGACTGGTTTTTTCTTTCCGGTTTGGTATGCTTTCTTTTTATTTCGTCGGTGTGTTCTAGTGGATGTGACGGAGCTTTTCATCTGTAGTTTCTTTTGTTGTTTGTGCCAATTAATTTGACAATCTTTAATTGCGCTCGGTAGAACTTTAGAATTATGATTTGAGAATATAGTTGTATTTTGAGTTTGTGAGTTTTAAAATTATGATTTGAGTGTGAAAAATTTATTTGGGTATAAGTTTTGAAAAGAATTTTGAATTGAGCGCTGTGACATATGATATTTAATTCAAAAATTTACAACTCATAATTAAACACACAATCCAAAATTATATTCAAAACTCATAAAAAATATTAAAAAAATTCTCAAAATAATTTTTATTTAAAATATAAAAATAGCAGGTACCCCCTCCCCCCAAAAAAAAGAAGTAACATTGTTCCGGTCAACCGACCAGACTTCCAGAAAGATGATCGAGTAGACATATTTTGAAATATAAGTGTCAAATCAATTTTTAAAAATTATAAATAAACACCATGTACAATCCGAAGGGTGGAATTAAAGTTCCAAACACTACCAAGCAGAGCCTTCATTTCTTCTTCCTTTTTTTTTTTTTTTCATTTCTTATTCTCTCAACTGAGCAAGGTATTAATCTCTCAATCACTCAGGTCTCTCTTTCTTTATCAAGTTCTCTCCATGCCCTCTGTTTGTATTTAGGGTTTCAAAGAATCCCAAACAACCAGAGATTGACTGTAAGATCTCCTTTTCAACTATGTGTACTTATTTTTCTAGGTATTATTTGTTGAATAATTCAGTGGAAATGTTGCCCATTCCAATTGCAAAACCAAGCTTCGGCACTTCATTATCTTATCTCCACCTTGATGCCATTATAGGTCTCTCTCTTCCCTTTCTCTCTTTCTCTCTCTCTCTCTATATATATATATATACACACACACACGTATTATCTAAATGCGAAATGTATGTTTTGGATTTCTTCGATTTCAAGTTCTTTTTCCCCTTTTCAAAAAATGGGTCTATTTATTCTGTGTGAGAATGTTAAAGGTTCAATTGATCATGCTATACATTCTCTTTTCTGGTTCCATTTTCCTTTTCTGAAATTGGGTTTGGTGTCCATTTTGTTAATCTTTAAATGGAATATGTTTATGTACATATTTATATGTACATATGTTTATAAATATTTATATTTATATATGTATGTGTGTTCTATGTTTGTATATTGTATCATTTTGCAATATTTGGTTGACATTTTACATTTTGATTATTAACTTTGGGTTTGCTTTTGATTCATAGAGTTATGTTGTCTTGTGTTTTTTTAATGGATATTGTGAATTTTTTTTTTTTTTTGGGCTCCTTCAGATTTTTTAAGGATGGTGAGACTAATTGAAAAGAGGCGTGTGTGTTGGTTGATATCGTGATGATAATTTTTGTGTGAGAAAGAGGCATGGCTGTTATGAATATTGGCAGGGATGGTGAGACTAAATAGAACACTTCTTTTCACCCAAGAAAAAACAAAAATTTGTGTGGGAGGAATATCTACTAACCATCTTGTTTGCAAAAATTGCTAATTGGTTGAAAGTAAAAGAATTTAGACATTCTCTTATTTTGGGAATGGGCATAAAGGAAGAATGTCTACAGTCAAGTCCTAAAATAGTGGAGGGATCTACAAACTGGGGTTGAGTAGGTAAAACTCCTGCACTGCAACATCTATTCTTCTAGAATTGACAAAACTGAAGGCTGAAGAAAGGAAGAAATGAGGAATTAGTTTAAAAAATGGGATAATTTGTTCTTATGATTGTTATTGTTGAGGAGTCTTAAAAGATTTAAAATCACGCTATTCTACGTCTTTGCAAGTGTTTTTTTTTTGCTAGTCTAAATAAAACAACACTATTGTTTTGGGAACTAGGTTAAAAGTTGACTTTTTTGCGTTTTTTTGAAAAAAACGTGTAAAAAAATAGAGAAGGTGATGTGATTTAGAAAAGCCAAAAAGTCAAAAAGTGGCTTTTAGTTGAGTTGCCAAAACAAACCAAGTGTGTTATCATTCAATGAAGATATTAAAATTTTTTCCCCCCTCACATATGGTTTTTCACCTCCCAATTAGGATTTATCATTTTTGGTTTTTCAAATAATCAAAAACATTTTTTTAAGAGCTCAAAAAATAGGTGCAATCCATGAACATGAGTCATTTTAATCTGGGTTGTTTCTTGCAACAGATGATTGGAAACCCTTATCAATTTTTTCTTTTCTATCAATGAAAGTGCATTACATGTTCTTACATCCAATTTAAGTTTCATAATGCTATTATGCATTGAAGTACGTTATACACCACAAAAGACATTTTCTCTTTGCCTTTTAGTAGAAACCAAGTAATCTCTTGTACACTATTTGCTTTATGAAGTAAAACATGCTGCTTGGGAGCATATTTGACTGCGTCATTCAGTTCTGTTCAAAGATCTTCTTTATTGATGGTTTGTGAATATGTTTTGCTTCCTAATTCTTACTTAACATATTTGGGATGTCTTGACTTCTCTACCTCTAAATTTCACATCTACTATTGACATCCTTGGTTTTTGGAACTGATCTTCCACAATATAATCAACTTGGTCATAAAGCACACAATTTTGCATCTTCATGAAATAGAACCCATTGCGGTTCTCTTGTTTTTTTATGATTTGTGTTGTGGATGCTATTGACTATGAAGCATCAATACATCATGTTTGACATACCCCAATCCATAATTTTGTAATTGTTGTTTTTGCTAGACATGTAACTGATTGTGGTGGTGTTGAAAGCATGTATGTACTCATTTGTGTTTCTTGCTTTTTTATCGTTTATGTTGTGGATGCTATTGACTATGAACCTGATGATTTTAGGGAGTAACCAGCTTAGGGTTTGATTAGGATATCATCCCTTATTTATATTAATGAAGATTAAAGTTTGTAAAAATTATAAGGGAGTCCTGAGGCATAGAATAATTACAAACTAATAACTCAGATAGTAATACGATAATATAATATGCTAACACTCTCCCTCAAGCTGGTGCGAAGATATCTCTCATGCTCAGCTTGCCTAATACGTCATGAAATGGCTTATTTCCAACCCCATTGGTGAGAATGTTAGCAAGTTGTTCACCAGACTGGACAAAAGGAGTACAAATGGTACCACTAGTGAGTTTCTCCTTAATGAAGTGGCGATCAATCTCAACATGTTTTGTCCTGTCATGTTGAACCGGATTGTGAGCGATGTTGATAGTGGCCTTATTATCACAGTATAACCGCATGGAGTCCGTCTGATCAATACCTAAATCACTCAACAATAACTTGATCCATAAAAGCTCACACACCCCTTGTGCCATAGCTCTAAACTCAGCTTCTGCACTTGACTTGGTAACAACATTCTATTTCTTACTCCTCCAAGTAACTAGGTTGCCTCCAACAAAGGTGCAATATCCTGAAGTCAATCTCCTATCAGTTTCTGATTCAGCCTAGTCAGCATCTGTATAGGCCTCCACACGAAGATGATCATACTTTGAAAAATAAAGACCTTTATCAGGAGCATACTTCAAGTACCTCAAGATTCTCATGACAGTCTCGAAGTGAATCTGATGAGGGGCATCCATAAACTGACTAACAACACTGACAACAAAAGCAATATCAGGACGGGAGTGAGATAGGTAACTGAGCTTACCCACACTGATAGCAAAAGCAATATCAGAATGGGAGTGAGATAGGTAAATGAGCTTACCCACTAATCGTTGATAGCTCCCCCTATCAACAACTGCTCCTCCTTCATTATCTCCTAATTTCTGATTGGGTTCTAGTGGAGTGTCACATGCCTTGCAGCCAAGCATCCTAGTTTCCTTCAACAGGTCAAGCATATATTTTCTCTGTGAGATAAATATCCCATCCTTGGAGTGAGCAACTTCAATTCTCAGAAAATACTTCAAGTTTCCCAAGTCTTTGATTTCTAACTCACTAGCTAAATATTTTTTCAACAGAGGTATTTCCCCACTATCATTGCTCGTAAGAACTATGTCATCTACATAAATAATAAGTGCTGTAGTCTTACCATGTGAGGAATGTTTCACAAACAAGGTGTGATCTGCCTGACTCTGTTTGAAGCCATATTTAAGCATAGCCTGATTGAATCTTTCAAACCAAGCCCTTGGAGACTGATTGAGACCAAATAATGACTTCCGAAGCTTGCATACTTTGCCTTCTGTCTGATGATCCTTAAAGCTAGGAGGAATGTCCATATATACCTCTTCTTCGAGGTCACCATGGAAAAAGGCATTCTTGACCTCAAACTGATAAAGCGGCCAATCTAGATTAGCTGCTAGAGAGAGAAGTACTTTGAATGAATTCATCTTAGCCACGGGTGCGAAGGTCTCCTGATAATCAATGCCATATGTCTGAGTAAACCCTTTTGCCATAAGTCTTGCCTTGTAACGCTCAATAGAACCATCTGCTTTGTGTTTCACAGTATACAACCATTTCCATCCCATAGGTCGTTTGCCCGTAGGTAACTCAGTCAATTCCCAAGTGCCATTCTTCCTAAGTGTTTTCATTTCCTCAATCATGCCTAGTTTCTACTTAGAGGTAGCAAGAGCATCCTGAAAATGGTTAGGAATGCTAATAGAGGAAATATTTGACACAAACGCTCTATATGAGGATGCCAAATGAAAGTAGGACACAAAATGTGAGATAGGATGTTGAGTACAAGATTTCACACCCTTCCTCTTGGCAATAGGAACATCAAGATCAATGGACTCAAGAGATTCAAAGCTACCTAGACTCTCATCAGAAGCAGGAGATGGTAGTGGAGGAGCAGAAGTGGTCCCTTGTATCCAGTTAACTTTCTGTCTGTCTATGTCCCGGACATAAACATGCCCTTCCTTATCCGTGGTGACATTGGGTTCTATAGTCCTAGTAGAAGAGGGTGGTGCAAGAACTGGTTCCACCATACGAAGCACATGACTCACTAATACCATGTTAGAATAATGTATAGAGAAAGAGAGAGAATAAATTGTGTATATATTAATGTTGTAAGAGACAATTTCTGTATTTTTGCCACTAAAAAACACTCCTGTTTATCCCAATGACCCTTGACAAACTTCTCTGAATACCACCCGTTAAAGCAATTGTGGTAGGCGGCTCTGAGATGGGCACAAGGGGATGTAGTAGATGAAGGGCTTCTCTTCTCTCTGTTAATCCCCATTCCAATTACCAGACACTCCAGACTCAGACTCATACTCAACACTCGGTGGACTTCACTTGCTTTTTTGGAGTTGCTATGTGTTTGGATCGGAGCTCATTTTGTCTGTTAGTGTAATATTAGTGTAATATAGTATTGTTAGTGTAATATAGGTGCAATATCTAGCTGTCCCAATAATGATGTTGTTGTATACTGCTTTCGGTGTTAGTTAGCATCCTATGTACCACCTTTCCTCTCTATAAATGAGAGTGATTTGTTCCTTGTAAATAACTGAATATCAATGAATACAAGTTTAGTCCTAACCCCCCGTTGCAAGTTTCCCCTTCAGATACTCCAAGTGTTCGCCCAATTCCCATTTTGGACGAGGTTACGGATGAGGCCCCCTCTCTCATCCTTCACCTTCGCCTCCTTCTCCCCTCTATTGCAGGTATACTTTTGCTGCCTTCGTGCTCAGCCCCCTCCTGCCACCTCTTCGAATCTTAAGTCAGGTAATTTTTCTCCTTTACATACAACTCCTTCCCTTCCTCGTTGTAATCCTCCTCGAAATCGACATCCCCCCGACCGTTGGGGTTATCTATGTAGTACTGATTATCCCATTTTCCAGTATCTCTCATATGACAGGGTTTCAAACTCGTATCATTCTTTCCTTGGCAAGCTTGAGTCCGAGTTTATTCATCGGTCTGTGTCAGAGGCCCTTCAGAATCCAAAATGGGTGGCAACCATGCAGATTGAAGTGGCAGCTTTAGAACAGAATCATACTTGGGATTTGGTTCCTTTACCTTCTGGCGAGAGTACCGTGGATTGCAAATGGGTCTTTACTATTAAGTACCTACCTGATGGCTCCGTTGACCTTTATAAGGCCCGCTTAGTGGCCAAGGGCTTCACTCAAGTTCTTGGCAAGGATTTTGGTGCTACCTTTGCACCAATTGCCAAGCTTACATTTGTTGTCTACTCATCGACCTTGCAGTATCCCATTCTTGGCCCCTTTATCAGATTAATGTCAAGAATGCCTTTCTATATGGGGATCTTCTTGAGACGATTTATATGGCCCTTCCGCCTGGTTTTCGAGCTGAAGGGGAGTATTTGAGGAAAGTATGTCGACTGTGCAAGTCTTTGTATGGCTTGAAGCAGTCTCTACGAGCTTGGTTTGGTCGTTTCAACTCTGGTCATAATCTCCATGGGCTTTGTTCAATGCCATTCAGACCACACTTGCTTCGTCTGTCATAATTCTGCAAGTCGGTGTATAATCTTGTTGGTGCATGTGAATGATATCATTCTCACTGGTGATGACTCTATAGGCATTGATCAAGTAAAATGGGATTTGGGACACACCTTTGATATTAAGGATTTAGGGAATCTCAAGTATTTTCTAGGGATTGAGGTGGTTCGCTCATGGCAGGGGATTTCCTTATCTCAAAGGAAGTATACTCTTGACTTACTTAAGGATACTGGTATCTTGGGGTGTAAACCTATTTCTACTCCTATGGATCCCAATGTCAAGCTCACATCAGAGTCTGGCGAATTACTAGAGAACTCAGGCATGTATTAGCATCTTGTTGGGCGTCTCATCTATCTGACCAATACTAGACCTGACTTGACATTTGCAGTTAGTGTGACTTAGAAAATATGAGGAAGAAGAACTCCGAAAATATGAGGAAGAAGGAATATATTTCTGTTATATTCAAAACTTCTTATTTTACAAGACCAAATGACACTTCTTATATAGGAGATATTACAAACATCATTATAACCCATTATATGCCACTTACATATTATATATTACCACTATCTACCACTATCATATTATATACATGCCACTATCTACCACCAACACCACTATCATATTCTATACATGCCACTATCCTTCACCAACACCACTATCATATGCCACTATCTTATTATATGCATTAACACAAATTTCCAACAAGGAGAGTCCAGAGTAGTGATTTTAGAAGGGCCCCAAACATCACTATGAATCAAATAAAAAGGTTTGGAAGCCTGGTAAGGTTTTGGCAAATAAGTAGAGCGATGAAATTTTGCAAAAATGCAACTTTCACAATGAAAAGAAAAACAATCAATCCCTTTAAATAATTCTGGAAATAAATGTTTCAGATAAAGAAAACTAGGATGTCCTAGCCTATAGTGCCATAATGGAAACTAGCCATGATTGAGGAAATGAAAGCACTTAGGAAGAATGGCACTTAGGAATTGACTGAGTTACCTCCGGGCAAACGACCTGTGGGATGTAAATGGGTATATACTGTGAAACACAAAGCAGATGGGTCTATTGAGCGTTACAAGGCAAGACTTGTGGCAAAAGGGTTTACTCAGA
>NW_021028418.1:211947-239672 GCF_004153795.1 Camellia sinensis | reverse complement strand
GGATAATCTGGAAATGGTTTAAAAGGGAGAAATTGTCGAAAAGGAGGCGAAGGCGATTGAATGTGCTAAAAATAGGACAGGTTGTCCGGGAAAAAAAAAAAAAAAAATAGTAAAGTAAAAGACAAAAATAAGAGAAGAAAAAGACAAATTAAAGATGCATTAAAGGTATGTTTTTAGAGGTCCAAATCATTTTTCTTTCAAAATTTATGTTCTCTTGCCCCATTGTCCAAATGCAGTCTTAGCCGTATAATCATATTTTGAGATTTTTGTCTTTTGAGAATCATATCATATTTTATAATCATTTTAAGAAAGATGAATTTTAATCGCATTTTAAAAATGTCACTAATTTTAAAAAAAGTCACTAAATCTAAATGGAGGCGCTTTTGTTGAGCGTTGATGATGCGGCCATCACCTTATGTTTGCGGCGTTAAAATACATCCTTATAACCTTTTTCTAGCATTTTGAAAAATGCTATTGTACAATTCTTGACCAATGATATCACTATGTCTTTTTTTTTTGGAGACAAATTTCATTTTGTCCTCCTATACTTTTGTTCATGAGCAGATTACCCCTCATTTGAAAATAAATACATAATTCTTTTGTAGTTTGTGAACTGAAGTAAATATTTTGTCCAACTTAACAATAAATACGAAATACGTGCCAAACATAAAGGGGGTTTTATAATCATTTGCAAATTTCAAAGGTAAATCGCTCATGAAATAAAATACAGAGAGTTAAAGGGTATTTCGTCTCTCAAAGAAATGATGGAAATATATGTAGTTCACACTTAGATTACTTATATACAGAAATATTTTAGTCTTTTTCATTAAATCAGTAACGTGTCTGTCGGTGGACTTCAATCCACAATCATAAGAGGGCTATGTGTTTATTTCCAAATGAGAGGAGGTAATATGCACATTGACCAAACCATAAGGTGGTAAAATGAAATTTGCTTCTTCTTTTTTTTCTCTCTCTTTTATATTTATAGATGATTTTGATTCCTGTTATGTTCTTCAATCTAATTTTAATTCATTTATATAAAAAAATTGAACACCTTGATGACAATAATATTTTATACAAATTCTTACAAAGCTCAACCAAATTTCATCATCAACAAATTCAACTATTAATTCAATCAAATCACAACAAAATTCCCAAGTTACATCAACCAAATTCATATTCACTACTCAACTGAAATAAATAAATAAACGCACACTAATCTCATTTTAACATTCAAATACATGGAACTGAGAAAAACCTAACAAAAATGTGTAACAATATGCCAGTTACTCTTCAATAGCAGCTTCTAGAAATCAAAGGAGACTGTTGACATGGAGATTAAGAAAAAAAAAAAATGGATTCACAACATTGTCCACAAAAAGAAAATAAGATATGCTTCCAAGCACAATGATCCTATGAGAGTCAAATCTTCCTTCAGTGTCACCATAGTATGGCTCAATCATGATCTGAAATCTACAGCTTTCAGCTAATGAATCTTTTATAGTGACCATAGAAATGTTTGGAAACTCGCTGGCCGGTCAAGTGATTATTTCTTTGGTAGGAGTCTAAATTAATGACTAGCAACAACAACAAATGTTAATCCTAGAGTTTGATTTTGATGATATCTAAAATATTATAGGATAAATTGTGATTTTTTAATATACTTGTTTTACAATAATTTGACACAAAATACTTGTTGCACAAATTTAAATATAATTAAATTTATTGTACATGTTTTAAATATTTTAATTTAATATATAAAGAAAAACAATTCAAATCCTTTCCATTTCATTTTGTTATTCCTTTCCTTTCTTTGATGGATGTGTGCATAATTTTAGCTAAATGGACCGTTTGATCAATTCAAATGCAAGGAAATGGAGGATGTACAAAATCCCACCAACGGCTATATGTTCAGTGATGCCTATACAGAGGAAGCATTGTAGACCAGAGAAAGAGACACAGCGCTGGAGAAAAAAAGTTGTGAAATTTTAAATGTTCTCTTATATTATATTGTGCTTCATTGAATTATTTTTGAGAGAATTTGTTGAGTAATCGAGCAAAATTGTAAAAGAGTATTATATCCCTTATTCTTATTATACTTATAAAAGAGTGTTTTTATGCGTGATTTTTTGAGATAAAATCACTTGATTATGTGTGACTAGACACCGGATTCTAAACTAGTCGGAGTGATCGGAGTTGATCACTTATTGTAAAGGTTCACTAGCACTAGCGAAGCTAGAGGCATATTAACACAGCAACACAAGAGATTTACAGGGTTCGACAATAGCCTACGTCCACAGGAGAAATATCCACTATAGAATTTTTTCCCAGAGGGAGTTGCACAACACTCACACCTCACACACACACACTCTCTCTCTCTCTCTCTATAGCACTCTCACTCTCTTACACATATTATACACTCTGTGTTTGATACCTCTGTCTGTGTGTTATGTTTCCCTTCCTCCTCACCTCAATTTATACAAAAAAAAAGAAGGAAACAAAGTCAATAGAAGGAAATTATTGGGCTGCTAACTACCAATAGTCATCTTCTCTCTTCCCTCTTATTTCTTGACTTGGAGACCCAAACTCCAACCTCTAACTACTCCATGTGGACTGGAGTTAACAATTCTCCCCCTCCACGCCCATATGGATAACTGATTTCTTACTTGAAGTCCATCCCGGTCAAATTCTTGCAAACTTCCAGTTTGTCTCTGGTGATAACCTTGGTCATCATGTCAAAAGGATTCTTGTCCGTGTGAATCTTCATTAGCTTTATCAGCTGCTTTTCCATAACTTCTCGTATCCAATGATACCGGACATCAGTGTGCTTTGTACGGGAATGGTGCATGGAATTCTTGCTCAGATCAATTACACTCTAACTATCACAATGTACCTTATACTCGTCCTATTGTAGACCAATTCTTGGAGAAATCGCTTTAATCACAACATTTCATTTCCAGCATCTGCGGCAGCAATGTACTTGTAGCTTGACTTTTTCGTGCCCCCTTTCGGAGAGCTCGAATTGGTCCTACAGTTTGGACTCTTGTCACGGTTCTGAATCTAACCTCACAAAGTGCAATGTAAGATTGATATATCACCAAAGAGTCCAAATCCGGCAATTGGTTTTGAAAAATCAATTTTGAATCAAAAAGTGCCAAACATGGACTGCTTTGCCAGATTTCAGAGTCGTCACCTAAATATTTTATTTTGAGAAATTTAGGAAACCTTGACTCGTGCCTAAGGCCACGTGTCCATCATCACCAAAGTTCCCTCGGCTCGGGAACTTGGGTACAAGAGGAAAAGGTCCTGAAATGAGTACCCCCGCTCGCCCGATCAAAGATCGGCCTCTACTAACATGATATGTTGTTTTTGAAAACACATGTGTTCTTATTCCAGTTTATTAGCTAACATTAATATGTGATGCGCACAGCATACAAGTATATACTAAATCACTCATTTTGGAACAAAACATCTCATGTTTGTTTTTCGAAAATGGTTTGAAAGATGCTACCCTCAAGTAGGCTAAGACGCGGATTTGCCATCCTCAAGTGGGCTTAGAAAACATGATTTGCCAGTCTCAAGTGGGCTTAAAACGCATATTTTGATAAATTGTTCCAATTCAAGCAATGAAGCCTTCATCTACAAGCATTCATGCAGTTAAACACTTAAGCAGTTAGCCTCATGGCAAGCATGCTATCATGGCAGTCACTTACACACATGTAAGGATGCTAAAGCATAAACACTCATAGTGTACTCCAAGCCAAAACAGAAGCTAATTAGAAATCATGCAAGATCCTAGCTATGTTAAAATGCCTAATGCAACACATGCAAAAATGCAACTAAGTAGGCTTGGCTATCTACGATGGCATATGAATGCCACACTCGATAACATGCTTTAAAACACGTATCCAAGTAAATGTATTGAAATACGATACAGTTTGAATGATGCGCCGAGCCTGGTGCATGCAATACGAATGAATAATGCACGCATGCAAAGCATAAGGTATGCTAATTGAAAAATGCCCTAAACTAACCATCAAAAGCTGATTAGTAAAAGGGAGAAAGAAATGAGGGTTGGAAGACATGCACACACACACGCACCCTTATTACAATATTGTGCCCTCTCGACGGAGGGTCCGAATAATAAGCTAACTAGCTATGCTAATTAAACTAATTATTACAAACCAAAACTAATTAACTATTCCTAGTTAACTAATTATTACAAAACAAATCGATTAATTAAGCACATTAACTAATTAAGTACAAAACCGACGAATTAGCTAACTAAGTAAAGCAGCTAAAGTAGTTAAAAGAGATCCTCGGGGCGAGAGGTGCATGCATGCTCGATCGCCTCGCTCGGAAATCCATTGCTACGACCATAATTGCCTCTGTTTGCATTTGATTTGATCTCTGAAAAGTGCACTTACTTCCAGATTGCTTTTGTTCCAACATAGGGACCTCCTGGTCGGCTGCCAACCAGAAAAGGGGGCTATAGACCAGAAAAATTGGTTGTAGACCAGAAAAAGTGGTCGGTCAACCACCCCTACTGGTCGACCGACCAGTTAATTTGCCAAGCTCCAGTTTTGCTGCAACAGAGAACAACAAGGGGCATAACAGTGTATTTGCAAGATATGTGTGCACAACCACCCTCCCTATCATTTTTCAAGCTCAAGGGAGTGCGATACTCGACTCTCAGGCCACCAACCGAGCATCGCAATGCACAATGGCCGAGAAGTCAAGTTTGCACAAGTCAATGTCAATGAATGCACAAATAACATATAAGGGCCTACACCTCTATCATGTTTGATCAAGAGGGTCGGCGACCAAAAAATGCTACACGTTTCATCACTTTAAGTATAAAACGTGCGACATTCCTTGTGTTTGGATTAACGTCTGATCCAAACACGATGCAAAGCATACGACATGCCTATCTATCAATGCTAAAGTGGCATGCACAAGATTCTATCATGCAAGCAATGCATGCAAGACATGTTTAGAAGCTAAGGCATCAAAGCTAATGAAGTACATTACATACGAGGCATGCACTGCAATGCTTCAGTGATCAAACCACATATGGACAGACCTAAGATGCTCCAAAACAATGACCAATACACACCAAAACTTAGGCACAAAAAGCAAGGAATGCATGCTCATCCGTTTGCTCGCAAGCAAGGAACAAAACTTAACTTTCAAACACATCGAAAGAGTGATATATGGGAGCATGGCTGAGGTACAAGCACTGAAATCATATGCCAAACGACGACATATCATGCAAACAACACAAGTATGTCATGCTAGAGTCCTTAAGCACGAAAGCTAGTGAAGTACACAACACTAGGGCTATGCAATGCAATGCAATGCTCAATGGACTAAACCAGCCTTAGACAGACCTCATGCATGCCAAAATAATGGCCAAAACACTCTAAAATGATAGCATGAAAGACAAGATAATGATGCTCATGCATTGGCTCATCAACAAGGCATAAAGGGCACAACTCTTAAACACAATTAAAGAGTGATAAACATGAGAGTTTTAGCAAGGCTATATGCTCTGAAATCATGTGAGAAATGATGCCATATCACATAAACATCACAAATAAGGCATGCTAGGAGGCCTAAGGCACAAGGCTAGTAAGGGGCACTACACAAGAGGCATGCAATACATGGCACAAATGTCCAAACCAGCTCTAGATAGAGCTTAATTAGACCAAAACAAAGACCAAAACATGCTGAAATAGTATCCCAAAAGACTAAGCAAGCATGCATACGTATTGGCCCATAAACGAGGCATAAGGCACAACTCACAAAAGCTATGAAAGAGTGGAATATGTGAGAGTGTGACTATGCTATACACACTAAAATCATGCGAGAAATGAGGCTAAGCCATGCAATCACCACAAGTAAAGCATGCAAGAGGCTTTAAAACTCAAAGCTAGTCAAGGCCACTTAGACTACAACCATGCACAACAAGCCTCACATGGCCAGGACCACTCAAGACAGAGCTAAGACATGCGAAAATAGTGGCAAATACATGCTGAGATAGAGCCAACACAAGCTAGGATTAGAGGCATGACGCATGATGCATACTAGGCCAACAAAGAGGATTACACTACAAGTGCAAGAAGCATGCAAGAGGTGACCAAGACAGCCAAAACAAGAGTTATGGCAGCCAAAAAAAGAGTCATGAAAGGTCTAAGAAGTCACAAAAAAGTGCTCAAACAAAGCCTCAAGAAGATAGAAATATATGGTCTTTTGATGAGCCATCAACACAAGCCAACAAGAGTAGAGAAGGGGGGACGACCCCCACCCATTTGGGACCTCAAAACCACACTTCTACCACTGAAATTCCTCTGAGTTTCAGTGGTAAGAAGGCCAAAAGAGATGGTCCCAAAGGCCTTAAGAGATGGCACAAAGCCAAGCAAAACAAGCCACCAAAGGGGGTAAACCACCCCTAACTCAAACTAAGCCTTAAACAACCATTTTAAACACTTTAAAACAAGAGTTTTTGTAGTTGAAAGCTAAGCCTAAAATAGCATGCAAAGGTGGCTAAATATACAACCAAAACAAGGCTCAAAAGGGGATAAAGGGATTACCTTTGAAGCACAGCTACAACAGCAACTTCTTAAGTCAAAAACCAGCCTTTTGAAGCTCCCACAAGACCCTTAAGCACCTCAGCAACAAAGTAAGAGTGTTTGCCTAAGAGGTTGTGTGCAAAAGTGTGAAGAAAATGCAATTTTAAGCACTATAAGGCACAACAATATAGAGAGAGAAATCTAGAGAGAGAGTAGATTTGTTTGGCTTCTCAAAATTCTGAACCTTTTGGAAGGGGGAGAGAGCTCCCTTCTTATAGAAAATATAAGCAAAAGCTTGCATGAATAGGGAGGATGCATTCTGTGCCTAACAGCTAGCACAGCTGGCACCAAAAATATCTGCAAAAGCAGAAAAAAGGCTGTAGACCACTTAAAGTGGTCGACCGACCACCCCACCTAGTCGACCGACCATCCTAAGTGGTCGACAAAGGAAAAAACTAGCTGACAGGGGGGAAATGTGGTCTACACAAAAAGAAGAAGGTGGTGGCAGGCTGCCGACCACTTAAGGTGGTCGACTGACCACCCACCCTAGCTGACCGACCACCAAAAGTGGTCTACAGGGGAGAAAACTGGCTGGCAGGGGAGAAAAGTGGTCTACATGGGAGAAAAGTGGTCTACACCACTGTTTCTCCCTCTAGGCAAAAGGGGGGGGACCAAGAGTTGGCTTAAAACAAGCACAAAACCAAGAGAGTTCAGAGACTTAGAGGCGAGGCGCGCAGCTGAAAACCTCGGGGACTCCAAACGAGCGCGAACATGCGCAATCATTGAGCACTCAAACGATGATGTCCAGGCCTTTAGGACGGTCAAAAATGGGGTGTCTACAGTACTCTGCCTCTGTTGTAGATAAAGCAACACACTTTTGTAGTTTGGACTGCCATGAAACAGCTCCCCCTACAAAAGTGAACAAAAATCCTAATGTAGACTTTCTACCATCAAGATCACCCGCCATATCGGCATCTGTAAAACCCTCCAAAATTGGTTCAGCTCCCCAAAAACATAGACACATCTTTGAGGTTCCCTTCAAGTATTGAAGAATCCATTTGACTGCCTCCCAATGCTCCTTTCTTGGATTGGCAAGGAATTTGCTTACAACGCCAACTGCGTGAGCTATATCTGGTCGGGTACAAACCTTTGCATACATCAAACTCCCTATTGCGGAAGAATAAGGGACTGCCTCCATTTCTTTCCTTTCAGAGCTGGTCGTGGAACACGAACGCTTTGTCACCTTGAAATGGTTGGTCAATGGTATGCCGACTGGCTTGGCATCTTTCATGTTGAACCTTTCAATCACCCATTCAACATATTTCTCCTATGACAACCATATCTTCTTGGCTTTCCTGTCACGAACAATCTTCATGCCCAAAATCTGTTGTGCTGGGCTTAAATTCTTCATGTCAAAATACTGCGACAAGTCCTTTTTCAACTTGTTGATCATAGCAATATCATGTCCGATGATCAGCATATCATCGACATACAACAGTAGGATAATGAAGTTTCCATCCGAAAACCTTCAAAAATATATACACTGGTCTGCTATTGTTCTTGTGTACTCGTGATCTACCATGAATGAATCAAACTTCTTATACCATCGTCTCGCTGTGTGCTTCAGGCCATAGAGACTCTTCTTCAGTTTGCAGACTAGGTTTTGTTTCCCTTTAACTTCAAATCCTTCTGGTTGCTCCATGTAGATCTCTTCCTTCAAATCACCATGGAGAAAAACAGTTTTGACATCCATCTGTTCTCTCTCCAGATTCAAGCGAGCTGGTAATCCCAGAGCTAATCGAATGGAAGTCATCTTCACAACTGGGGAGAAGATGTCATCAAAATCAATTCCTTTCTTTTGTCCAAAACCTTTGACCACCAAGCGAGCTTTATGCTGCAATATTTTACCGTTGCCATCTTTCTTCAATTTGTACATCCATTTGTTTTTCAATGCCTTCTTGCCCTTTGGAAGTGAAACAAGCTCATAAGTGTGGTTCTTCTGCAAAGAACTCATCTCTTCTTTCATGGCTTGCATCCAGCAATCTTTCTTTGTATGACTCTTTGCTTCTGAAAAACTCTCAAGCTCCCCTTCATCAGTAATCAAAATATACTGAGAATCGGGATATTTGGTTGATGGCACGACAACTCTTTCAGATCTTCGCAACTGAGGCCCAGTTGCCTCTAGTTGAAGGGGTCACTCCCCCTGCTCAACACCCTCTTTATCTGGGTCTTCATCTCTTTCCTCCTAATCATCCATTTCTAGTATAGGATCTTGCAACTCTGGCACTTCTTGTTGCACATCATCACATCTAGCATTTTGTGATGGCTCAGGAGATGGGAACAAGTCTGGAGCGATGACATCTCTAGACTTTACAGACTTCTCAAGATTTGCTACTGTCTGGTCTTCTTGGAACATAACATCTCTACTCTTGAACATCTTCTTGTTCACTGGGTCCCACAACTTGTACCCAAATGTTGCATTTAAATAGCCCACAAATATATATGGAGTGGACTTGTCATCAAACTTCTGTCTGTTTTCCATGGAGATGTGTGCAAACGCCTTACACCTGAAGACTCTCAAGTGAGAATATGATACCTTTCTTCTGGACCAAACTTCCTCAGGTATTGCAAAGTTCAACGGGACTGAAGGCGACCTGTTGATGAGATAATAGGCTGTATGGGTGGCTTTAGCCCAGAATGACTTTGGCAACTTTGCCACTTTGAGCATGCATCTAACTCTTTCAACAATAGTGCGGTTCATCCTCTCTGCCACAGCATTGTGTTGTGGGGTACCAGGACTGTTGTCTCATGTCGGATACCTCTGTAGCACAATATGCTTCAAAAGCATTGAAAGTGTACTCACCACCATTGTTTGTGCGAAGATACTTCAACTTCTTCCCGGTTTCTCTTTCCACCATTGCATAGAACTCCTGAAAGTGCTGGAATACCTCATCCTTCGTCTTCAGGAAATACACCCACAACTTTCTTGATGCATCATCAATGAAGGTCGGAAAATACTTGCGGCTGCCAAGTGACTCCACTTCGATTAGGCCACAAATATCCGAGTATACCATACTGAGCACTTCTGTTTTTCTCTTGCTCGTTGAACTGAATGATACTCGATGTTGTTTGCCATAAAAGCAATGATCACATGGCTTCAGGGCACTCCCTTTGGAGAAGGGTATCCTGGATTGCTTTGCCAACAGATACAATATTTTCTCACTTATGTGAGCCAGTCTTCTTTGCCATAAGTCCAGTGACTCCTTGTCTTTTGCTGCATTAAGACTTTCTAGACAGATCTTTGTTTGAGTCTTGTACAGTATTGAAGATATCTCTCCTCTGGCGATTGTCAAAGTTCCTTCTGTCAGCTTCCAACGACCATTTCTGAATGTACTTGTATGGCCTTACCAGTCCAGAGCGCTTTCGAAAATAAGATTGAGGCGTAAATCTAGAACGTGCCTCATATCTTTGAGAACCAGCTTGTGTCCGACATTAGTCTGAATACTAATGTCTCCAATACCCACAATCTTCGAATAGTTAGAATTCTCCATTTGAACAGTGCCAAAATCTCCAGCATTGTACAAGCTGAAGAGTTCTCTGTGCGAAGTGGCATGATAGGATGCAGCTGTGTCTATCACCCATTTTGTGTAGCTGTGGTCAGCCATGTGAGGGCAATCCTCCTCTTCACCAATTGCAAGAAGTATTTCATCAGTTGTTGTTGCTATCGTGTTCTCATCTCCTTTTGACTTACTGCTTTGGCCTTTATCTTTTCGGCTTAGGCAGTTCCTTTTTATGTGACCCTCCTGGCCATAGTGAGAACAAGTAAAACTGGATTTTCCTTGTCCTTTGTTGTCTGTGGATTTACTCCAATTGTTCCATCTGCCTCTGCTCTTGCTTCTTTCTCTACTCTTTCCACTACCTTTCTCTCTGTTTCTACCTTTGCCTTCGGTGACAAGAGCATGGGTTAGATTACCTCCCATGTCTTTTCTACTTGTCTCTTCATTGTACATGGCGTCTGTGACAATGCTCATGGTCAGCTTTCCCTCTGGTGCAGAGTTGTTGAGAGAAACCACAAACGTCTCTCAACTGTCCGATAAAGAACTGAGCAGTAGTACGGCTTGCATTTCATCGTCCAAGGGCATCTTGACAGTTGCAAGCTGATTCACCAGATTTTTGAATTCACTAGTGTGTTTGGCGACAGACACACCATTCTTCAATTTCAGATTTACAAGCCTTCTCATCACCAAGGCTTTGTTTCGGGCGGTCTTTGACTGGTACATTCCCTCTAACATTATCCAGAGGACATATGCATCTGTCTTTTGGGCGATATGGTGGAACACATTATGGTCTATCCATTGTCTGATCTGCCCGACAGTCTTCCGGTTCATCTTTATCCAATCTTCATCTTTCTCTGCTTCCGGTTTAACCCCTTTTAGAGCAATAAGGTCAAACAGGTCTTTACAGCATAGGACATTTTCCATCTGCGGCTTCCAGATTCCATAATTGGAAGCATTTAACTTTATCATCGATCTTGAAGTTGATGTGGATGCTTCTATCGTTTCTTACTTTTTACAGAAACTTCGATTCAAAAATTTGACCTTATGGATCTTTCTGGAATACTCTAAATAGTTGGAAATCACTATTGGATCATCAAAATCGGACTTCAAATGGCTCAGATTTAGCCAAAATATGTTGGACGGTTCAGATTTGTGGATGTACTGTAGCTGCATAGCACCGGATAATCCTTAAGCTTCTGGGTCGGGTCGGGTCGGGTCGGGTCAACCCGATGAGTTGACTGGTCAGCTGGTGTGCTGACGTGGCAGACACATGACACTGCCCTAGATGACGTGGTGATGATATGCCGTTGACGTGGTAGCCACGTGTCGATAACACGTGGCGATGACTTGGCAATGACGTGGCAGTGTGTTGGCACTGACGTGGGCTATACCCAAAAAGAGAATTCAAATTCTCCGAATAAAGCTTGGAGGATTTGAACCCTTGACTAAGGAGATAAGGGCTAAAGCTTTTATCACTGAGCTAAGCTCACCCTTATGCTATTATTTCCCTAGACAAATATTTAAAGTATCTGGATTGGCTACAAACTGGCCATCTTTAACCTCCAGCTGCAAATAGGACTCTGGTTCAGAGTTGTCTTTACGCGCCAAACTTTGACCGGCATGTGTAGACCACTCCGACCTTTGTTTTTTAAAAAATTGACCAATGAGGCTCTGATACCACTTGTTAGGTTTAGGCACACCCAGAAATCAATCACACACAGAAAAACACAAGATATTTACGTAGTTCGGTAATTGCCTACTTCCACGGAGAGATTTCACTATAGAATTTCCTGGAGGGAGATTACAAAACTCACATTCACTTTCTACAGATTTACACACACTCTCTCTGATTCTCTCTTGTTCTGTCTGTTTTGTGTTTAATCCCTTCCTCATCACCTCAATTTATACACAAATGAGAGGGAACAAAGTCAAGAAAGATGAGTAATTGGGAGGGCTGTCACCTGCCATCTCCCCTCTTACTTCTTGACTTGGAACCAACCTCCAACTACTCCTCCATATGGGTTGGAGCCAACATATCCAGCCTCACTTGATACTTCATTGCATTAGAAACCAAAAAAAATCCATTCATTCTTCAATTAAACTTAATCAAATCAGTTGTCAAGCAAAACAAAGACATTCAACTGATCACAAAAATACAATCCCTCTGAAACATTAAATAATAATAATAATAAGTTCTACATTCTTTTTTTTTTCCCTCATTCAAGTCATATATCCATAACTTCCCTAACCAAACTATACCATCTAAACACAGAAGCATCTATACACAATATAACTATTATTAAAATTTATTTGAAAGACAAAAAAAGTGTCGAATTGATACACAACATAACTATCATCTAATTTGGCAATTTTTACAATGAGATCAGTTGGCATATCACAGCACATGTCAAATTGTAAGTATCAAATTGTAACAAGTCATATGTGCTGTGATATGTGTTTGCACATACCAAATAGATATGCAAACACCAAATTAATCAAATAGAGACAGAAAAATTAGATATGCAAGCAACAATATATACCGAATTAATCAAATGAAGAAACTGATTCAAAAGCAAAGAGAGATGAGAGATGGAAGTTTTCTAATAAATTGTAAACAATTAACCAAAAACAAATACAAAAATACAAAAAAAAAAGGGGGCAAGTTTCATCTTACCATTTATTTCATGTTTGCAACATATAACTTTTTGTATTTGAATTCCAATTTTAAGTTAGGTTCGTGTTCATTTTTCTCTGCAATTAACTATACCTACCCTCTTCACCTACCAATAGAGGTCAATTTTTTTCAATTCCAATGAATCCTATTAGGCCATGTATATCTTGGATGTAAGCTGGCAAAAGAAAGTTGTTTAAAAAACTTCCATCTCTCTATTATTATCATGTAGTTATAGTGAGATTACAATTTGTGACTTGAGTTTGTGTATCTTAGAAGTATCTACATTGATGTCGTACCACTACTAAACTAGTTATCCAATAATCGCTCTATTCATTTTAAAAAGAGATAATTTTATTTACATTTTCTTTTTAACTATATCGATAGCAATTTAACAATCAACTAATTATTTGAAGTTCATAGTTGAGGTAATTTGTTCTATATTTTTTAACAATAAAACGTTGACCTTTTGCCTACAAAAAAGTCGAGGCCAAAAAAAAAGAAAGTAATCCATTTGACTTTCAACCTCTCAATTGTGTTGAATAGTTGAGACTATTAGAGTTATAAGCAAAAGGAATTTGTTTGGGGAGGTGTTCACATCCACAAGTTGGTGAAAAAAAAACTAGTTGAATTCTACTATAAAGGAATTTGTTTGGGGGAGGTGTTCACGAGCGTGGAATGCTTCGAAAAAAACTAGTTGAATTCTACTATAAAGGAATTTGTTTGGGGGAGGTGTTCACATCCACAAGTTGGTGAAAAAAAAACTAGTTGAATTCTACTATAAAGGAATTTGTTTGGGGGAGGTGTTCACATCCACAAGTTGGTGAAAAAAAAACTAGTTGAATTCTACTATAAAGGAATTTGATATGTTCAACTGATTATCTTTTGAATACTGAACTGAACTGTTTACTGAACTGGTATTATTTACTGAATGAATGTATGTCCTTTATTTCTGAACTGTACTGTGGCATCCTTATTGTTTACTGTTTACTGTTACTGTTACTTCGACAGAAATCTCTGTCGGTTCCCTTGTTGGAACCACTACTGTTTACTGACTGATGGTCATCATTACTGTTCGGTCTTTTAAGACCTACTGTTACTGATATTCTAATGGATGTACCACATATGACTGTTTACTGTACTGAGCAACTGAAATACTGATTGAAAGAACTGTTTTCATTACTGTAAGGACATTCATTCTAAACCCCTTTACGCTTTATGTTATTCACTGGGCTTTAGCTCACTGCTCATATATATATGTAGGTGTTCAGGCACCAGACCGCAGCTAGGAGCGTCAGGGTTACTCCAGTTTTGTCAAGCCAGCCTTTGTGCCTCACTGCGAGGTTCCGAGCCTATCGTGCTAAGGCTTAGGGGTGTTTTAGAAGTCCCCCTTCTGTACTGTCTTACTGTTCTGTATAGACTGAATGTTTATCGTACGGTTATGCAGGGATTAAGTCCCTAGTCTGAATGATTGTAACTATTGTGCATACTGTTCTGTACTGTTATGTTTGAATGTATGAAAAGTCTTTCTGCATACAGATTGTCACAGCTCATTGGGCATTGTTTCTTTACTGTATTGGCTTCAGCCAGGCCCTGGACTCTGTTTTACCGTACTACTGTTCTGTAGGCCTTCGGTAATCTCGGATTACTGGCCTGTTACGGTGCTGAACCCATAGGGCCGGGTTTGGGTCGTGACATATCCACCGTATAATTTTTTCCTAGAGGGAGTTGTACAACACTCACACCTCACACACACACACACACACTCTCTCTCTCTCTCTCTATATATATATATATATAGCACTCTCACTCTCTTACATAGATTATACACTCTGTGTTTGATGCCTTTGTCTGTGTGTTAGGTTTCCCTTCCTCCTCACCTCAATTTATACAGAAAAAGAGGGAAACAAGGTCAATGAAAGGATATTGGGCTGCCAACTACCAACAGCCATCTTCCCTTTTCTCTCATATTTCTTGACTTGGAGACCCAACCTCCAACCTCCAACTACTCCATGTAGGCTGGATTTAACAGGTTTCTGGGTAACAATTAGTATCAAATCAATCATAACAGATTTGTGGTTGACAATGGGTTTCAAGGGAAAAATTTCCCAATACAAAAGTTTCACACAATCAATAAGAAATAATTCACAAAAAACAATCACAACCTTGACACTCCTACAAATGAAATAAAAGTGACATAACAATTTAAGGATAGAACCACTTCAGCTAAACTAGGAACTAGACTCCTTTCGAGAGGCAAGTTTAGCTACAGACGGGTCAACCACTTCAAAGAGAAAAATGGGGTTTGTCACAGTCATCAAAAAGTCAACCAAAGACTTAAACAAGTAGGTCGTATTTCTTTGGGTTGGTAGTAGTGCAATGCTTTCATTATCTAAAATGAAGAACATTTCCCACCAAAAGATCAGTCTAATAGTACCACTCATTGGTAAATAGCGCAATACTTCTTCTGGGCGTACATTAAGCTTCCAACAACATAAGCATATGGAATGCCCTTTATCTTATTTTTTTTCTATATCGCTCCTTGGGCACTGCAAAACACTGAGCCTGTCTCCCTTCTGTACAAGTGCCATACTAGGGCATTTAAGGATAGAACGACTTTGAATAGAATTACAACTGCTACTAAAGAATTTAATTCAAAACCAAGGAATACCTTTCATATTTCAGCCCTAATATTTATATTGATTTTGGTTTAGACCTGACTCATTTGATGTTTTTGATTCGGGTTTCATTGTCTTATATAGTTGTTCATGTCTTGGTATTCTTTACTTGAGTGAAGCTTCTTGTAGTCTAGCGGTGTTAGCTCGAGCATCCCTTCTTGAACTCGAGTGGTGGTCTTCTGTCTATATCTTAGAGTTGGAAGTTCGCTCGAGTGGTTTAACTTTTTGTGTCTGGTCGCTTGAACGACACTTTTTGCGCTTGAGTGATATACATGTATATTAGTTCATAAAAAGGCCACTTTTGAGTCACTTTTTTTCATTTTTCTCTCTATAAACATTCTAAAGACCCTAGATCTACGCCCTCTCTCCCTAAAACTCTACTTCTTTCTACAAATACACCTAGGTCCATTAAGTTCTTCACCCGTGTCCCTTCGTTAAAAAGATAGAGCACGCCGTGGGCTTCCTTTTGATCCAAATGAAGTTGGGTTTGGGCATTGTTGAAGTTCCTTCACTCTTTCTCTCACCTTCTAAGCTTGAGGTAGTGATTCTCTGCACTTTTTTATGATTTTTTAAACTTAGATATTTGTCTTTATAAAACAACATTGTGATTTGGAGGAATTTTGGAGAAACCTAGGGTTTGGCTTGATTTCAAAAGAGGGGTTTTCAAATGATTTATTAGAAATGATTAAGAGAATGTATTTATTGTTGAATTATGATGAATTAGTGGATTTTGATCTTTGAAAGTGGTTTATAAAGATATAGGGGTTTTACCCTAAATATATCAAATGTTGATTTTCAAAGGATAAATGAAATTGATGTTTAAAATGTGGAATTAGGTTGATATTAATGAGGATGGTGGAGTTGGATACGTATTATCACTCATATCTAGAAATTTGGAAAGTTCAACTTTATTGAAAATTGTTTATCTATTTAGAAATATCTATTTTAGACAATTGCTGGAGGATAGCTATGATTGTTGTAGAAATTGCATGAGAATTAGGAGAATTGAAACTATTGTGTCATCCATTTGCATCGAGCATTATTTCCTATTTATACATTGGAAATGTTTATTGTTTTGAGAAAACGAGTGAATTTGGGAAGTATGTGTTGTCTCGTTCAAATAAGTTGGCCTGAGTGTCCATGGTAAAAGTCCTAAAAATTGCCTATATACATGGGTACCGATTTTGCGGATGAAATTTCCGTGAAATGGTAATAGTAGTGCTTGTAGAGTCTATATGTATATGGGTGCCGGTTTATAGTTTCTCGTGGATGAAATTTCCGTGAAAGGTTGGAGTTGTTTTGAGATTTTCCAAAGTATGATTCACTGCCCTGTTTTCTATTGTAAAGGAAGTGATTTATGAATTCTGATATTAACCTGCCATTACATGGTTTTGGAAAAAGATATAAAATGTTTTGGCACGAGCATTGCATATGCATTCACTTATATCTTTGTTCAGATTCATATACCGAGTTAGATTATTTCTACTGGGCTTTGGCTCACCCTATGTGGAAAAAGCATTTTTAGGTGCTAATGACATACCTCTGCCACGGCAATAGCTTGGAAAGACTTGAAGCAAGAGCTTCATTTTGTTTGATTGTTGTATATGTTTCGTATAGGCCAAGGACCTTTAACTGTATTGGATTTAAATCCACTTTTGCTGTAACCAATGTCACGCCCCAAACCCGCCCCTAAAAGTTTGGGCATGACCACCTCAGAAACGGACCTAAAACCTGATGAATATAATTTATGGGGCCTGAACGGAAGCATATAATAACATATAATAGCGTAACATAATACCCATTGAGCTACCACTACCATGCCAGGATCACGAATTTCATAATGCAGATAAATATACAGAGACGTGCATCTGAAGATAGCTATGTACATATACATATACATCGATCTTAACAGACATGTAGGGTACAAATTAAAAACTTAGCAAAACTTCATAACTTGAACAATCAACATCCAGGAGCTTAGATACTCAGGGATTGACAATTGGGTAGCAAAAGCTACAAGTTAAGTTGACCTCCAGTTCGAGTGCCTACAGAAACAAACATAGAGTAGAGTGAGTCACGCTCAGTGAATAATAGCACATAACAATTCAATGCTCAACGTCAGTTATAATACATATCCGTGCATTTATCAATAAAGAGAATATATGGCTTATTTATTTCTATATGCATAGCAAAGTATCTTTTTTAGAAAACTTGTCATATCTTGAATATACGGGGTTTCATAGTGCAACTAGGCATTTTGGGAGAATTATCCAGAAGGCGTCTCATGTCATAAACATATCAGAAGTTCATAGCATTTTTCTTATGTCAGAAATTACTTATCATATGAAACATTTCGTAACTTAAAATACGGATTTCATTAAACATTGTATAGCATAGTCATGTTCAAAATCATTTATACTTAAAGTATCGTTTACAGAACAGCCTTGGCCCCAATCTTAAACACAGTGGCTTTAAGCCCTTAACAAAGCCCTTAACAAAATGGCATGAATCCCTTAACAAACGGCATGAAGCCTTATCAGAATGGCGTAAAGCCCTTGAAACACATTGGCATTAAAGCCCTTGAAACACATTGGCATAAAAAGCCCTTGGAACATCTGGCATAATAGCCCCTTGAAACATATGGCATAAAAAGCCCCCTTGAAACATATGGCATAAAATGCCCTTGAACATAAATTGGCATTAAGCCCTCGAACACATAGATTTATGAACCCAAGAGGTGTCTCACACGGATTCTAGAGGTGACTCACGTCGTAGCACTTAGTTCCGTGTAGCACTTTGTTTCATACCAGAACGGCATAAGCCCTTATCAGATTGGCATAAAGCCCATGTAATGGCATAAAGCCTCTGTCTTACATGTATGAACTCAAGAGGTGGCTCGTACGGATTCTAGAGGTAACTCGCATTGCAGTACTTAGTTCCGTACAGCACTTTGTTTCATACTTCATATAAAATGGCCATTGGCCTCATAACCTTCACATATGTATGGACTCAAGAGGTGGCTCGTACGGATTCTAGAGGTAACTCGCATTGCAGTACTTAGTTCCGTACAGCACTTTGCTCCATACCAGAATTTTGTAAGTCTTAAAGACCGAATCATCATATCATATCTTAGCATAACATAATTGGAATAGTAATAGAAATAGTTCCAGTTTTCATAGACTACCTTTATGTAATAAGGCCCATAAGTTTCCCATAGCTTGGTTACAAATTAATATAGGTACCTCGTAGACCACTGAATAGTAATAATAATAATAACTGTTAACTGAGGCCACATATATCATTACTATATGCTTAACAAGAACAGAAAAACCCACATCCTACTGTGAGTCCCATAAGAATGTTACACATCTGCATGTTTGTCATAGGTTCTTAACGACCTTAGGTCCATATGTATCACAATGGAATAATCTTAGTTTCATACAGATACTTGGTTTAAAGATAAACATAATTCCATATATTCATTCAGAAACGACGTGGTTTGCTTATAAATAACAGAGAATTATTATTCATTATTACCAGAACATAGTCATTTCAAAGTCATACCGATGTATGCCAATCTTTCAACGTTCACATTGACTTTCAATCATCATAAATGTTCGTGCAACATGCTCGTGTAACACTTACAAGAAACAAAGCGTTAGTGATCGTAGTTATCAATGATAAATAAAATGTATATCTTCGTACTATTACTCACAGTGTTATAACGACGTGCTTGTTCCTCCCGAAGTGTGCCCTGCACACATTCAAACTCACATATTAGCTCATTTTCCATATCAAATTACTTTCTATTCCGCTTTGCTTCGAAGGAATTTTTCGATATCGAAAAGACATCAAATATACATTTCGACAACATTAGAGGGTCCTACACGCAAAACGGAGGAAGTCATACTTTTCAACATGTGCCGCACGTGCGGCTAGGATCCCCGCACGTGCGGTGGCTAGTCCCGCACGTGCGGCCCGCACGTGCCTTTTAGGCAGAATCAAAACTCCAGTTTTGTTCTTCTCCCGCACGTGCGGCCACAACCCCCGCACGTGCGGCGATTGGCTCCCGCATGTGCGGCAGTGACTCCCGCACGTGCGGCGATTCTGCATTTTCCCAATCCGAAATTCTGCAATATTTCAACCCTTGGTGCATTTTTAAGGGGTTTAATTTGGGGCTTTTTATGGCTGATTCATGGTTCATTCATGGTTCAAAAAGCATGTAAATGAAGGTACAACACACAACCTATTAAACTCATGAACACCACTTAATTGACTTGGACAAGAACATGGCATAATTGAAGCTCATTAACATAATTTCATTCTTGAGGCTCTTAACTTCACAACTTCACACACACATGTATAGATATACAAAAACATGGCATAAGCATGGGTAGATAACTTGAATTGGGTCCAAAATACACATATAATAGAATTATCAAGCCAAGTCTTCGACACACACACACACACACAGACACACACACATCCAAGATTTTATACAACATCAACAGCTTCCTACTTCAAAATTGAGGGAGAGGATTGGGTTAGGGAAATCCAACTTACCTTGGCTTCAATTTCTCTCTACTCTCCCTTGATCTTAGCCTTTCTTCCTTTTCTCCCAAGACATATGTTATATGAAGTGTCTAAGTCTTGAGGCTTCTCATAGGCATACATATATATATATATAGATTGAATAAAGACAAAAATCAATCGTTTAAACATCTGAAATTGAAATTTCACAAAACTGCCTAATATTACATAAAAATTATGCTGATCACGTATATGAAATCATTTTCAAATAATTAAGCCCTTAAGGCCTCCAATTTCTACTTCAAACCTTCTAATGTAACAGATACTTTTCTTGTTGAACATATAGACATCCTTAAACATATGGTTCACTTACTTAACTTTAATTCCTCATAGGATTTCACAATAAGCATTCGAAATCATAAAAGAGGATCCGAAAACATAACAGAGAACATGTACGAGGGTCGAGTCTTTACACTCTCCCCCCCTTAAATAAGTTTGGTCCCTCAAACTTGTATTACCTTAGGGTAGAAACAAATGCGGATACTGGTGTTGCATTTCCTCCTTTCTTTCCCAAGTTGCGTTAGTTCCGTAACGTTCCTGCCATTCCACTTTTACCATTGGAATTTCTCGGTTTCGTAATTGTTTCACTTGTCGGTCCAAAATGCGAATTGGTTTTTCCTCATAAGTTAACTTATCATGTAGCTCAATTTGGTGTTAATCAATAACATGAGACGAATCCGCAAGATACCCTCGAAGCATAGAGACATGAAACACATTATGTACTTGACACGATATATTCCATTCCAACAGTCACCAATACAATGACAAGATTCAAGTCATATTCCATTTACGAAAACATATCAAAATTATATCGTTATGTGGATTCAAAACCATATATACTAGTTCTTGACAAGATCTGAATGATGGGAAGGAGAATCCCCAGTATAGACACCTGATTATGCCATCATAAGTTCAAATCTGAATAATAAATATGACTATCAAAACAAGACCAAAGATCGAATTCAAAGGCATACTTGACTAATCATTCATAACCGTAAGGGATAACATTTTCCTTAGCTAGCTCTTTTTCTTCTCATATACTTATAGTGGGTCAGCAAACGGTCATACAGAATTAGAGACCAGTCATCTGGCTCAATCAGTTAACATAAATAGAGTTTTCAGTTATTTTGCGTACATAGATTCTATCAAATCCATTCATAGGAGTATAAATCTCATTAAGGATACAGTAACCGTAAGAATCACATCCTTCCAGGTTCCATATTATCAAACAACATATGCAATAGTATAACAAAGGAGTAATTCGATCTCGTAACATCAAAGTTCGTAATGCTTGGTAAGACGTAATTCTTGGTAAGATTAATTCAATATAGTCATAAATCAATTTGTAATCTTGTAGTGAGTATTGTACAAAGTTGTCTGAACATGCAAGAAATGGTAAATGCCCAATACGTATCGTTAACCCGTTAGCAAAATGGATTATTCCCATGTCCATTTTTTTTCACCAAAATCCACGATATCGTGCAAAACAGTTCACATCATAACTTCTTATAGGCGATAAAGGACAATGTCACAATATCTAACATTTGCATAGGTACACAGGAATATGTCATAGAAATGATTTCTCAATCTTAAGTCACTTAATATACAAAGGTAGGATTTGAATTCTTGCGGTAGCTTATCTATTACCAATTATTTAGTTTGACTTCGACGTAGTCAATAGCTACCTCCCTTTTCTTTTTTTTTTCTTTTTTTTTGTAAGTAGACACGTGATGTGGGTGAGGTCCCTTATATCATCCAATCATTTCTTACAAGAAATCCTGATCGCAAATTACAGAATACACATATCACGGATTCCATAATCAAATCCCGATTACACATAAACGAGACAGATAAATAGAAACATATTCACACATATTTTTAATTATCCTTGAATCAGAAACAGAAATCAGAGTTTATACTTAATCATAACCCACCCATACAAGACCGTCGGTGGTACCATCCGTACAAGACCGTCGATGGCAAGAGATATCTTGTAACATACTTCAACCACAGTATTATTACCCCCAAGCAAGGGCCTTGTACTAAGGATGCCATAAATACTTTTACATATATGGATCATCATTCCTTAATTCGTAACGTGACATATCAGAAAATAAGGCATTGCTTGTCATATCATGTCATTGTCATGTGCTTAACAAAATAGGATAATTCACTTCTTATGTGGGTCACTGTATCCATAACTTTCTCTTACAGTTGGTCATACGTAACACGATTCAACTTTTATACAAAACACAACTTATCAAAGTGCGTATCACAATAACGTTTCAAATCATAGGTCCAAACAGTACCATGACAAGGAAGATATAACTATATCATAAATATTCCATACTTAGTGTTTAAGCAATTCGCAATTCATCTAAATAAATGATAGGTAACTATCAGTTCAAAATAACAACCCAAAATTGCATGTGCATTACTTACCAATCATTTTCCCTTTCCATTTTGTCTAACCGACCCGAGGTGATCCTCTATCCTTATTTCCGCCATGCTCTACTCAACAATCAATCACAATATATACACAAGGAATGTACAATAAACATGGCTCATAATCGTTAACGTGAACAAATTACATTTACCGTTGCTATCAATCTTTTCGTATGCACTAAGGATGTCATGCATGAGGCCTAAATCTTTTCTAGACATCCTACAGCTCAATGGATCCGTGTGTGAGATAGCAACTCGTGCTCTGATACCACTTGTCACACCCCAAACCCGCCCCTAAAAGTTTGGGCATGACCACCTCAGAAACGGACCTAAAACCTGATGAATATAATTTATGGGGCCTGAACGGAAGCATATAATAACATATAATAGCGTAACATAATACCCATTGAGCTACCACTACCATGCCAGGATCACGAATTTCATAATGCAGATAAATATACAGAGACGTGCATCTGAAGACAGCTATGTACATATACATATACATCGATCTTAACAGACATGTAGGGTACAAATTAAAAACTTAGCAAAACTTCATAACTTGAACAATCAACATCCAGGAGCTTAGATACTCAGGGATTGACAATTGGGTAACAAAGCCAAGGTGAAGGTTGCTCTCCAGGTTGAGGTGCTACAGAAACAAACATAGAATAGGTGAGTCACGCTCAGTGAATAATAGACACATAAACAATTCAATTGCTCAACTGTCAGTTATAATTACATATCCGTGGCATTTTTATGCAATAAAGAGAATATATGGTTTTATTATGTTCTGTATGCATAGCAAGTACTCATTTTTCAGAAAAATTGTCATATCATTGAATCATACGGGGTTTCATAGTGCAACTAGGCATTTTGGGAAAAATATCCAGCAAGGATATCATATATATAAATATCATAAGTTGCATAGCATTTTTCTCATTCAGAAATTACTTATCATATGAAACATTTCGTAACTCAAAATACGGATTTCATTAAACATTGTATAGCATAGTCATGTTCAAAATCATTTATACTTAAAGTATCGTTTACAGAGCGGCCTTGGCCCCAATCTTAAACACAGTGGCTTAAAGCCCTTAACAAAACGACATGAAATCCTTAACAAAATGGCATGAAGCCCTTATCAGAATGGCATAAAGCCCTTGAAACACATTGGCATTAAAGCCCTTGAAACACATTGGCATAAAAAGCCCTTGGAACATCTGGCATAATAGCCCCTGAAACATATGGCATAAAAAGCCCCCTTGAAACATATGGCATAAAATGCCCTTGAACATAAATTGGCATTAAGCCCTCGAACACATAGATATATGAACCCAAGAGGTGTCTCACACGGATTCTAGAGGTGACTCGCGTCGTAGCACTTAGTTCCGTGTAGCACTTTGTTTCATACCAGAACGGCATAAGCCCTTATCAGATTGGCATAAAGCCCATGTAATGGCATAAAGCCCCTGTCTTACATGTATGAACTCAAGAGGTGGCTCGTACGGATTCTAGAGGTAACTCGCATTACAGTACTTAGTTCCATACAGCACTTTTTTTCATACTTCATACAAAATGGCCATTGGCCTCATAACCTTCACATATGTATGGACTCAAGAGGTGGCTCGTACGGATTCTAGAGGTAACTCGCATTGCAGTACTTAGTTCCGTACAGCACTTTGCTCCATACCAGAATTTCATAAGTCTTAAAGACCGATCATCATAGCATATCTTAGCATAACATAATTGGAATAGTAATAGAAATAGTTCCAGTTTTCATAGACTACCTTTATGTAATAAGGCCCATAAGTTTCCCATAGCTTGGTTACAAATTAATATAGGTACCTCGCAGACCACTGAATAGTAATAATAATAATAACTGTTAACTGAGGCCACATATATCATTACTATATGCTTAACAAGAACAGAATAACCCACATCCTAACGTGAGTCCCATAAGAATGTTACACATCTGCATGTTTGTCATAGGTTTTTAACGACCTTAGGTCCATATGTACCACAATGGAATAATCTTAGTTTCATACAGATACTTGGTTTAAAGATAAACATAATTCCATATATTCATTCAGAAACGACGTGGTTTGCTTATAAATAACAGAGAATTATTATTCGTTATTAACAGAACATAGTCATTTCAAAGTCATACCGATGTATGCCAATCTTTCAACGTTCACATTGACTTTCAATCATCATAAATGTTCGTGTAACACTTACAAGAAACAAAGCGTTAGTGATAATAGTTATCAATGATAAATAAAATGTATATCTTCGTACTATTACTCACCGTGTGTTGGTGGAGCATTTATTCCTCCCGAAGCGTGTCCTACACACATATGAAGTCACACATTACTTCTCTAAATCATTTCCCCTAATTTCCTTTCTCATTTTAACATGATTCACAATGCTCATAATAAAGTTCATTCGCAAATTTTTAACATTATTTCAAAACATCTCAAAAATCCAATTAAACTTGTACACGTATAATTCAACCCACCAATTCCATGATTCTATTTTCAATTTGGGCAAAATCATTATTTATCATCACAAATTAACCTAGGGTTTCAAGAAAAATAAAGTTTTCCATAAAAATTCAAACTTCTCATACCATGACCTTACATCCCAATTTTCTCCTTAATTATACATCTATGGGTCATATCTCACCACCTTAACTCATCAATTGAACCTTCCATGCTTCAAACCCGAAATTCCCAAATCTCATAATTTCCTCCATATGCTCAAAATGAAAATTTGTACATTTATACAATGAAAATACCTCAAATCTAACCATGGATGTAAGTATTGAAGAGAAATAGAACCCCTACCTCAATAATCAAGCAAAAGAGTGAGCTTGGAAAGAAGCCTTCGCAAATCCAAGTTCCAATCGGGTAAAAACATTAATCCTCCCTTGTTCTTCATCCTTGATGCCAAAAACCATGGTAGATCGTGATCAAAGTAAAGGAATTCAAGGGTTTGGGGGCTAGGGTTTCGGACATGGAAGAGAGGAAGGAAGAGGAAAGAAGAAAAACATCTAAAATGATCCAAAATCCCGTTTTTAAAGCTGCTGGTCCGAAAAACCCGCTCGAGCGCACATCTTCACGCTCGAGCGTACATGCATTCAGCACAGATGTCAAAACTTCAAATAGGCATAACTCTCCCATCCGGACTCCGTTTTAAGTCGTTCTTGTGCTCAAATTGAAGCCCCGAAAATAAGCTTTCCAATGGTTCCAACCTCACATCCAAATTCAAAGTGTAGAAAAAGAAAAGGGTAAAAGAGTGACGGCTGATCGTAGACAAAATATTCAAACTAAAGTTTTTGATCCAATCTTACTCTACCATCATATTACCACCACAATCAAGACCCCAAAATAAAATAACGAAGTTCCAAATACACCCTACAATGTCAAGGGAAATCTTACTTCTCACGCTCGAGCGTCGCTTCAACCGCTCGAGCGCGCACAGACCAATAAAGCAGTCCGCTCGAGCGTCAACTTCTCCGCTCGAGCGGAGATTCACAACTCCCAGAATCTCAGGCCGTCTGCAAAATTGCTGAGAACCCCAAAAGTACGCTCAAGCGCCTGCTGCTCCGCTCGAGCGGAGGGAAAAAGTTCCAGATTCTTCGGTAAAGGTCACAAATTCCAGTTTCAAAGGCATAACCCAACGGATTGTTCTTCAATTCCGATAGCAAACACATTAACCCCTAATTAAATAAGGGTTACTTCCTATACGCACTTTGGGGTCATTACATTCTCCCCACCTTAAGAAGTTTGGTCCTCCAAACTTGATTCTCCTTGTCACCAGTCTAGTTCGTTCTGGACATATAACATTTCTCAATCATTTCATAAATTATCAAACATAATTCAAACTTGGCAAGTTCACTAGGAACTCCCATTATCATAATTCCTCAAAGGTATATGCTTCTTATAACAATTAGACCCAGAATAGCAATTAAGTGCTAAATTAACGACTTTGGGGCTCTTTACTCATTATCTGAATTAGACTTATCAGTTTAGATCAAATCTCTACCAGGCTCAAATTTAAAATTAAAATTGGCTTATCTCAAAGTCAACGTCTTGACATCAAATATATAATACATTTGTTCGAAAGTTATTATATTCTTGTCCCATAGTTAGTCAAATGTTCCTAGCATGGACAAAAACATTTTCCAAGAATATGTAATACATAAGTCCTTTAAACCCTTCATAAGTACAGATAATACGTTGTTCAGAGATATTACTCAGAAACTCAACAGACCTTTCAAAAATATCAGATGATGAAATAATTCTCAATAGCATTAAACTAATGTAAACTTTGATAGAACAATCTAAGACAGTATAGCTTGAAGCTCAACATAGGGCCTTTATCAATTGGAGGACTTATTCATACATAGCGAAATATTTCTTTCAGAAAACTTGTCATATCTTGAACATTCGGAGTTTCGTAACATATTTAGTTATCTTGGGAAAATTATCCAGAAAACTTATCAGAAAATAAAGCATTGCTTGTCATATCATGTCATTGTCGTGTACCTAACAAAATAGAATAATTCACTTCTTATATCGGTCACTGTAGACAAAACTTTCTCTTGCAGCCGGTTATACGTAACATGATTCAACTGTTATACAAAACACAACTTATCAAAGTACGTATCACAATAACTTTCCAAATCATAGGTCCAAACAGTACCACGACAAGGAAGACATAACTATATCATAATAAAAAATTTCCATACGTCGCATTTAAGCAATTCATCTAAATAAATGATAAGCAACTATCAGTTCAAAAATAACAACCAAAGACGTTAATTCCTTAGGTCCAGTCCATGGTCAACTTATACAAGGTTATACTTGCCAAAAGTATCGAATGTAATTGTTAGTATGACATTTCGAACTAATACGGATCACATAAGTTTCATTCTAAGGACCACTCATTTGCAAATTACAATAAAGGAACAGCCTTAATTCTTATACAACTACCTCCTCCTTAACTAATAATGGTAGGTTCAATACGGAGACACATCAAAATAAACTGGACAAGGGCAAAAGTCCATCGAACATTATGTGAGCACAATCATAATACTTGTGTTTAGCAACATTCCAGGTAGCAATGCTAACATGCTAACTCGTGACTACTAGTTCCATGCTTGCTATCAATCATCAAATATTCTCTTCCAAGAGTTGTCAGCTACCATAAT
>NW_021028418.1:174595-186700 GCF_004153795.1 Camellia sinensis | reverse complement strand
AAGAGAGTTTAAGAGAGAGAGAGAGAGAGAGAGAGAATTATTTATTGTGAGATTTATTTTGGAAAATAAAAGATATTTATAGTAATTTTAATTATGACCGTTTGAATTATGATCGTTTGTATATATGTTACTGTTTGAGTTGAGTGATTGATGAGGAGATGCAACAAACTAATTTCAACTAGGCTAGTAAGGGCGGTCATTCTTTTTGACCAAAAGAATGGAGCTAGGGATGTCAAAATATTGCCATGCCATGCTCTATTCTTTTTAGGGATTCTCTCTTGTATATACCGAATATAATAAATATTTTATAACTTTACCTCCACTCTCTTCTATGTTTTCTGTCAGTCTATCCTAATGATCAATAAATATATTTTCAATAAATTAAATTTGCTCACCACTTTTACATGTTATTTTATGTTTGTAATAGTTATAGGTAATAGGTAACTCATGCCTGCTATAGCAGAGTAGGCTAGGCTCTCTCTCTCTCTCTCTCTTTCTCTCCCCTCTCTTGTTTTGGCTGCTAGTAGCCAACCACAATGACAGTGTAGTGTGCGAGTGGGTCACACTCCATTTGTCTCTCTCTCTCTTGGCCAAAGAAAAAATTATTAGTAGTTTGATTTTAATTTAACAAACTATTATTATTATTATTTTTATTATTAAATTATTAATGTTATTTATTTAATTATATAAATTTTTATTTTTACAAGATTAATTTTTATTTACTTATTTTAATTATTTTATTTTTATAACATCAATATTTTTATTTATTTTTATGTTTTTTTAATTATTTTACCATTGCAAATTGTTTTTTATTTTTATTTTTTGAAATTTGACCATTGGTAGAGAGAGGGCCGGGCCGAGCTGAGCTGTCCGTAGGGCTCAAATTTTTCTTGGGCCGGGCTGGGCCCCAAATGGAAGGCCCAGGCCCAAGGTATTGGGCTGGGCTTAGGCACGGACTTAACCGAGCAAAACGGGCTGGGCCCACCTCAGGCTTTGGGCTGCCCATGGGTTTCGGACTATTTTTACACTCCTAATTTCAACAAACATTTTGGCTTGGTCACTTTTTTATTTTAATTTTGAATTTTTTTTATCTTATCTCTTCATGTTTAATTTTTTTTTAAGTTAATTTTTATTTAAAATTAGATAAACAAATATCACAATAACTATCACATAATATAAAAAATATATTATTATATTAGACTTTAAGTTAATGTGAGAGGCGTGAATCATATATAAAAAAATATTTTTATGTCATATAACTATTAATATATCATTTTTTGTTTAATTTTTAACATACATTAACTTAGGAGTAATGAAAAAAATTTAAATATGAACGGCCAAAATACATGGCTGCTATGGATCAAAAATTTAAAATTGTTAAATCTGAACAAGAGCCCCAGACTCTGATACCAATTGTTACCCAAAAAGCAACCTAAGAGGGGAGTAGATTAGGTTTCTGTAAATTAAAGTTAATAATACCCCAATAAACTTAACTACTTGTACAACAAATTATTAACAAGCATAATGATGAACTTAGCAGTAAATGATCAAACAAAATAACAATGAAGTATAACTAACATACAGGGTAAATCAAATAATTAGCACATGAATATTAGATAGATATAGCAGTAGTAGGAAAGTAAAGAGATTAGGGAAGAGGAGACAAACAGATTTATAGTGGTTCGGTTTCAACCAAGCCTACATCTACTCCTCAAGCTTCACTTGAGATTTTTCACAATCTTCTAGCTTCACAGGGTACTAGCAACCTTTTCACAGATGGAGCAATCATCCACAGATTTTACACAGATTTTCTAAGTCAAGAACACTGAGTGTACTACACTCTTACAAGGTTGAAAAGAAGGTGTTTTTGCTTTCACAGAAAGCTGCAATAATTATCTCTCAAAGATAGATATAAAAATGAAGCTCTGATTTTTCTGTAAATCTCACACAGGAAAGATGAGCTTAATGCTATAAGGCTCAGTGTATAATTTCTGAGAGATGATGTAAACAAAAATTGAATAACACTTCTCAGAGAATTTTTTAAAGAATAGATGTGAGTGATTATAGATCAAAGAATATTTTCTTTTTTTTTTTTTTTTTTGTAAGTTGTTTACATTAGAGGCTTTGGTATATATAATGAAACTTATAGCCGTTTATAGCCGTCGTATTCATTTGAATTTATAGACGTTTATAGCTGTTGTATTCATTTGAATTTATAGCCATTTATAACCGTTGTACTCCATTATTACTAGTTTGAATATCTTTCACTCCATCATTACAAATTTGAATATCTTTCATTTGAACTGCTATTGTGCTGAGCTGTTTGAACCTTTTGGCCTGTTGTTGTGCTAGGCTGTTTAAACATTTGTTTTGGGCTGTTTGAACCTCTGATTTAATCAAATATTAAATACATTCTAACAACATTTAGGATAAAGGTTTAGGTGAGAAATAATGGGTCAAAATAAATTTTGATTCTATTTCTCTTTCAAATAAATCATCAAAATAAATTTTGGATTCCATTTTTCTCTTTCAAATAAATTAAAACATAATTAAATAAATCATCAGACTAAATAATTCTAACAATCTCTCCATTTTTTATGATGGCACACAATGATACTTTGATTTGATTTTGGAGTAAGAAAGCCTTCCCCTCAAATTATGCTCCCTGAATTCATTTCTAAATACATAGGTTAGCACATGTGTAATAAATAAGCTTTAATCAACAACATGATATAAGATTAAGATATCAAACCATAAATACATAAAATCAGATTAGTTTGAAAATAATACCATAATACATAACATCATATAATTTCTCCTCCTGTGACATTATCAAAAGGAAATCATGGGTCAGAATTTGGAGGAGGAGGAGAATGGTAGTGATAAATGGCATCTATACAATTCAAAACATATATATACATATATGCATACACATACAACTCGCCCACGTCTCTCTTTTTCCTTTGATAAATGCGTTTGACACGCGGCCTCATTTTTGCGTCATTGGTCGACAAAAGCAGGCCTCAATTTTTACGCACCTCGGCTCCCTCTCCCTCCTTGTCTTCTTCTCTTTTGCCTTCTTCTTAATCACACACTCTTCCATTTTCTTCTTCACCATTCTCTTCTATTTCTTCGTCCTCATCGAGAGACAAAAAAAAAAAAAGAAACTGAACGGAGGAGGCCAAACCTCAATCTGTTCTCTTCGATTTCTCTGCAACTCATTTCTTTTATACCTCTTACATCTAAACCATGGCTTCCTCATCCCGTCCCCTCACTTTATTTCCGGACCTGAATGATCCTGTCACGCCCCAAAAGTTGGACAATTAAATATTAAATTAGGACTAACCCCAATCAATATTCCATCATCCAAATCCTAGGGGTGAAACAAAAAAACTAAGTGCCAACCAAACCATCCACCACAATTTCATAACTATCAAATACCTCAAACATTAAAGTAGCAACAACTAGTCCAAACAACTTAAATAAAGTACGGTTACAAACCATGCCAAATTATTCCAATACTAAAGCCATATAAAAAAATACATAAACTAGTATCAACCCTAAGCTCAAGAAAATAAAAGAAGTCCAAACGTCATGTCTTACGATCACAGTTATTTCTTGTCACCACTATAGCCTCAACTAATCCTACAAATGAAGCTCGACTGCGCTCAAACAGAACGCACCCGAGTTGCCAAGAGACAAAACGGGTCATTATACAGGTATACTGGTATGAGTGCAAGATTTAACACCCACGTGTCCACCATACACAGACAAAAATACATTTAATTCTTACCACGAGACAAGACAAGTAGTTCTAGCCGTACCGAGACGAATGGGTAGTTTCCGAGATACGGTGGCATTTAGTTTCTTGTCCGTACACAACGAAATATAAATTGATTATAAAATAGACAAAATAGAAATAAAAATATGGTGGGTCAGCCCTGCATAAAAAGTTAGTAAGATCCACCATCCTGCAAAACAAATAAAGTTAGTAAAATTTAATCATAAGTAACTTGTTGAAAAAAAATATAAAATTACACCATTTCATACTTAAATAATTCGAATTGATCAAAACTCAAAGAACGAAAGTTGTACAGAATTAAATTTCCTAAAACATAATGCGAACGAATTTAACAGAAACTGAACAGGTTAAGAGAAAAACTTGATATAAAAATCTAGACAGAATTCAATCGAAAAATCGGAAGCTGAAAACGAACCAAAACTTCCCTAAGATGATTTTTTTTGAAAAATTTTAAAACACGAAAAGTATGCAGAATAATGTTTTACTTCAGTTTACGCGAAACCAATAAAAATGAAATCGTTTCGTGGATTAAAACAGCCTCTAAAATCTGCCTTGCTAAAATGAATCAAACTGACAATAATCAAGATCATCTAATTATAAGTTCTAATCGATCTTTTTAATAAAAAGCTAAAACACAAAAGTTGTCCAAAATCACGTATACATGCCTCTGCTCAAATTTCATAATTTATCGAGATCGTTTACTATTTTTTTATCATGTACAAATCAATACCAATCACACTATACTAATAAATTCATAATTAAATTCTTTGTACCTTAACTCCACCACTTCGGCCCTCCCCTTCCGGCCTATACATATATCCCATGTGCCTCCCGTATACCTAACACTGCTCCGAAGCCAAACTTGCACGGGGATTTCGTCCCGAGTTTGACTCACACTCCCCGGATGGTTAGCATATACGTACGCGCGCAAATCAAAGCAGTCGTCTACTCATGAGAACGAGGCAACAATATATATATACACAACATCTCACACATGAGAATAAACATAACAATGCCGAGCCTAAGCCATTCAAATAAATCTCATAATCCTCACTTTTTTTTATACTCTTTATCACCATCACTCAAATAAAACAACAATACATAGAGTCATAGTGGAGTATACGGAATTTATCTATGGGTTCCTAATTAATTTTAATTTCATCTATTCATGCTTTTCCTACACTTTTTAAATGCTTTTTGTATTTTTTTTTTAATTTCAAAATATTTCTATCCATTTGAATTTTGTCCGTAACTTAGAGACTTCAACAAATAGTTTGGATTGGGTGGTTTACAGAGAATAAAAAAAATACAATTTTCTTGATTCATAAGTAAAGATGAGAAATACAGAGTAAAATAGAAAGAAATGAAGAGAAATACATTTCCCTTATAACTCTTATTTTGAATCACTTTCAAAATGGAGAGATTAAGAGAGAAGAAAACTAATTAACTACTGTTACTTTATAATATCAAAATTGTCCCTTTCGATATAAAAGAAATTTAAAAGAAAATGACACTTATACAAAAGGTTACTTTGATAATATAATATGATTTTTTTATTTTATTTTTTGGGAGTCTCTTATATATAGTTTAACCAAACAAAATAGAAGAAAAATATTATTTTTTTATTTTCTTTTCTCTCTTATTTATCCACACAAACGAAGGAAAAATTACAATTTTTTTTTCTCTTGCTTCATTTTCTCTCTTGACTTATTTAATCATTTCTTCTTTTTCTTCTTCTTTTTTTTTTTTCTCTTTTTTTTTTCTTCTTCTAAATTCCCAAACATACTCGAAAAATAAAGAGAAGAGGGCTCGTGTATTATATGACATGAGTTTTTTTTATTCTCAAGCGGTTTTTTTTTTTTCTTTTATAAGATCCTGTCTTACTTTTCAGAAGATCCTGTCTCGAATTTTTTTGTATATCATTTTGACTTTGATTATTTTAAAATTGAAGACGGAAAAGTTTTGAAGACAAAAATTGTTAATCGTATTATGTAGTGTTTTGAAGAGATGGTAAAAAGTTAATTGTTTAACTTTGTTAACTTTTTTCATTGTTTAATTTGAGAAATAATGTGATTCAAAATTAATAAAATGCTAACTTTTAATTTTATTTTATTTTATTTTATTTATTTATTTATTTTATCTCCCTTCCCACAACACCCCTGTATGATAAAAGATTCTCAAAGCAGTGAAGCAAATCATGTCATCCGTGGCCCATAAAGTTATATTCCTTTTTCTTTGATTTGTGTTACCCCCCAAATCTAAATTTGAAATTAGATCTTTTTGGGCTACGTGTTAAATTATACAATAATGCTATAAACTTTCAATAAAACGCAAAAAAATAAAAAAATAAAAACACATAATTAGTTTATATCATTTTGGAGATTGTGGGGATCCTCAAATTTAGAGGTGCCATGTATTTTTGTAAATTATACGAGGCGTTTTACTTTGAGGAGAAATTATTCAATAGATGTGGTATGTCATGTTGTCATGTTGATGTGGTTGGTTTAATCAACAAAAAAAAATTAAAAAATAGTAATTATTTAAGTTTATGAAGAAAAATAAATGCTTCGTCTCTCTATTTTACCACCTCCAATTGTGCTGCTAATGAGGTGACAAATAATAATAACCAATCAACTCTTTTTAAAGTGTAGAATCGCTTTACATGATAGGAGTCACGTCATTAGGAATAAAATTAGTAATGCAAAATTAAAGTGATATAACACCACTCTTAACTTATATTTATTTTAATAGTTATTTAAGCAATCTAAATCATCCCATTCCCACAGTCTCCAAAAACTACACCGTTGTTATCCCTTTTCACATGTTTATAGTTTTTCTTGTAGCAATTTTATACAAAAACTAATATATTGATTGTCATTTTCTTTCCAATTTAATATTTTCTTTGTTATTTTTAATAAATAAATCCCATATAGGAGAATGTTGATATACTAAAACAATCAAGTCTCTTTTTCTCCCCCGATGGCATTTTCAACAAAATCAAGCACAAGGAGGGAGTATGGTACAGCATATAGGATGAAAGAATGTAAGTCTCATTTTAGCACAAATAATCATCCATATCAAGGTAGCTCTATGATACCAAAAAAAATGATAGCGCATAATGATCATACAATTGAAGCTCATACCATTTGACAATAATGGGCAAAAAAAAATAGTAACATGTGAAGGTGCAAGCCTATAAGTTTGATATCAAAAACTGAATAGAAACTGAGGGAATTTTAAAAAATAATCAAGTTTAAATTCTTCCCCTTGTTTCATTTGGCAAAATCAATAGGAGATATGATAAATGAAAGCTCATAACTGAAATGTTCTTGTTAATAATATCAAATAGGATGCCAAAATGATATCAACATGCAATCTACCAAGAACACCAATATACAATCTAGAAGATTTAACAATCATAGCTCAAGCATTATGTAGAATACCAAATATTGCTCATAATAGGTTAAACTCAATATAATCTCATGGAGCTAATGTAATTCCAAAAAAAATGAAGCATGTTCAAGGTATAGCAATCCATATGCCAAGAAAAATCATGAATTTCAATATGTACCACACATTTAAGCATAGGCATGATTTTTAGTTAAGAGTATCATTAAAGAGTATACATTGCAAATCATATGAAGCATAATCAATCTTTTTCATATCAAAGTAAAAATAACAGTATTAGCTCAAGGGATATAAGATAGAATTTTTACCTCAAAAGCTTAAGAGAGTATATGAGGCATACCTTAGGTTTAAGAGATGGAAGCTTTTTAATCTTCAATTTTCTTTCATGAGGAGTTTATCTCAAAAGGGTTTGACAAGTATGTTAGCAAAATGATTTCTCCCCCTAAGTTAGTGCTACCATTTTCTATTTTGTGTAAATATAACATTCATAGAACAATCATTATTACTCAATAAAAATACAACACAAATCACTTCTTATCACAAATTAAAAAGGTAAAAAATAATTCAATGATCAAACAAGAGTTTGGAATGCTATTTTTCAAAATTTTCAAGTTGTAACGCATAACATAATATGCATAAGAAAATAGTTTTTACGCTCTTTGTTTTATTAAGAAATGATGCAACAATATCATTTAATCACAAAACATTATCAAGAGGCATTTTCATCAATTCAATCCACTTACTCAAGTGTGATAAAACATTTTTATTAATGTGGAACACAACATGAATGTTATAAACAATTAATTCAATAATTTGTCAATAAAAAATATTTCATGAGATGTATGTCAATATAATTCATATTCAAAAGATATTCAATAGGATAGATGCAATGTCTCTATAAACGTGTGATACTTTTTTTCATTTAGACATTGTTGATGGATCATAATCAAGGAATTTCACAACTCATTCAAATATTCTAATGTAACGCATATAAGCTTGAAATTTTCATATTGAGCATATTCTTGCGATCACAAATGTAGCATTCAAAATATAGATAGTATACATTTCAAAAACATGCTATGACATCAAAATTGATTCTACAAAGATATGACTCAAAAAGGAATTAACATATTAGTATGAAGTCATATATAAGATGTGAAAAGTATGCTCACAAAAAAATTTATAATTTCTTATCTCTTTTTCATAGCAATGGATGATATGATATAAAATGTTAATGAATACATGAATCATTCATATTCTAATAAGCATTCATCATAATAATATAATTCTCATTTTTGAGTTCAATGAATGTTTGAAAGAAACTAGTAGAACATGACATAGCAAACTTAGTACAATTAGGTTACATGGAAGCAGTGATTAGACACAACCTATTGTACACAAATCACACCTTAAAGAATATAGAACTTTAAGCTTAAAGGTGTGTTAGGAGTTATAGCATCATTTACCTCTTTGGAATTTTCACCCATACATTACCTCTATTATTCATCTTGGTGATTTTCATTCCATCATTCTTCTTTTTTGTAGGAGCTGATTTTGCTCTTTAAATTGAACACTCTTGTTGTGCATTTCCTCTCAAAGTCCTTGGTGTTCTTTGAGATTCCACCTACAAAATATCTTGATTTCTTTCTTGGTACCCATACTTTCTTGGGTCCATGGGAATTAGTTTCAATAACACTTAATCTCATAAAAGGTTTGGGAGGTTCAAAACCAATGCCTACTTTGTCAAAAACACATCTTTTATTTCCAAGAAGCTTGTTGAGGTTTTCTTTTCCTTTTACAAAATTTTCAAGAGTTTTGTTTAAATCCTCAATATTGTTTTTCAAAACGTTTTTCTCATTGGCAATAGACGTAAAGTCATTTTTCAAAATAGCATTTTCTATTTTTAAAACACCCACATCATTTGAAAGAGAAGTAACTAATTTCTCTAATTTAGAATTCTTAACACAACATTTCTAAATATGTCATGTAATTCATTGAAAGCGCTTCCAAGTTCCACATAATTAGAAATTATCTCATCTTGAGTAGATTCTTCTTCTCCAAGAGCCATGAGACACAGGTTGGCTACACCATCATTTTCTTCCCAAATGGCTTCATTTTTGCTGTCATCCATCATTGAAAGTTCACGAGCCATGAGTGAGCCTAGGAGTTCTTCAATGCCTAATTTTGTTAAGTCTTTTGCTTCTTGGATAACTGTAACCTTAGCTTTCCATTCATTTGGCAAAGACCTAAGTATTTTTCTTACAAGCTCACCATTAGTATAAGACTTACCAAGAGATTTTAGAGCATTAATAATATTGGTAAATTTATAAAACATCTCAGAAATATATTCAAAATTTCATAGTAAAGAGTTCATAATCATGAATAAGAATGTCAATCCGAGACTCTCTTATTTGGCTAGTTCTTTCATAGGTAATTTCAAGTTTATCCCAAATCTCTTTAGCAATAATACACTCAGAAATTCTATTATACTCATTTGCATCTAGTCCACACACAAGAATAAGCTTGGCTTTAGCATTAGCTTGAAGGAGTTTATAATCACGCTCATCAAATTCATCCTCAAGTTTAGGCACACTGATATAGTCTACTACCTTGGTAGGGATTTTAGAACTTTTAGTGATAATGAACCACAAAACATAATTGGTAGCTTGAAGATACGAAGTCATTTTTTCTTTCCAATGAATGTAATTACTACCATCAAAGAGAGGAGGCCTATTACTAGCTTGTCCTACAGCAGAGTAAGTCCAATACATGGTTGCTATGGATCAAAAACTCAAGATTGTTAAATCTAAATAAAAGCCTAAGGCTTCGATGCCAATTGTTATCCAAAAAGCAACCTAAGAGGGGGGTAAATTAGGGTTCTAAAAATTAAAATTAATAATACCCCAATAAAATTAACTACTAGTACAACAAATTATTAACAAGTACAATGATGAACTTAGCAGTAAATGATCAAGTAAAATAACAATGAAGTATAACTAACATATAGGGTAAATCAAATGATTAACACATGAATATTAGATAGCTATAGCAATAGTAGGAAAGTAAAGAGATTTGGGAAGAGGAGACAAACAAATTTATAGTGATTCGGTTTCAACCAAGCCTACATCCACTCCTCAAGCTTCACTTGAGATTTTCCACTATCTTCTAGCTTCATAGGGTGCTAGCAACCTTTTCATAGATGGATCAATCCTCCACAGATTTAATATAGACTTTCTAAGTCAAGAACACTGAGTGTACTACACTCTTACAAGGTTGAAAATGTGTTTTTGCTTTCACAGAAAGCTACAATAATTATCTTTCAAAGATAGATATAAAAATGAAGCTCTGATTTTTCTGTAAACCTCACATAGGAAAGATGAGCTTAATGCTATAAGGCTTAGTGTATAATTTCTGAAAGAGGATGTAAACAAAAATTGAAGAACACTTCTCAAAGAATTTTTCAGAGAATAGATGTGAGTGATTTTTGTAACATGTTTACATTAGAGGCTTTGGTATATGTAATGAAACTTATAACCGTTTATAGCCATCGTATTCATTTGAATTTATAGCCTTTTATAGCCGTTGTACTCCATCATTACTAATTTGAATATCTTCCACTTTATCATTACAAATTTGAATATCTTCCACTTGAACCTTTTGAACCTTTTTAGCCGTTTATAGCCGTTGTACTTCTATCATTACTAATTTGAATATCTTTCACTTGAACCTTTTGAACCTTTTGGCCTGCTGCTGTGCTAAGCTGTTTGAACCTTTGTTTTGGGTTGTTTGAACTCCTGATTTAACCAAATATTAAATACATTCTAACAATATTTAGGATAAATGTTTAGGTGAGAAATAATGGGACAAAATAAATTTTGATTCTATTTTTCTCTTTCAAATAAACATCAAATTAAATTTTGATTTTCTTTTTCTTTTTCAAATAAATTAAAATATAATTAAATAAATCATTAAAATAAATTTTGGATTCTATTTTTCTCTTTCAAATAAACATCAAATTAAATTTTGATTTTCTTTTTCTTTTTCAAATAAATTAAAATATAATTAAATAAATCATTAAAATAAATTTTGGATTCTATTTTTCTCTTTCAAATAAACATCAAATTAAATTTTGATTTTCTTTTTCTTTTTCAAATAAATTAAAATATAATTAAATAAATCATTAAAATAAATTTTGGATTCTATTTTTCTCTTTCAAATAAACATCAAATTAAATTTTGATTTTCTTTTTCTTTTTCAAATAAATTAAAATATAATTAAATAAATCATTAAAATAAATTTTGGATTCTATTTTTCTCTTTCAAATAAACATCAAATTAAATTTTGATTTTCTTTTTCTTTTTCAAATAAATTAAAATATAATTAAATAAATCATTAAAATAAATTTTGGATTCTATTTTTCTCTTTCAAATAAACATCAAATTAAATTTTGATTTTCTTTTTCTTTTTCAAATAAATTAAAATATAATTAAATAAATCATTAAAATAAATTTTGGATTCTATTTTTCTCTTTCAAATAAACATCAAATTAAATTTTGATTTTCTTTTTCTTTTTCAAATAAATTAAAATATAATTAAATAAATCATTAAAATAAATTTTGGATTCTATTTTTCTCTTTCAAATAAACATCAAATTAAATTTTGATTTTCTTTTTCTTTTTCAAATAAATTAAAATATAATTAAATAAATCATTAAAATAAATTTTGGATTCTATTTTTCTCTTTCAAATAAACATCAAATTAAATTTTGATTTTCTTTTTCTTTTTCAAATAAATTAAAATATAATTAAATAAATCATTAAAATAAATTTTGGATTCTATTTTTCTCTTTCAAATAAATTAAAACATAATTAAATAAATCATCAAAATAAATAAGT
>NW_021028418.1:80014-165539 GCF_004153795.1 Camellia sinensis | reverse complement strand
AATTATGAGCGGACTTGCAACGCGGGAAATTCGCTCTCTTTAAGGAGATTCAAGCCCTCTGCGGTTAGACAAAGCCTCACACCGGTGCAGCAAAAAAAACCTTGACTTGTCCCCTCCAGGATACAACAGCCCGACTAAGTCGTATGGTTCACCAATACTGCACAATTGGTTGAACCCAAAGCTTTATCACATATACCCTTTTTTATTTGCCTATAATCTCACACAAAACATAATAAGGCAATAAAACTTCTTCTCGTGTGTTCCAAGATAGGAGAGTAGCTCAATTTATAGAAGATGAAACTTGGTGGACAAGTTTCTTGGAGGATCCTTCTTGGAAGTTGCTTGGAGACTCCTTGGAAGATGCTTGGAGGATAGGTATGAAGACTTGACTCTTGGAAGACTTGAAGGAGACTTGACTTGGCAAAGACTTGGAGGATAAGAATAGGAAAGGAAATTGGTAGGCAACTTCCTTGGAAGACTTGGAGACTTGTAGAGAAAGGTAATGAAAACTTGGAGGGAAAGAAAAGAAAATCAAACCTATAACACATTATAATATTAAAATATCTGCTAACATTCCCCCCACTTATTTTAATATTATAGGTAACAAAAACTGAGATTATTAGGCAAATAAGGATATTATGCATCATGGTAGGTGTGCTCTGCATTGAACCTCCATTAGTGAAACAATAATATCTACTCCAGAGCCAATAGTATGCTCAACATTGAACTATGACTACTTAAGGGAAATAAATAATTATTGCATACACATAATATTCCAAGTATTCACATAAGCTTTAAAAGCTAGCACATTACGGCCTTGTGCGATCCCAGGATTCATGAGTGTGTTTGAGAATTAGCCCAAATCTCATAGGTAGCGGCCCCACTACCACACTCACATAGATAAATTCTATCAAGGGTACTTTTGTAACTATGACACCCCACTTAATAAGAGATATAGAAATTCATTAAGAGTTTTTTAATAACTCAACCTCTACAACGTTACAGGATAAATGCACTTACATCATAGGGATAGGTAAAAAGTAATTTAGTGCATTTCTCATGGCCATCATATGATCGTTTTTCTCATTGAACCCAGTTACAGGATCTCTGGTCCCTGGGTTGAGTATCCTCATACATGGCTCCTGCTATATTCAATGGTCTTCAACCTCATCCCTCTTGATGTATTCCAAACTTTATCCCTTGTTAAGGCCTCAATTAATGGATCTTTAAGATTATCACCAGATTTAATATAATCCACATTTATGATGCCGTTATACATATAAGATCTCACAGTGCTGTGTTTTCTTCTGATAGGTCTGGATTTACCGTTATAATAACGGTTATTAACTCAACCAATTGCTGCGGTGCTATCACAATGAATCAATATAGGTGGAATCGGCTTTTCCCAACAAGAGATTTCATTTAACAAATCTCTCAACCAATTTGCTTCTTCACTAGCTGTAGCTAAAGCAATAAGCTCAGCCTCCATTGTTGAATTAGCAATAATGGTTTATTTTTTCGATTTCCAACTTATAGCACCACCTCTCAATGTAAATAAGTAACCAGTGGTTGATAATGAATCACCTGACAAGGTATTCCAATCAGCATCACTGTGACCTTCAAGTACTGCAGGATACTTATTATAAAACAAGCCATATTTTATGGTACCAAATAAGTATTTCATAATCCGCTCAATGGCTAGCCAGTGATCACTGCCAGGCTTACTAGTAAATCTGCTAAGTACTCCAACTGCATAAGCAATGTCAGGTCTAGTACAGTCAGTCGCATAACGCAAGCTACCAATCATACTTGCATATTCCTTTTGATTAATTACATCCTCATCATTTTCAATAGGAAATAAATGCACATGAGGATCAAAAAGAGTAAGAACATGCTTGCACTTATAAAAATTATATTTTCTCAAAATTTTCTCAACATAATGCGACTGATCAAGAAATATACCATCACAAGTTTTGGTAATTTTCATTCCCAAAATATAATTAGCCTCACCAAGATCTTTCATATCAAAATGGCTACTAAGCATATTTTTAGTTTCCACGATGATATGCAGATTAGAGCCAAATATAAGTAAATCATCCACATAGAGGCTAATAATGACATGTGAATTTTTTTCAAATTTATAGTAGATGCATTTATCACATTCATTCGTTTTATAGCCATTCTCAATCATACAGGAATCAAATTTCTCATGCCACTGTTTAGGGGCCTGTATTAAGCCATATAGGGATTTAACTACCTTGCACACTTTGCTTTCTTGACCGGGTTCCACAAAACCTCAGGTTGATCCATATAGATTTCTTCATCCAGGTCTCCATTTAAAAAGGCTGTTTTAACATCCATTTGATGAATTTTTAGATCATGAATTGCAGCCACTGCAATTAATAATCTAATGGATGTAACTCTAGTAACCGGAGAAAATTTATCAAAAAAGTCAAGATTTGCTAGTTGTTTAAAACCTTTTGCAACAAGCCTTGCTTTATATTTATCAATAATTTCATCCGGTTTAAGTTTTTTTTTCTCAAAATCCATTTATAGCCAATAGTTTTACAACCTGGTGGTAAATCTACTAATACCCAAGTTTTATTGGATAATAATGATTCCATCTCATCATTTACAGCCTCATTCCAAAAAACAGAGTCAGGAGATACCAAAGCTTCTTGTAAAGTTAATGGAGTTTTCTCCACATTAAAAACATGATAATCAGGGCCAAAATCTTTTTCTTATCTGGCTCTTTTACTCATTCTAGGTTCAAAAACTACAGTATCTTGGTTTTGTAAAAGAGGAGTAGAGGAACCGGTTTCAGATAAAATATTTTCTTGATAATTTTGACCCCCACCATTTTTAGATTTAAAAGGAAATTTTTCTTCATGAAAAATTGCATCACCTGATTCAAAAATTATTTTGTTTTCAATATCAAAAAATCTATAAGCTGTACTATTTGTTGCATATCCAAGAAAAGCACAAGTGGCAGCTTTCACACCTAATTTAGGTTTTTTAGGGTCCACAAGTCTAACAAAAGCTAGACAACCCCAAACCTTCAAATATCTCAAATTTGGCTTATGCCCTTTCCACAACTCAAAAGGTATAACTTTTGTTTTTTTATGTGGCACTTTATTCATAACATAACATGCAATTAAAATTGCTTCTCCCCACAAATTTGAAGGAGCACCTGCTTCAATTAGTATAGCATTTGTTAAATGAGTTAAAGTTCTATTTTTCCTTTCTGCTACACCATTAGATGCAGGTGAATATGGTTGAGTAGTTTTATGGATTATTTCCAAAGACTGAGCAAACGAGTTGAATCCAAAGGATTCATACTCCCGGCCTCTATCACTTCTATATCTTTTAATCTTTTTACCGAATTGATTTTCAACTTCAAGAAGGAATTCTTTAAATTTTTCAAAAGTATCATTTTTATTTTTCAACACGTATACATAAGTGTATTTTGAAAAATCATCAATAAAAGTGATAAAATATCTATTTCCACCACGTGTTAAAATTCCTTCAAATTCACATAAATCAGTATGAATTAATTCTAACAATTCAGTATTTCTCACCACACTTTTATGAGTCCTTTTAGTTATTTTTTCTTGACTGCAAACTTCACATTTCTCAAACTTATTTGTTATTCTGGGAATTAATCCTAAACTACTCATGACTCCCACATATCGGCTATTAATATAACACAGACGAGCATGCCAAAAATTCATAGAAGACAGCATGTAAACAGAAACATGTGCTTTCTTATTCTCAACATTTAATTTAAACATTCCATCACAGGCATACCCTTTCCACACAAATATGCCTTTTTTAGTGATTACATATTGGTCAGATTCAATAGTCTACTTGAAACCAGCTTTGATGAGCAAATAACTTGACATCAAATTTTTTCTCATGGATGGTGTGTACAACGCATCTTTTAAAACAAGCACACGTCCAGAGGTAAAATTCAGATCAACATCCCCATACTCGAGCACCTTGGTTAAACTAGAGTCACCAAGCATAACAGTCTTCTCCTCATTAAAATGAGTGAAATCTTTGAACCAATCTTTATCATAGCAGACATGCCTATTGGCACCAGAGTCTGCCCACCACCCTTTCACAGATTGAACCATAAAAATATCTGTAATCATTGCCACAAATGGTTCCTTGGTAACATTAGCCTGTGGTCAAGACTGCTGTTTCCGAAATTTGCAAGTTCGAGCAATATGCCCACTTTTGCCACACACAAAACATGTCACATTTGTCAGATCTTGTGAAGAGGGTTCTTGGTTCCATTTCTTTTGCCTCGGGTAGTTTTTATTTTGTGGCCTTCCAGTATTTTTCCAAATTTTCTTAACTGGCTTCAAGTGATTATTTTTATGAAATCGACCTTTAGGTAAAGTATTTCCAGAAGTTAAATTTACCTTTGTAATGGAATGCTCTTGTGTCATAAGCGCATCTTGTTCCCGTGCTTGCTCCTCCACCCGAATCCGTGTCATTAGAGTTTCCAAGGATGTCTTTTTTTGCTTGTGGCGCATTGACTTCTGGAACTCCCTCCAAGATGATGGTAGTTTGTCAACAATACCTGCTACAACAAGATTGTCTCCAATTTTGATGCCTTCAGATCTAACTTCAGCTACTAACATTTGAAAATCTTGAACTTGCACCACCACTGATTTTCCATCTATCATCTGATAGCGGAAAAAACGGCTTGCAGTATATTTTTTAGCCCCTGCCTCTTCAGTGTCATATTTATTCTGCAAGGCTTTCCAAATTTTCTTGGCAGTGGTGTAAGTAGTATCATAATAATCATAAAATTGATCCGAAAGACAATTCAAAAGATAATATCGACATTTATACTCATCTGTGTTGTATTTCTCAATTTTTTCAAGATGAGCAGCATACTCCTCGTCGGTCATCTCCTCAGTGGGGACATTGTTCGGATTTTTCTCGGTCAAGATATAGGCCACCTTGAGGAGACTGAGGTAGAAAAGTACCTTGTCTTTCCATCTCTTGAAATGGGCTCCCTTGAACCGGAAGGGCTTGTTGAGATCGCCGGCATTCTCGTTGGGCTTCTCCAGTACTGGCTCCATGAATTTTTACTATTTGAATCTCCTTAAAATTATTGGTGATAATTACAAATAAAACACTAAAAATACAAATAATAAAAATTACTATAACTATTGTAAGGGCTAAGGCACGGTAAATTCTCTCTTTTTAAGGAGATTGAAGCCCTCTACGGTTAGACAAAGCTTCACACCGGTGTAGCAGAAAAAACCTTGACTTGTCCCCCCAGGATACAGCAGCCCCGACTAAGTCGTATGGTTCACCAATACTGCACAATTGGTTGAGCCCAAAGCTTTATCACATACACCCTTTTTTATTTGCCTGATAATCTCACACAAAACATAATAAAGCAAAAAAACTTCTTCTCGTGTGTTCCAAGATAGGAGATTAGCCTAATTTATAGAAGATGAAACTTGGTGGACAAGTTTCTTGGAGGATCCTTCTTAGAAGTTGCTTGGAGACTCCTTGGAAGATGCTTGGAGGATAGGTATGAAGACTTGACTCTTGGAAGACTTGAAGGAGACTTGACTTGGCAAAGACTTGGAGGATAAGAATAGGAAAGGAAATTGGTAGGCAACTTCCTTGGAAGACTTGGAGACTTGTAGAGAAAGACAATGAAAACTTGGAGGGAAAGAAAAGAAAATCAAACCTATAACACATTATAATATTAAAATATTTGCTAACAAATTTTATTTGTTGATAGTTTATAGACCGAGTGTTTTGTTGTGTTTTATTTCAAACTTGCATGAATAGGAAGATCTAAGTTAGCTGGAAAGAAAATCTAACTTACTAATCACAAATCCTATCTAAACAAAGTAAATCTAACTTAATAATTGCAAATTTAAGTTTATAATAACAAGATATTAGGAAATCAACTGAAAAGTTGATGGAAAAAAAAAAACCTAGCCCTGGTTGCAAACTTTAGGTTAAAGATCAAGATTCCTAACTTGTAACTCAAATCCTGTACATCTAGTTTTTTCGAAGATCAACAGTGTGTTTATGAATTAGATTGAGAAGTTGAAAGGGGGGGAAAAATTAAAAATTGAGCTTTTGTACTGCCAAGAGCCCAACTATGATGTATGGTTGTCACACAAGATTTTAAAAACTGACATTGCAGCTGTAATGGGTAGCGAAGGTAACCTATAACCATTACTTGAAAGTAATGACCACTTTTAAAACCTAGGTCTAGAATATGGCCAAGGTCTACATGACAAGTTTACCTTCTCTGCAATGAATAAGTTGGCAAATGAATGGTCCTTCCTAATTACTCAGGGAAGAGTGTGTTATACTTGTAGGCTAGCTTTTCGGGTCTTGGAAGTATGGCTTGGTTAAAGAAATTAATAGTGCCTTCTTGTTAAAATGTAAAAATTTCAAATACTGCCATGAAGCTTCATAAACTTCTATTCTCCACCATCAACCTAGGCAACTTTTGTTACTCTTTTATCACATACCATAAGTTTATCCCATGATTTATGAGCAATATTGGAGTTGCATCTAAGAAAACATGATTTCGGAGAAAGTTTAATTTCTAAATTTTTACCTTTCGGTAAGGAGGTGCTTCTAACAACGGAAAATGGGCTCGCTTTGAATCCCTCCAAAGTAAAAGTAAACTACATTTGGGTTCATCTAAAGTTCCATAACAAGTATGCATGAAGTTTTGTTGCATCTTGAAATGTGTAATGGAGTTTTCAGACACCTTTCCTGTAGGTATTGTTTGCCGTATGAAAACTTTGGCCTTTTACAATCAGCTTGTGAAAATATTATCCCCAATCATATACATTTTTTTTATGAATGCTAATGGTTTGAAATGCATATTTCCATTCTTTTGGTTTGTTTAAAAATTACCTTTTTGAGTTAGTAGAGCTTGAAATTTATGCATAGAATAAGCATATTGTTTTCATGCTAAACGCTTCATTTGCTTTTGCAAAAAACGGTATAGAAAGCAATTTTTGAAAAATGTTAATGCTTTTTGTAAAAAATATTTTCTCGTGCTTGATTGCGACATTGAAATTGATGTGCTTGTGGTTATACTGTTTGTGGTGGTGGTGGTAGAGAGTTTTTGGTACAGCAATGCTAGGTATCATGAAAAACCTTTCATGAAAATAATCATACAAGTTTTGTGACCCTTGGATTACACTTAGAATAAAGCACCACACACTAATCAAGGTAATCCAAAGATCATAAAAGTTTCATGATCCCTAACTTTACTCTTTTTGGTAGGATGGTGGTGGCAAGACTTAGGGGTTGTTTGGGATGTCCTAAATAAATACACTTTTTGACTTTTTGGACTAAAAAGTTGAGTAAAAAAATGATTGTTTAGGTTAACTTTTTGACTTTTCACGAAAAAATATGTATTAAAAAATTGCATAAATTAGTGTGTAGGAGAAGTTAAAGAGAGTAGGCAGTACGGTCATATCGTCTGAGCAGAGTGATTTGATATAAGAAATGGTTGTCTACTTTTCGGGCTTTGCATTAGACGGTGTTGTTCAGCCCGTTGGGGGCCATCACGGGTCCCGTTTTAATAATCTGAACCGTTCAAAAAGTAGAAAATATTTTATTGTACTTGATTGCGACACTGAAATTGATGTGCTTGTGGTTGTAGTGTTTGTGGTGGTGGTAGAGAGGTTTTGGTAGGATGGTGGTGGCCAATGAGACTTTAGTAGCCTAATTGACCACCATGTCTTCGTTAGGCCTTAGTCCCAAGGAGGTTATAGGTTCAATTCCCCTTAGGGGGGTTGAATTAAGGGTGTGCAAGAATTTAGTGCTTTGCCAAGGGTAGAGAGATTTTCTCCCATAGGTGTTAATCTAACAACTAACAACTAACATATGCTGATAAAAAAAATAAAATAAAAAATGAGACTTTAGTATCACCTTTAAAAAGTAAAAAATATATATATATTTTTCCAAATAAGCTCATGTTTTGTTGATCATGGAAATACTTTCCTTGATTTTCATTTTTCATCATACAAGCTCTTTTTGCTGAAATAAATGAAGACATCCTCATATTTTATCAGGGTGCTTTTACATTTTCTAAATTGATGAAAAACTTTGACAATTTTTTTTATTTATTTATATTTGATAAATAAAAAACTTAGACCACTTTCATCTTCTCTTATTACCATAATTTCACCAACTGGCATATATATGAACTGGAGGACTGCTTGGCAAGACTTGAAGCTTCCCTTGCTAATAAGAAAGGTAGGGTTGAAAGCAATTTTTTCAAATTATTTTTACATCACCCGATATTTTTTTCAACAGAAACAACTTATCTAGAAATGGAGGTAAGGAATCTTGCTTTCCCCAATCTTCGCTTTAGCAGGAGCCTAAAGCCTCTTATATTGTCCAATGTTTTTTCTATTGCCGTCTCATTTTATTGTTTTAACCTTTTCTTTCTTTCTTTCTTTCTTCCTTCCTTCTAGATGCTGGAAATAAGGAATTGCTGAAGAGAATTAGTGATCTACCATCAAAGCTAGAAGGTGTAGAAGCTTAGCAAGTTTCAAAAAAAGAGAAGGTTGCACTCATTTATTTGCTTCACTAATCTCATGTTGTAATGAAGAGCTAGAATTATTATGAAAAGAAGGGAAAAATAAGAATGGAGCATTAAAGTTTTATTGCTTGTGACTAGCATTAAAGTTTTATTGCTTGTGACTAGCATTAAAGTTTTATTGCTTGTGACTAGCATTAAAGTTTTATTGCTTGTGACTAGCATTAAAGTTTTATTGCTTGTGACTAGCATTAAAGTTTTATTGCTTGTGACTAGCATTAAAGTTTTATTGCTTGTGACTAGCATTAAAGTTTTATTGCTTGTGACTAGCATTAAAGTTTTATTGCTTGTGACTAGCATTAAAGTTTTATTGCTTGTGACTAGCATTAAAGTTTTATTGCTTGTGACTAGCATTAAAGTTTTATTGCTTGTGACTAGCATTAAAGTTTTATTGCTTGTGACTAGCATTAAAGTTTTATTGCTTGTGACTAGCATTAAAGTTTTATTGCTTGTGACTAGCATTAAAGTTTTATTGCTTGTGACTAGCATTAAAGTTTTATTGCTTGTGACTAGCATTAAAGTTTTATTGCTTGTGACTAGCATTAAAGTTTTATTGCTTGTGACTAGCATTAAAGTTTTATTGCTTGTGACTAGCATTAAAGTTTTATTGCTTGTGACTAGCATTAAAGTTTTATTGCTTGTGACTAGCATTAAAGTTTTATTGCTTGTGACTAGCATTAAAGTTTTATTGCTTGTGACTAGCATTAAAGTTTTATTGCTTGTGACTAGCATTAAAGTTTTATTGCTTGTGACTAGCATTAAAGTTTTATTGCTTGTGACTAGCATTAAAGTTTTATTGCTTGTGACTAGCATTAAAGTTTTATTGCTTGTGACTAGCATTAAAGTTTTATTGCTTGTGACTAGCATTAAAGTTTTATTGCTTGTGACTAGCATTAAAGTTTTATTGCTTGTGACTAGCATTAAAGTTTTATTGCTTGTGACTAGCATTAAAGTTTTATTGCTTGTGACTAGCAGGCTTCAAAACAGGTTGAGAAGCTTTTATGCAGAAAATGTGAAACTCAAATATCAAATTACCCATCTCATAAAGGCATTAAAGGAGGATGATAGAAAGTTGGCATCCAAGTGAGGTATTATGATTTCCCTAGCATTTCTTATTACATGGTTGATAATGCAAGTCTTATGCATAGTTTCATAGTGAACTCGAACATATTTTGTTGGATGTATTGTACCCATTGTTGGAACAATCTTCTGTGTAAATAAAATAAATCGAAACAACTTCAAACAAAATAAAATAAAACTTACAGAATTTATTTTGTCGAACCAAATAAAATCAAAAGACCAAGTCGAGTGTGTGACACTCTGTCCTTAAGACAGATTCGCCCTGCTACGGTGCTTACGGTTGAGTGACGTCTATCTCCCTGGAAATAATGATCTTCACAAAATTGTTATAGCACACCAAACAAATTTGTACGGCGAACCAAACCTTGTGTTCTATACTCTCTTTGATTTTTCCTAAAACTAGAATGAAGAAAAATGCACACAATAAAATCTGGACAGCACTGAGACAATTTCAGACTGAATTTCAGGATCCTTAGACTGCTGGAATATGGCTCTATTTATAGACAAACACTGTTGTCCGAACAGGTTCCAATTTTGAATGAACAGATGAGATTCAAATGAACAGGTACAAACTGTTCAAACAGTTTCTGCCGTTGCACATGGAATAGTTTTTCCTTCCAAACAATTTGAAAAACAAATAGCCGTTGGTGGACAAAGTTCTACACTGTTGGAATAAATTTTATTAAACTATTTGAATAGTTTAATCATAACAAAAACCTTCACTGTTTGGAATAATTATATTAAACTATTTGAATAGTTTAATCATTTTTTAGGAAACCACTTTAGGAAACCAAAAAATAAATTTATATTTAAATAAAATTCCCACAATAATTTTTATTGAAAAAATTCAAATTAACTTTGTCTAAAAAATTAATGTTAAACTCGAAAACGACGTCGACTTCCCATTCACCCATAAATGGTTTTGACGTTCTGTCTTTACCGTGTGACTTGCCACACGGCAAGGAACACGTCACCTCTTCAGACCCACCCCAAAAGACGTTTGGGGCCTACTTAATTTTGGCCTTAAAGTTGGCCCAAAATAAGCCATATAAAACACCATTTTTTCCAAAAATCCCCCACATGAATGGAATTTGACGGAGAGAAAATGCAACAACATGATCTAATTACAGAGAGTATAGAAATTGGAAATATTCTGCAAATGATAGGTAGCTTTTGGCTTTGAACCTTCCCTCGTGAGACACTATCGGATTTACTAGCTAACCAGTAAACATGATGTCTTGAACTGCTCAACCGTTTGTGTAAACCAAGACAATAGAACTCACACAGTATATCCCCAGACACAGTTTAGTTCTCACTATTGTGTTCATTTTGGCCCTGAACAACCTGGTCTTTCATGAGTGCTCTAGAGAATTGTAGACCTTCACAAATCTCATAGAACCAGCCCAGTTCACACTCACATAGGTGATTCTTATGAAGAGTATCCTGCTATACTCCACTAGGGTTACCTAGATATAAGAATCATTAAAAGTTTTATTTAACCTAAAACGCTGCAGACATCACTATTTCATCATAGAAATTGGTAAGAGTTAGACTCCCCAGTGATCCTTTTGAGTTATTTACAACTCGGTTGTCCCTTTGAACCTAGATCTTAGGATCTCCAGTCAACTAGGTTGGGTTACCGTTGTGGTAACTCTTATTTAATAGGCATAAGTCCCATTCCCCTCGATGAATTCTCAACTAACTCTCTTGCTAACCCTTTGGTTAGTGGATCCGCTATGTTGTCTTTAGACTTAACATATTCTATGGAAATAATTCCATTAGAGAGTAGTTGTCTCACGGTGATATGTTGACGACGAATGTGTCGTGACTTACCATTATACATATGACTCTGTGTTCTACCTATAGCTGATTGACTATCGCAATGTACGCATATAGCAGGCACCGGTTTTGGCCATATTGGAATATCTTCAAGGAAGTGGCGAAGCCATTCTACCTTTTCCCCAGCTTTGTCTAAAGCTATGAATTCAGATTCCATAGTAAACCTAGCAATGCAAGTCTGTTTGGAAGATTTCCAAGATACAACCGCCCCACCAAGAGTAAAGACATACCCACTAGTGGACTTTGAGTCTCTTGTATCCGATATCCAATTTGCATCACAGTATCCTTCAAGTACTACTGGGTATCTAGTATAATTAAGCCCAATGTTACGAATAAATCGGAGATATCTAAGAACCCTTATAATTGCTTTCCAGTGTTCTACTCCCGGATTACTCGTATATCTACTCAATTTACTTACTGCATAAGCTATATCTGGGCGAGTGCAGTTCATCAAGTACATTAAGCTTCCAATAATTTGAGCATACTCTAATTGAGAAATACTTTCCTGTACATTCTTAGAAAGATACAAATTAACATATATAGGAGTTCTAGCAAGATGATCATCTTTGCTGAATTTGTCAAGTATTTTCTCAATCTAATGAGATTGTGATAAACCATCACAGATTCGTTTTTTCGTTTCTTTGAGATTTCACATCAGTGGGTTTCTATGGTTTTCGAAGATTGAAAGTTTGGAGCTAAGAAGAAAGTCTAAAAATCAATGGGTCTATTGCTGCTTCTTCTTCTTTTATCAGTCTTTACTGCTTCTTCTGGTGAATGTGAGCTCTTTTCTCTTTCTCCTATTTGCTTCTATTATTTCTTTATTCTTCAGGGTTTGATCCTATTCCATCTGGGTATCTCTCTCTGTACTCTCTTCTCATTGATAGATAGGTACACACACACAAATGTTTGGTTCTCTGTTGATTATCTCTGCTTTTTTCCCTTTCCCTTGTATGTTTTTTTATAAAAAAAATTGGGTTTTTTTGTATCTTTGTTAAAGCCCTGTGCTTGATGATTTGAATGTAGATGTTATTGAGATTCGATTGAAAAATTTGTAAGAAATTTGGGTTTGATTACATTTGAGTTACTGATTTCATTTAATACTAAATCTCCCTTTTACATGATTCCTGGTTTCCAAATATGCTTTGCCATTCTTACTACTTTGGACCTTTATTGAGTGCTTCTGGGACTGTAGAGTAAAGTTTAGAAGAAAGCAAGCTGGGCCATTTTCAAAGTGCATAAACAAAATTTGTATACTGTTTGAAGTCATTGTCCTTGCCATAAACCCTGTTTACACTGATAGTGGGGGGAGAGAAAGAGTCTTATTTAATTTTGGGTGAATTACAGTTTGACCCTCTGACTTCCCTTGAATTCACTTGGTTTCAATTACAAAATTTCTTGGGCTTCAACCCGAGTATCAATGTAGCCCTTCTGTCACACCGCCACTGATTAAAATTTGATTATGGGAAGTTCAGATATGTTTATTAAGGCTAGCCCAGCAACCTTGTGTTAACATCTTAACTGTCTTCCATGATTGGAAAGCAGGCAATAGAGTGAGTGAAATGGTGCTAATTATTTGAATAATGGGTTATTAAGTTTTTGGATTAATGGAGGTGGGTTTGTGAAAAAAAAGAGGGAGGGTGAGGCCCATTCATTCATGTCAAAACGGCCTGTGGCCCATTCATTCATGTCAAAGCGGCCTTCTTTTGAGGCATTCATGTCAAAACGGCCTTCGGCCCATTCATTTCTGTCAAAATGGCCTTTGGCCCATTCATTTTTGTCAAAATGGCCTTTGGCCCATTCATTTACGTCAAAACGGCCTTTGGCCCATACATTCGTGTCAAAACGGCCTTCGGCCCGCTCATTCATGTCAGAACGACCTTTGGTCCATTCATATAGGTCAAAACGGCCTTCGGTCCGTTCATTTATATCAAAACGACCTTCGGTCCATTCATTTACATCAAAATGACCTTCGGTCCATTCATTTACATCAAAACGACCTTCGATCCATTCATTCACATCAAAACGACCTTCGGTCCATTCATTCATTCATGTCAGACTTTTGTCCACAATCCCAATTAATAATTCATAAAGTTTATAAGGGAATAAACAATTGGACATTGACAAGCTTTCAAATATTGATATTACTCACAGTGATCAGCTTGTGGATTTGTCCTGGAGCTTGACCCTACACATTTCATGAACACAAAAGGGTCACTAGTAATTCAATCTGTTCCTTAATTCACATATTCCTCTTTAGGCTTTGCTCTTATCTCATTAACTCATTTACAATGCTTAACATATGCCTAAGAGTGCTTACAAGTGAAAGAGAACGAAAAACGAATCACAGAATGCATGAACAAAATTTCAGAAAACAGGGTCCCCGCTCGAGCGTGGACTTACCCACTCGAGCGGACCCCTGAGGCCTACAAAAGTACTGGATAACTCATTTTTACGCTCGAGCATGACCTAGGACGCTCAAGCGGAAGTTCATCCTATGTAGCTCCCCGCTCGAGCGTGGACTTCCCCGCTCGAGCGTACATCAAGGGCTGCAGAAAATATACTGGGAGCACGTATTTCCCGCTCGAGCGGCAGTTCCCCCGCTCGAGCGGACATCAAAATCTGGAAATTCCAAATTGAGTTCTTGAGCTCCAATTCGAAATCTCAGCCTCAATACTTGCATGCAATGGCTCAAATCTCAAATATAGTCACACTAACATGGTACCAATGCAAGATTATAACATTATGGAGCTCAATTTCTTGATTTATCTACATGCATGTCTCACAACATGTCAAACTCAACATCAACATAACAAACTCATGCATTCAAGCTCATGTCTTCTCAAATTGTACATGCATGTGATGAATTAGCCACATCCTCAACTTAGATGGCACAAATGATGATTATAACATGAGCTTCAATTAAAATTGTACATGGATTATACAAAACATGCAAATTCAAGGTACTTTCTTACATGCATGCACATAATGGCCTTCAATTCAACCAAACCACTTCAATTTCCTCATAATCAAACTAAATCATATTCTTGACCATTATTTCAACTTGAATTCACAAAATTACAACTTAATATCCATGAATTCACTTACCTAGAGGCTTGATTCTTCCAATCTATGGTCAAAACTTGAATAATTTTCAAGGCTCCCAAGTTTTGAGCTAAGTTTGCTCAATTCTCTTCTCTCCTCCTCTCTACAGCCGGCTCTCTCTTCCTCTCAATAGTCTAACTCATATTTTGAGTTCATAAGGGCTAGAGGGGAGTGTAATGCTATCATACAACAAGGCCCACTAACATAATATTTCAATATAAAATATTTGGGCACTAATTCATCAATTAAATCGACTTAATCTGGCCCGAATCAATTTTTCAATTAAATTTTACCGTAGGCTCTAAAAATTACGCTAATCACAAAGGCGTAATTAATTTCGGGTTTTGTAGCCGATAAGGCCCTCAATCTAATTTCCAAAGCGGATTATTCAAACAGGTATTCCTACGGTGAACAGATAGAATCGCAAAATCACATATATTCATATAATGGCACATAAAATCATGCTAAACACATAATCATATTCAAATTAAGGACCAATTTAGCATATTACGGAACAGGGGTATCACAGTCTTCCCCCATTTAGGAAGTTTGGTCCTCCAAACTTAATTTACCTTCGTCGGGAAATAAATGTGGGCAGCGTGGTCGCATTTCCTTCTCTTTTTCCCATGTAGCATCTATCCCATAGTGTTCTTTCCATTCCACTTTTACCATTGGAATGGATTTGCTCCTTAACTATTTCACTTTCCTGTCAACAATCCGTTCCGGCCATTCCGCATATTCCATGTTTTCATCAATAGCAATCCGGTGATAATCAATCACATGAAACGGGTCTCGGAGGTAACCCCTCAACATCGACACGTGAAACACATTATGGATTTGCTCAAATCTTGGTGGCAAGGCAACTCTATAAGCAACTGGACCGAGTCTCTCCAAAATCTGGAACGGCCCAATGTAACGGGGCGACAATTTGCCCTTTTTCAAATCTGACTTGGCCTTTCATCGGAGAAATACGGATGAACACATGGTCACCAACCTCATACTCAAGAGGTCTTCTTCGAATGTCTGCATAGTTCTTTTGTCGGTCCTGAGCTGTCTTGAGCCATTGACGAATAGTCTTGATTTTCTCAGAAGTGTCTTGTACAATTTTTGGCCCAAGCAAAGCTTTATCCCAACCTCTGTCCAACAGATAGGTGATCTACACCTCCTACCATACAAAGCCTCGCATGGTGCCATACCAATGCTAGAGTGGAAGCTGTTATTAGCAGCAAATTCTACAAGTGGCAAATAATCTTCCCAACTCCCCTGAAAATCCAAAGCACACATGCGAAGCATATCTTCCAAAGTTTGAATCGTTCATTCTGATTGCCAGTCTATCTGTGGATGAAATGCGGTACTGAACCTTAGTTCTGTTCCCATAGCTTCCTACAAACTCTTCCACAATCTAGACACAAATTTCGGATCTCTATCCGATACAATAGATACTGGAACTCCGTGTAAACGGACAATCTCATCAACATAAATGGTAGCCAATCTATAAGCGATAAATGTAGTTTTGACAGGTAGAAAATGTGCAGACTTAGTCAGTCTATCAACTACAACCCAAACAGAATCCATACCTCGAGAAGTCCGAGGTAGGCCAACAACAAAATCCATAGTCACATGTTCCCACTTCTATTCAGGAATAGGGAGAGGTTGAAGTAGGCCGCCTGGTTTCTGATGTTCAGCCTTCACTTGCTGACACTGTAGGCACTGGGACACATATTCTGCAATCACTTTCTTCATTTTGGGCCACCAATAGGTTTGTTTCAGATCCCGATACATTTTGTTGTTACCCGGATGCATAACAAATATGGACCTGTGGGCTTCATCTAAAACCCTCTTTCTGTTTCCGTTGGATTTCATCAATGATCGCCGGCTCGGCTGTAATAGCGGCTATCAATCCGCCCCGTTCACACATTACCACTTCAATTTCAGACTTCTCAAAATCTTGCAAGATCTCTCTCTATTCAGTAAGCAAACAGGCCATACTCCCCATTGATTTTCTGCTTAAGGCATCAGCAACTGTATTAGCTTTCCCGGGGTGGTACTGAATTTCTACGTCGTAATCTTTTATTAGTTCCAGCCACCTTCTCTAACGCATATTCAACTCTTTCTGCGTGAAGAAGTATTTCAGGCTCTTATGATCCGTGTAGACTGCACACTTTGCCCCATACAAATAATGCTGCCAGATTTTCAAAGCAAAAACGACTGCGGCCAATTCAAGGTCATGTGTTGGGTAGTTCTTCTTGTGTGGTCTCAACTATCGGGAGGCGTAAGCAATAACCTTTCCGTTCTGCATTAACACACAACCCAAACCCTTATAAGATGCATCACTAAAGATTACGAAATTTTTCGTACCTGAAGGTAGTGTTAAAATTGGTGCAGTAGTCAATCTTGTCTTTAATTCATAAAAGGCTGATTCCCTTTCTTCGTTCCACTCAAAAGGTTGCCCCTTACGTGTCAGTTGGGTAAGAAGCACTGCTAATTTCGAAAAGTCCTTCACAAACCTCCTAGTACCCATCCAAGCCCATGAAGCTGCGAACTTCTGTCACATTGGTCGGTGTAGGCCAATTCACAATTGCCTCTATCTTCTGCGGGTCCACTGAAATTCCTTCCTTGTTGATCACGTGCCCTAAGAAAATAACCGCATCCAACCAAAACTCACATTTCTTTAATTTAGCAAATAGTTTTCTTTCCCGATGTATTTGTAAAACAGTCCTCAAATGATGCTCATGTTCAAGTCTATCTTTAGAGTATATCAAAATATCATCGATGAAGACTACAACAAACTCATCAAGGTAGGTTTTAAAAATTCTATTCATTAAGTCCATAAATGCTGCCGGAGCATTAGTCACTGCAAACGGCATAACAAGAAACTCAAAATGACCATACCTCGTTCTGAATGCGGTTTTCTCAACATCCTCTGCCTTAACTTTCAGCTGATGATACCCGGATCTCAAATCAATCTTAAAAAACACCTGTGATCCCTGCAACTGGTCAGTTACGTTAATAACCCACAGTTCAAAAGTACAGTTTCACAAAATTCATTACAGACAGGATCGTCCAAAACGAGTCAACCTATAACAGACTATGTACAGACATGCACTAGGTCCTTGCCAACAAGACAAAACATAGGTACATAGTAAAAGGGCAAGGATGGTCTCATGCGCGAGGCACAAGGCTGACTCTCCCAATCTTGTATGGAATCCATCTATTTGATCATCTCTTCACCAATTAAGTTGATATGAATGAATATTTCTCACAGCACCCTGTTGTACGAGGGCAATGTTGTAATAATGTGTATGTCTTACAAGCCCACGTGTTTCTCCCTTTTACTTACTTGCTTACGATGGTTAGTATAGGACATCACGTTTCATTAGCATTCTTATGCTTTGCATCCATTTGTCTTGCATACATCCAAGGTTCGGCTCATCATGCTAACCCAATATCAAATGTTCAAAATCATTTACTTGAATGCGTGCTCTCACACATGTCTTGAATGTAATCATATGCCATGCTCATAGTCGAGCCTATAAAAATACATAATGTATGCGTTGCATTAGTCATATTGAATTAAGTTAGGAGCATGCATATTTTTTCTAACTCTTTCATCTTTTTGGCTTGGAGTACTAGGTGAGCATTTATTTGTCATAGCATATTGCATTGAATATTTGTGTACCTTGTCAAAACATGAATACCATGAGACTAATTACTTAAGTGATATAATTGTTTGAATGCCTGTGAATAAAGGCTTGATGTTTGAACTGGGATGGTTTGATTAAATGTTTATTGTAGCCCGCTTTTTCAAGTGGAAAATTCAAAACAATTTCAAATAAAACATGAAATCAAGTGTTTCAATTCTTGCAAATTAGCCTATATTTGTGTGCACATCACATAGTAAAGAATAACTAATAAATCGGAACAAGAACATATAATGTAAATAAAAATCACATCATGATTAGTAGAGGTCGATCTTTGATCGTTCGAGTGGGGTGCTCAATTCATGACTTTCCCCTCTTGTACCTAAGTTCCCAAGCCGAGACAACTTTGGTGATAATGGACTAATGGACTTTGGCAAGAGTCTCGAGTTTCCTAAATTTCTCAAAAATATTTAGGTAGTGACTCTATAATCTAGCAAAGCAGTCCATTCTTGACATTTGTTTTAAACATTAATTTTTCAAAAAGAACTGCCAGATTTTGACTCTTTTTGTGTTTTCGTTATTTCACATTGCACTTGTGAAATCAAATTCTGAACCACAAGTAGAGTCCGAACTGTAGGGTTATTCATCTTTCGAAAGGAGCGCGGAAAGTCGAGCTATAGTTTCTGATGACTCTATTAGGGATTTAGAGAACTTGATTTGAAACCCATGACATGAATTTTTATCTGTACTTATATGTTCTTTGCATTGCATTGCATTTGCATTGGTGTGCTTAAGTCACTCTGCTTGCCGATTGCTATTCTTGGACGGTTTCCCAGAGGCTTGCCTAAAAAGCTTGCCAAAAGACTGACCGGTCATGGGCTTTGCCATGTCGGGAACACAATCCTTGGATCTAGATTACTGCCATACCGCTTGATCCACCTTTCACTTTTCGATGTTAGGTGAGAGAGGTATATTAGGTATCTTTGTTGAGGTACCATTTTGACCATTTCAACCTAGTTGCATCTAGTAAAGCTATAGTGTAAGACCCATGTTCTGTATTAAGTTAATTGGTCTTTAATGTGAGTAGGATTATGTGCCTAGTATGATTTTATGTGCCATTATGTGAAAATATGTGGTTTTGAATTTCTATCTGTTCACCGTAGGAATATCTGTTTGATTATCTGCTTTGGAAATTAAATTGAAGGCCTTATCGGCCACAGAATCCGAAATTGCTTACGCCACTGTGATTGGGATAATTTTTAGAGCCTGCGGTGAATTTTAATTGAAAAATTGATTCGAACCAAATTAAGTTGAATAAATTGGTGAATGAGTGCCCAATTACTTATTGTTATTAAATGGTGCTAGTGGGAACTTATGTAAAGAGGCACTACTGTCACGACCCGAACCCGCCCCCGTGGGTTAAGGACGTAACCGGCCAGTAATCGTGAGATTACCTACGGCCTCAAACTGTCGGAAACGTATTTTAATAGAGTTAATGGGGGCCAAACGGAAGCAAAATTAAGAACTTTGTCCATAGAGCCGTGCTTATATGCACATCAAACAAACCATACTCAGATACGTTAATAACTCACATCAAAAGTACGGTTTCACAAAATTCATTACAGACAGGATCGTCCAAAACGAGTCAACCTATAACAGACTATGTACAGACATGCACTAGGTCCTTGCCAACAAGACAATTGTAACAAAGAATACATATTCAGGTAATTTGCAATGCAAGTAATTCACAACTTACAACATATAATTGTTCATATCAAAACATTTAAGCATATAATCAATGCTTCCAATTCATACTTCTGGTTGTTCCATGTAAATTTCTTCCTCTAACTCACCATTTAAGAAAGCGGTTTTCACATCCATTTGATGAATTTCTAGATTGTATAGTGTCACGACCCGAACACGCCCCTATGGGTTAAGGACATAACCGGCCAGTAATCCTGAGATTACCTACGGCCTCAAACCAAAATAGATATAACTCATCAGAGTAAAGGGGCCAAACGGAAGCAAAAATTTAAAACTTTGTCCACAGAGCCGTGCTTATATGCACATCAAACAAGCTATACACATATATGTTAATAACCCACGACAAAATACAGTACCATAAAATCCTTTACAGACAGGATCATCCAAACTGAGTCAACCCATATCAAAACTATATACAGATATCCATAAAGTCCTAGCCAATAAGACAAAATATAAATACGTAGCAAAAGGCAAGGATGGGTCTCGTGCATGAGACACAAGGCTGACTCTCCAAAACTCATGTTGTTCCTGGTAGACTTCACTGGGGCTGGGTTTGGACTTCTCTTGGCTCACCTACGAACACATGAATGAGCGTAAGCAACAACCCAGGTTTCCATTCCTATCAAAACAACATGTTTCAAACGGCATTGGGCCCAATTCACATTTCTACTTAACATACATATATATACCTATACAAAATTTAGATCAAGTAACTGTAGTTCTAATATACTGGCCTTTGGCCCATTCAAGTTTCCATTCCTATCAAAACGGCCTTCGGTCCATTCATTTCTGTCAAAATGGCCTTTGGCCCATTCATTTTTGTCAAAATGGCCTTTAGCCCATTCATTTACGTCAAAACGGCCTTTGGCCCATACATTTGTGTCAAAACGGCCTTCGGCCCGCTCATTCATGTCAGAACGACCTTCGGTCCATTCATATAGGTCAAAACGGCCTTCGGTCCGTTCCTTTATATCAAAACGACCTTCGGTCCATTCATTTACATCAAAACGACCTTCGGTCCATTCATTCACATCAAAACGACCTTCGGTCCATTCATTCACATCAAAACGACCTTCGGTCCATTCATTCATTCATGTCAGACTTTTGTCCACAATCCCAATTAACAATTCATAAAGTTTATAAGGGAATAAACAATTGGACATTGACAAGCTTTCAAATATTGATATTTCTCACAATGATCAGCTTGTGGATTTTCCCTAGAGCATGACCCTACACATTTCATGAACACAAAAGGGTCACTAACAATTCAATCCGTTCCTTAATTCGCATAATCCTCTTTAGGCTTTGTTCTTATCACATTAACTCATTTACAATGCTTAACATATGCCTAAGAGTGCTTACAAGTGAAAGAGAACGGAAAACGAATCATAGAATGCATGAACAAAATTTCAGAAAACAGGGTCCCCGCTCGAGCGTGGACTTACGCGCTCGAGCGGACCCCTGAGGCCTGCAAAAGTACTGGATGTGGGAAATTTACGCTCGAGCGTTCAATCCGGCACTCGAGCATAAGGCCTCTTTACATGGCTCCCCGCTCGAGCGTGAAATTCCCCGCTCGAGCGTAAGACATGTCTGCAAAAAGTTCTGGATGTATCATTTTTACGCTCGAGTGTGACCTCGGACGCTCGAGCGGAAGTCTGTCCTACATAGCTCCCCGCTCGAGCGTGGACTTACCCGCTCGAGCGGACATCAAGGTCTGTAGAAAAAAATACTGTGAGCACGTATTTCCCGCTCGAGCAGCCATTACCCCGTTCGAGCGGAGCTCCAAATCGGTTTTCCATCCACATTTCTTGCATGCAATGGTTCAAATTACACATTTACACATGCTAACATGCTACTAATGCAATATTACAACATTAGGAAAGCTCAATTACATGGATTACATGCATGTCCCAAAATATCTCAAACCCATCATCAACATGCTCAAATTCAAACATTCAAGACTTATACTCCCATGATTTGTAGATGCATGTGGGAGATGCTCATCACGTTCAGAAGTTTCAGAGTCTCAGCTGCGAGCCTTGCCTCCGGACTTCCGGACCCTTTCATGCTTTGCCTTGGTTTGCGAACCAAGCTCGATTTTCTCTGTTTTCTCTTCGCAAAGGGAGGGAGAGGTCTCGTAGATCATCTCTCAGTGGCCGTAGGCTACGTTTTGTGGTTGTAGGCCATTTCGCCTGTTTGGAGTCCGGTTTCCGGTTTCCGGACCCTACTGGGAGCACGTATTTCCCGCTCGAGCGGCCATTACCCCGCTCGAGCGGACTTCAAAATTCTAGAAAAACCCAGAATGTGTTCTTGAGCTCCAATTCGGTTTTCAAGCCACAATACTTGCTCGCAATGGCCCAAATCTCAATATAATCATATCAACATGGTACTAATGCAAGATTATAACATTATAGAGCTCAATTTCTTGATTTATCTACATGCATGTCCCAAAACATGTCAAACTCAACACCAACATAACAAACTCATGCATCCAAGCTCATATCTTCTCAAATTGTACATGCATGTGATGAATTAGCCACACTCTCAACTTAGGTAACACAAATGGTGATCAAGACATGAGTTTCCTTTAACATTTCACATGGATTATACACATTTGTGCTCAAACATGCAATATCAAGGTGATTTCCTACATGCATGCACATATTAAGCTTCAATTCAACAAATACAACCCAATTTCATTTTAACCTTACTCTTGATCACCAAATTAGCTTGAACACACAAAATAACAAACTATACTCCAAGAATTACTCACCTAGAAGCTTTGATCTCCTAAGCTCTAGTCAATTCTTGAGCTAAATCTCCAAGATTCCCAAGCTTTAGGCCAAATTTGCAAAGTTCTCTCCTTTCTCACTCTAACAACCGGCCTTGCCTCTCTCTAGAGAGTTGATCAGCCCAAATGAAGTTAAAGGAAGGGAATTGAGTGTAACATGCCTTTACATAAATCCCCACTCACAATAATAATAATAATAAAGTAATTTGTCATTATTCATCAATTTAATCGATTTAATCTAACCCGAATCAATTTCTAATTAAATTTCACCGTAGGCTCTAAAAATTATGTCATTCACGATGGCATAATCAATTTCATTTCGGGTTCCAGCCGGCTCTCTCTTCCTCTCAATAGTCTAACTTAGATTTTGAGTTCATAAGGGCTAGAGGGGAGTGTAATGCTATCATACAACAAGGCCCACTAACATAATATTTCAATATAAAATATTTGGGTACTAATTCATCAATTAAATCGACTTAATCTGGCCCGAATCAATTTTTCAATTAAATTTTACCGTAGGCTCTAAAAATTACGCTAATCACAAAAGCGTAATCAATTTCGGGTTTTGTAGTCGATAAGGCCCTCAATCTAATTTCCAAAGCGGATTATTCAAACAGATATTCCTACGGTGAACAGATAGAATCGCAAAATCACATATATTCACATAATAGCACATAAAATCATGCTAAACACATAATCATATTCAAATGAAGGACCAATTTAGCATATTACGGAACAGGGGTATCACATATAGAGATGCAATGACAATTAGCATTCTAATGGGTGTTATTCTAGTAACCGGTGAGTATGTGTCAAAGTAATCAAGACCTTCTTTTTGTCTAAATCCTTTGACCACAAGTCTTGCCTTGTATTTGTCAATTGATCCATCCGCTTTCAATTTTATTTTGAAAATCCACTTGTACCCAAGAGGTTTACAACCTGGTGGCAAATCCATCAATTGTGATTTTGCAAGATGGATTCAACTTCATTATTGATAGCTTCTTTCCATAAAGGAGCTTCAGGACTAGACATAACCTCTTTAAAAGTTAAAGGCTCATTTTCTAACAAAAATATTAGAAAATCTGGACCAAAAGATTTTGAGGTTCTAGCACGTTTACTACGCCTAGGTTCCTCTTCCTTATTTTGATCTAACTCTTGTTCTTGATCATGTTCTTGATCCTGACTAGTAATAGCATCATAAGATCTTTTATTGTTACTAGTCTCTTGTTCAGTCTTATTTGGAAATATATGTTCAAAGAAAGATGCATTCCGAGATTCAATAATAGTATTTACATGCATTTTGGAATGTTCTGATTTATAAATCAAAAACCGAAAATGCAATCAATGGTCTTAGGACCTATCTTAGTCTTTTTAGGACTAGGAATAGCCACTTTAGCCAAACACCCCCACACTTTTAAGTATTTGTAGGATGGTACTCTTCCATGCCACAATTCATATGGTGTTTGATTCACTTTTTTTCGGGATACTTTATTAAGTATATAATTAGCAGAAAGTATTGTTTCCCTCCACAAGTTCTGAGGTAATCCAGAACTTATTAACATGGCATTCATCATTTCTTTTAAAGTCCTATTTTTCCTTTCAGCAATTCCATTTTGCTGAGGTGAGTAAGGAGCGGTGGTTTGATGAATTATTTCATGTTCTTTACAGAATTCACCAAAAGGTGATTCATATTCACCACCTCTATCACTTCTTATTTTTTTGATTTTCTTACCAAGTTGATTTTCAACTTCATTCTTATATTAAATGAAAGTTTCCAAAGCTTCATCCTTGATTCGAATTAAATAAACATAACTATATCTAGTATAGTCATCTATAAAAGTGATAAAATACTTTTTCCCACCTCTAGTTTGAATTGATTTAAAATCACAAATGTCACTATGAATTAATTCAAGTGGTTCCGTACTTCTTTCAATTGAATGAACAGGAGTTTTAGATAATTTTGCCTCAACGCAAATTTCACATTTATGATTTGAATCAATGTCAAATTTAGGTAAACATTCCATATTAATTAATCTACGCAAAGATTTATAATTAACATGTCCTAGTCTACCATGCCATAAATTTGAAGACTCAAGCAAGTAAGAAGAAGATGTATTTTTATTAATAACTGAGGGTACAACGGTCATTACATTTAACTTGAAAACGCCATCAGACATGTAATATTTTCCTACATACATCCCATTCTTAGTAAGTACAAATTTATCACTCTCAAATACTAGCCTAAACCCATTCTTACTCAACAGAGATCCGGAAACAAGATTCTTGCGAATATCCGGTACATGCAGCACATTGTTGAGAGTGAGTTCCTCTCCAGATGTCATCTTAAGTGCAATCTTTCCTTGTCCTTCAACTTTGGAAGTAAAGGAGTTGCCCATAAAGAGTTGTTCACCATTGTCCACTGTAGAATAAGATGTGAACATCTTTTTGTCGGCACAAATATGGCCAGTAGCACCAGTGTCCACCCACCATTCTTTAGGATTTCTGACAAGATTTGCCTCGGAAACAACTGCAGAAAGATTGATGTTCTAGACACTATTGGAAATATTGTCCACTTCGGTCATATGGGCTTGAGCAGGCTTCTTGCTTGTTCTTCTTTTGCTTTTGCCTTCGCTACGGCAATCTTTGGCCCGATGTCCCTCTTTGTCACAAATGTAACATTTTCCATTTAACTTGTACTTTTTATTTCCCCCCCCCCTTTAGAGCCTTGTGATGAACTTTCTCCAGAAGACTTTCATTTTTTGGTTTTTGAAACATGTTCCACCACATTTGCCTTAGACTCCATAGGATGCTTACCAGCCCACTTTTCAGAATTGCAGTTGTTCTCCTCAATCCTCAAACGCACAATTAATTCGTCCATAGAAATTTCTTTGCGCTTGTGTTTGAGGTAGTTCTTGAATTCCTTCCAACCTTTTGGTAATTTTTCAATTAAGGCTGCAACTTGGAAGGATTCACTGAGAGACATGCCTTCTGCGTGAATGTCATACAGAATGAGTTGGAAATCTTGAGCTTGGCTGATCACAGTTTTTGAATCAACCATTACAAAATCCAGGAATCTGCCAACCACAAATTTCTTTGAGCAGGCATCTTCCCGTTTGTACTTTTTCTCCAACGATTCCCAAAGTTTCTTTGCTGTCTTGATTGGACTATAGATGTTGTATAATGTGTTGTCAAGTCCGTTCAAGATGTAATTCCGGCAAAGGAAATCGACATGTTTCCAAGCATCAACTGCAGCAACCACTTGCCGGTCGGTTTCATCCTCTTTCAGGATAGGAGCATCTTCACGGAGGAAACGAGCCAGGTTTAGAGTTGTAAGATAGAACAACATTTTCTGTTGCCATCTTTTAAAGTCAGTTCCAGCGAACTTCTCTGGCTTTTCACCGTGATTTACCGGTACTGTTACAACAGGAGAGGGGATTGGCGCCATTGCAGCCACCACAGTAGTACTTGTTTGGGCATTAGTTTCAGTAGCCATCAATTCTAATTTATAAAACAAAATTATAATTAGAATTTACACTACACAGAAAATTAAACCAAATTCACAGAATTAAATTCTGTAAAAATAAAAGAAACAAAAATGTAACTTTTATTTTCCAATTAATTTGGAAATAAAATAAAATTTTATTCAACCAAATTAATTCCACACAGAAAATTAATTTCTGTAACACTTCAATAATTAAAATACTAAAACAAAATTTTAAGTAATGAAAACACAGAAAATAATTTCTAAAATCCAAAATTAATTTCTAAAAAATTCCACAAAAATATATTCTGAATTGTTAATGACACCAGTATCGTACTACTAGTTGTCAAAGAAAATAAACAGTATATTACTACTATCTGTCAAATATCATATAATCACTATTTGTTTTTCCAACTAGAATATTATTTTGTAAATCCACAGAAAATAATTTTCTTAAAAGAAGAAAGAGAAAAGGAAACCAACGAAAAATTCTGTAAACAGAATAATTCGAATCTGTCTTAAGATTGTTGGAACAATCTTCTGTGTAAATAAAATAAATCGAAACAACTTCAAACAAAATAAAATAAAACTTACAGAATTTATTTTGTCGAACCAAATAAAATCAAAAGACCAAGACGAGTGTGTGACACTCTGTCCTTAAGACAGATTTGTCCCGCTACGGTGCTTACGGTTGAGTGGCGTCTATCTCCCAAGATACAATGATCTTCACAAAATTGTTGTAGCACACCAAACAAATTTGTACAGCGAACCAAACCTTGTGTTCTATACTCTCTTTGATTTTTCCTAAAACTGGAATGAAGAAAAATGCACACAATAAAATCTGGACAGCAATGAGACAATTTCAGACTGAATTTCGGGATCCTTAGACTGCTGGAATATGGCTCTATTTATAGACAAACACTGCTGTCCGAACAAGTTCCAATTTTGAATGAACAGATGAGATTCAAATGAACAGGTACAAACTGTTCAAACAGTTTCTGCCATTGCACATGCAATAGTTTTTCCTTCCAAACAATTTGAAAATCAAACAGCCGTTGGTGGACAAAGTTCTACACTGTTGGAATAAATTTTATTAAACTATTTGAATAGTTTAATCATAACAAAAAACTTTCACTGTTTGGAATAATTATATTAAACTATTTGAATAGTTTAATCATTTTTTAGGAAACCACTTTAGGAAACTAAAAAATAAATTTATATTTAAATAAAATTCCCACAATAATTTTTATTGAAAAAATTGAAATGAACTTTGTTTAAAAAATTAATGTTAAACTCGAAAACAACGTCAACTTCCCATTCACCTATAAATGGTTTTGACATTCTGTCTTCACCGTGTGACTTGCCATGCGGCAAGAAACACGTCACCTCTTCGGACCTACTCCAAAAGACGTTTGGGATCCACTTAATTTTGGCCTTAAAGTTGACCCAAAATAAACCATATAAAACACTATTTTTTCAAACACCCATGCCTTAACGCAATTGTCAAGTATTCAACACAGATACTTCACAAATTTAGAAAAGTCCATACGACATAGATATCTATGGAAACGAATAGGTGAGAGAGATACAACCCGGACATGTCAACACATCTTCATGGATTAGAAGTTCCAGGCTTCTTGTCACAAAGTTGACACTGTGATATATTGGTCATTAATTTGGCGAGCACCAAAGACCTTCAAATTAACTGTTCATACCTTAGTTGCCTTTGGGTTTTCATGGTTTAGGACACTAAGTGCTACTGCTGATTTCTTAAGATAGGTATGCAAAACTGGCTCCTCCACTCATTTATGTATTGACGACGCTACTTAACAATGTAGCTTATATGGTATTAGGTGCATTAGTGTTGACATGATCGCATACTACTATACGATGGAAATGCTACATAGATGAATAAATGGATGATATGGTATAAGAAATGCTATACAAATAGATTTACATTCATAATGATGTGGCTTATTTTAAATGAAATTATATTATCACACATTTTTATAGTGGTAATTGTAGATATTCTAACCTGCTATTGAGAATGGTCTTGTATGCTTGTTTAAGAACTGCATACACTTTTAAATAGGTGATATGTGTGTCAAATACCGACACTCATTGAACACTTTTTGACACGTATCAAATACTCAGTGTAAATATTTTTTTTCTTCACATATCCTTTACCTTTTATGGGACTTAAGGCTTGGTTTGGTTTGTTTTTGGTTTTACATATCCCTTGCCTTTTATTTCCTTCACATATCCAAGATCCAAACACACCATAAATAGATGAATACTTTGTTCAGTAACTTTTTTGGTTTAATGTTTCATATTTTATGCGTGTGCGCACCATGCTAATGAAACGGTGAAGCCTGTGTTAATTCTGATTGTGCTTCCTGGAATTCTTTGGTTCCTCAGGTTGATTCTTGAAGTAACTGAGCAGAAAATCTTGGGAGTCATCAACCAAAAAGGGAAAATCTTGAAGTCAGAGGATTCTTTATGTTATTGCTGATACCCATACTAATCATTTCATGTGCAACTTTCCTTGTAGGTAAGGTAGTAATTGTGTTAGTCACTATTTAATGTACGGATTTGTCATTCATTTCTCTCCATAAATCTAAGATCCAAACTTAGCATTATCAGATGAAAAAATAAATAAATACAAAAAAGATTGCCATGGAAGAATTGAGATATAAGATGTGCATCTATTAATGCATAATGTAAGAACCTAAAATAGCCATATATAGGTTATAAACGAACTAAATTGAGCTGAGCTTTATAGGGCTCAAGCTCGACTCGTTTGTTTATCGAGCTTAATTATTCAGCTCGAATTCGACTCATTAATATTAATCAAGCTTGAGCTTGATAATAAATTATTTTTACTATTATTTATATCATTTAAATATATAAATAATATATTTATATATTATTTGAATAAAAATGTTATTTGTTTAACACATAAACCATATATTTATGCTATTATTTATACATATTTTTATATTATTTAATATATAAATAATATATTTATTTTATAATTTAAATAAAAACAAACGAGTCAAGTTTGACGGCTAATCGTATTCAAGCTTAAGCTGGACTTGTTTACAAAATGAGCCTAAAAATCATGCTTCAGCTCATTTATCTATTTAACGAATAGAGTTGAGTCGAGCTCACAAACAGCTCCATTTGCAGGCCCAGCCATACACATGACTTGTTTTGACCGTAACCACACTTGGGCCAAAGAATTCCAAACCGACGCACTGTCTCCATAAAAAGCCTTACTTTCATTAATTTCCACCAGATCCCATCATTTACTTGTAATGAAAAAACCTACCACATGTTTGTGTACAAAAAAAAGCTAAGTTTGAAACTCTCCTGACATTTTCTTTTCTGTACATGGGTCATTACAAAAAAGGGGCAGTCATGTTGAGAAATGATTGTAAACACTGAGATATTAGAAACCTAAAGCTTTACGCTATGCCAAGATGGCTCCTTTTCTCCTCTTTTCCTGTATGCCACATCCAAAAATGGTCCCTAAAGTAAAAAGATCACTAGAAATTACCTGATGAGTAACAAGAGGACTTGATGGATTGCTATTATGTACAACCACCTCTATCCATTAGCTTCAGACTGAGTACTTCACGGAGCTTGGCTTTTGTGAGCTTGCAATATCCTTTCACCTTTTCTATCTTTGCAATGGCTCTTAGATCAACTAATGTCAAATGCTTTTCCAATCCACTTGGTGCCGGATGAGGGAGTGTAGGAGAAGGAAGACATTTTCGAGTCTTGTAATTATTATCACCAGTGGATGAGCACTTAGCGGTGCAAAGGTCGTCTTCCACACTTGTATATTCAGCTGTATATTCAGCTGTATCAGCACGAAATTGTGCTGGAGTAATTTGAAGGCCCTTGAACTTTTTAGTCTCCCCAAGGACTGGCGAGCTTTGACAATTCCTTTTCTTTTGAGACAGCAAAGTTGAATCTACATTGATATCTGCATGCGAGTCTGGCGTAGCTTTCTGCTGCTGCTCTCTTTTTGCCCTCTGCTTTTGTGGCTTTGGATGCAAGCTTGAATTGGACTCATTGTCATTAACAGGTAATTTAGCTTTTTGCTTTTGTTCTTCCCTTGGATGTTGCTTGGTTATATGTTTTCTTTTCTGATACATCAACTCAATAAGTGAGTCTGCTGCATTCTGCTCGGTATCAGTCAGACCAGCTTCTGGACCTTTCATTCGCCATGGAGTCTTTGTTCTTTTCTTTTCTGTCTTAAACGACGAGAGAAGAGGGTCGATCATGTTGGTCAGAGGAGAATCCGGGGCTTTGCTTAGTGCTGGGTTCACTTCAGACTCTTCAGATACTTCTTGTAAAGCACTAGATCTGAACTCTACAATATGATCTGCAAGCTGGCACAAACTTGCAAATAAACATCTGAAAGACATGGTGAATTCTGACAGTTTAAAATCATCATATCCTCCAAATCTTCTACAGTGTGTATCCAACGTAGAGCCCGTTAAATCTGAGGTTGTGGTACTATATTTGTGAATCTTGATTACGGATTAGAAGCTTAAGATGTATGGTAAACTGGAATTCAACATGCAATCCATGCGTCTGTCTATGCATGTGAGATTATATGTTTTCCGAAGAATGAAAACAAAAAACAAAAACACAACCAAACAGGTCCCGTAATTTTCTGAAAAAGTACTTCCATGTTTGATTTAAAGCAGTCAAAGAGCTATTTGTACAGTTGTACCTCAACTGTTTCTGAAATATTTGATTGCTTTCCTCCATGTTGCAAACATGATTTTGAGATTACGGTTTGGTCCGTAGAATTGTGTTCTTTGATTTCTTTATGCCCATGAACTTTTGAATCAATCCTGCACAACTTGTTCTTCCCTTTGGGATCAATTACACGTTTTGATGCATCTGAACCGGAAGCATTAGCAGGCTGTTTCAGTGTAAGAGAAGATTAGTATACAGACTAATGCAAGGAAGGATGTAAACTGAATATAGAATCATACAAACTCAGAATTCGAAGTCGCTGCGTCATATTATTTGTGCTCCTAACAAAAGACTGGTTCCCTTAGAGCTGAACCCTAAAGTTCATAGTTATTATGTTCAAATTATATTCAAGGAGAGGAAAACAGTACATGTAGCTTAGCTGTTCTTGGTTTCCGTGCAGGCTTCAATGATGAATTCAGGACTTCACTTCTTTCCTTTGAAGCAGAATTGTGTGTTTTGAGTCCATTCTTTCCATTAATCATCAAACCAGACTTGCTCAACCCTTTCTTTTGACTAGAGTCATCAGTTTCTTGATCTGAGCTGGAATCTTTGGCAATGGTGCACTTGGGCTATTCAGTGCAAGACGAAAGAAATAAGAACATATATAACCTCAAGCAAGCAAGCATATCTGTGGCAAGGATACACTGAATATGGATCTCACAGTTGGAGCCTATTATGTCTATCTAGGAAGCACAAACACTTCAAAATGGGTGTCATGTTCTTGTCCGACACATATTAGACACCGACACACCACGGACATGTGTGTCCATGTTTCGGACATGGTATGTGGCTTGTCAAAATTTTTAATTATTATTTTTTTTTGCAAGACACTTTGGAGACACTTTGGAGACACTTCATGAACATGCGTGTCCTATGTTTGGACACGCCTTGGGACACCTTTATGGGTTTTGTTTTATTTTAAAGTTGATTTGGGGTCAAAATAAAATATATGGAAATAAAGAGGGGAAACTAGAAAAAATATAAAAACACACTTAATATACAATGATGTCTCTACATTGATATCTCTTATATGTCTGTGGCTTAAATTTATATTCATATACATAGAAAAATAAAAGTAAAAATATAATTTTATATTTCCATTTCCCTGTTGTGTCCATTCTCAAGTCCATGTCCGTGTTTGTGTCCCTATCTGTGCTTCGTAAATGTCTATCATTCACTTAACCTAAGGTTCCAAACCAATGTTGCCATTCTAAGAGTTGTAAAGGAGAAGAGAAGCTGCTTTTACCTTGCCCTTCTCTGCTACATCCTTCTTTTTAGGTTTCAAAGATAAATCTTCTTCTGGAACAATGCTGTTGACAGGCTGTTCACTCATGATAATAAAAGAAGAATGCACCATATCAGTTATTCAAGTTTGCTTTTTGCCAGAGAATAACTATAAATTATAACCAAGAAAATAAACAGAACTATGTGTTCATGTAATAAGAGACATTCCGTGGTTGATGAAAAAACCTATATTTGGGAAAAAGTAGGAGGCATAATGGAAAGTAGAGTAAAGCTGTAGATAAACATTTTTATTGGAAGATTTTTATTATGAGATAATTCCTCCTTGAGAAAAAGTAAGGTAAACGATGGCTGCTCCCAAATGAATATTTCATATAAATCTGTTAGTTGCATATTCTACTGGGAGAATCACTGTTGCCATACTTTATTTTTCCACAAATATTCTATCAACTCACAGACAGCTCCAAGATCCTGTAACAGGGAGCACCAAAAAGGTTACAGTTGCAGGTATTATAGTTACTATCAGACTCACAGGAAATATTAACAATTTCAAACCATAGAATCAGGAGGTTTACTTTTATTTTACCCATTCCTGTCACTAAAAAAACTACAGATCTGTAAAAAAAAGATAAAGTTCTTAAATTAAGGAATTGAAGCAATAAAGAAAGAGGTTAGAATGAATTTACCATCAAATAAAAAAAAAGATTGGAATGACAAAAGTTAAAAACTATAATCACAACTCTAAACATCTCATGGATTAAATTCAATTAAGGGGAGGACAGTATAGTGTTATGAGAAAGCATTTAAGACAACTGCATATTTCAGACTGCATTTTGAATTTGAACGCATTCTTGATCATTCTGAATGTAATCCGATTTTCATCTATTTACAGCATTTGTCTTTGTTGCCTTTCCATTCTAACACATTTTAAGTCCTCTTCATTGAGGCAAGCAAAGAACCAGGTGGTTCTCTCCACTTGACCACACAGTCTCCTATTTAGAAGTTAGATATCAATCTCGTTGGACTGGACTCAGTCTTGGCATGCCCAAGCATTCACATCTGAGTCCAGAGATTGTTTTAAAAAGTAGAAACACAAATACAAACACCAAAAAATTCCAATGAGAGATTTTATTTTATACTTTCTTTGATATAGGCAAGCAGAGCTGGGTAATGAAGGGATTGTTCAAGTTCCTTAAGAGAATTGAAATCAATCATGTGATACTACCACCAACATGCCTTACCAGCTAAGTTAGCTAGCATCTTCAGCCAATAAGTTACTTTTCTATTTCAGAAGGAAAACCAATGAGTCTGTATATACTGTGATCTAACACAATACTGTTCAAATAAAAACATAAAAAAAATAAAATGAAGAGTTCCACAAACTACTACGGGTGGCTATATGCCAGTTTGAAAGGTGGTAGACAATGAAATCTAGATTCTCTTTTTAATTCATAAACTGGACACAATGACTTAAGTGCAAGGCTGCAGAATTGTTAACCAAAGAGCCAAAGCATCGCACAGGCAGTTTTCGAATTTAAATCTAGATTTTCTCTTTTTAATTCAGACATGTTCACACAGGTGAAACGTGGCAGCGTGTTAACTAAAGAATCTTCAGGCTCATGCCCAAGACAGCTTTTCCATTTTTGAGCTGTTAATTTCAACTTGCAAAATGAATTACTATCAGAAAAAAGCAATAATGAGCTGCCTGATACTTAACTGGTTCTTGATTTCTTCTCTTCACTGGAGTCTTTGGAGATGACTTCTGGGTCATGCAGTAGTCTGCCACAGTCATATCATATTTACTCACTTCCAATTTTGTATTGCTTACTGAATCCAGTTTGTTCAATATTTTCTTCCCATTGGTGAGGCCAGCTGCAGTTGCTAGGCTAGAAGTTTTGATGAAAGAATTTGCGTGCTGTTTATTACAAAAGAAATTAAATCAAGTAACAAAGTGCGTTTCTATTTTTATGGAGGTACACCCTAGAAACATGCAGAAAGGACGAATTTTTCATATATAAAGCAAAGAGATGACCTCAACTCTAAACATTTATTTGTGTTCAAGTATCACCAACAGATATGGAAAAAGTGCTCATACAACAGCAAGAATGTGGTAACAGAAGAAATTTATATATATTTCTGCACACACTATAACCTTTATGTACAAAATACATAAGGTTTCATTAGTGTTTCTAATCTTCTCTTTTCATTTTTATTTTGCCTTTTGATTATTTGTTTTTTGCTTTTGTTTTTGTTTTTGTCTTTGTCTTTTTTAGCATTGGTTGCTGAACATTATGATTCTTATTTTCATAGCATCCTCCCACTTAAACAAAAGTCAGAATTTAGAGAAGAGCAATCAGCTGAAAGTTTTTTAATCCCAAATTACCAAATTAACTTAATTTTTTGCAAGTGTAATTTACATTACCTCATTCCATCTCAAACTCATTCTGTAAAACTAACACTAAAGTGTCTTTCTAGGAGTCAAAGTTAAAACCAAGAGAGACCTTCACCTCCTGAATTTTACCCCAGATTCTATCATACCCACACTTTAGCCAAAAACAACAAATGCTTGCCCTTCTCTCGACAATGTTTTTGTGAGTCCCGCATGGAACCAAAAAATAAATAACAATAATAATAAGTATGCAATGGAGCCCAACGTGAAAATTAAGCAGTATAAATTGGTCATAATTGCAATCAAATCCAAGTAAAAATAGGAATTTTTCGAAATTGAGTTAGGTTTTTACAGCTGAGGCAGGTTTTGAAAAATAAATTTCCGGTCAGAGTAGTGCAAATAGCTCATGTAATTCTTCAGTTAAATCAATTGAACGTGAATGTTTTAATCCAAGCAGATGAAATCATATATATCAATGTCGATTAACCAATCTAACCATGTAGAATAAGATACTTAAAAAAATATATGTAGAATAACATAGAGCGATCACAAAAGAGACAAGGTTTTAATATGGAAAATCCAAACTCGGTAAAAAACCATGAACCTAGGGCATCCACTAGTATCCAAAGTTCAAGTACAACTTAGAACATTAGATGCCAAGATCCTACCTACTGTGACACTAAGAGCAATTCCATGGAAAATCTTTGCACATTCACTATTTGCATCCACCACATGAACCTCATCATGCTCCAAACGGTGATCAATGCACATGACCCAAATCAATATGCAATATGAGCTATACCAAACAAACCTATTCCAAAACTCACACTCATAATAGATCTAGCAAGTCCTCTTAGGACTATAAAAGATAGAAACCTAAGTAACTAAAGAATATAAAATCGCCAAGATATGTGTTCAAACAGTCAGTCACTGAGTTTGAACGGTGAAAAAACTGGTCAAGAACAATATGCAACGCATATTAATCTGAAACAGTCTGCCCTGTGTTCAAACAGACAATACACTGGTATTGTTACCACACACACACCACACAAAACCAAAAAAAAAGGAAAAAACCTCAAGGGTGGGCATTCACCCTTCTGTGTGTGCATAAAGATTCAAGAGTATTCTCCCTTTTGTGTGTGCATATTTCTTTTGGGTATTGTTTTCACTGGTACATGGGTTTATTTCTCTCCACAAAGGGTATCAGACTTTAGGTGGGCTTATTTTCACCAACACCAACAACCTCAGAGGGAAAAAGTAAGAAGTCAGAAACCATAGAAAATAACGATTTCTAGTGTACTGAAGAGAAATAGACAAGTGAAAATCAAGATCAATATGTTTGTACTTTTAAACTTTTTAGGGTAGTTTTGAAGTATGAACGGGGCAATTGTGCTTCCAACATTGTTTGATAATGAAGCTTATTGACAGTTCAACTGTGCATGTCCTTAGATTTTCCAAGCTAGTTTATCTCTGTTTGTATACGTGTTTGCAAGAGAAGTTGGGGTCATACATACACATACATGACAGTGACACGCACAGAGAGTTCATAATGGTCACAAGTATGACAAGTTGACAACCAGTCGCATTTACAAAAGATAATATGAGCACCACAAAGGTTTTAGTACTTAAATAAGTAAAAAATATCCGATATCTGAGGCAGACATTTTGACATGAAGACATGATTTCATAGTTGAGATGTAACAAGTCAACATTTCATGCGAAAAGTAAAACCCAGGGTTGCTTCAACTTGAATATCTTTTAACTTTCAATTCAAATTAGCAGAAGAATTATTTACTAACAAAACAAAGCAATAAGCAATAAGCAATAAAGCACCAGGGACCTTAAGAGTTTCTGGAAAACATGTTTTTTTTCCCTGAGACTTCAAAGATGAATGGAAGATCACACGTCTTTGTGCGAGAATAATATTGGCCTCTTCGACTTCCTCCTTTATGATAGGCTCTGAAGCAGAGCAGCCCAACCTTTTCTTTTGCACCATAAGGTCACTTCCATGTTGCAAACCAGCTGAGCTTGATTCTTTGACAATTACATCAACGGACTATCCGATTGCCATGGAAAAATAAAAGACATCATTTAGTTTATCAAGCATTATTTTCTCAAATGCATTCTTCAAAATAACTTATACAACAGTGAAGTATTTACCTATGCTTGATAAACAGAAGGCAATTTCATTCACTGTAAATACTCACCGGAAAATTTTCAAAATAGAAGTCAAAAAGATTGAAGGCCAACCAGAACAATAATTTCTTTGACATATCATTTATCCAAAGTTTGGAGGGTGATTGACAAAGGGTGGCTATTTATACTGTTGCACTATAATTCACATCTGCATGGGGGTGACAGGTCATAAGAGTTTCTAGTTTCACCCTCTATCAGTTAGATAAAACCTTAACAGGGATGATTTCAATCAATAAAGAGAAGCTGGGATTTGTGGTGATCTCTTCATTAGGTATGTGCCCAGTCGACCCCTCCCAAGCATCCTATGTAAATGGGGAAAAGCATGAGTAAGGGGGAGTCACTAGCATTTTTTGGGAGTGCAGGGGGGATGTGTGGTGAAGTAGTGCACTTGTGTTTACTGTCATTATTACTCCTAAGTAGCCTTTTTTCCTACTCATTTGTGTACTTCACTGCATTTCTCATGATCTGTTATTGACCATGAACTGGACATGCTCAAATTTCACTCTACTCTATATTATAAGGGATTACAACAAAATGTTAAAGAGTACCAGGCCTAACTCAAGCAAAGCTAGATACTTCTTCAATAACAGTTTATGCAGTAAGTGTTATGCTTACTAAATCATGTAACCAGTATGAGCTACCTTAACTTTTATTGTGCAGAATATATAGTTCCCCAGGAAGCAAAAATTGCAAGAAGAGGAAATGACCTTATAGTAATGACTTGAGTCCAACACATTACATTACTTTTTTGTTGGCCAACTAGAACATGATAAAGTTTGTTACAGTAAAATGCTCCAACGTGGAAAACATAGAGGGATTAGAAACTGATGGTAGACCACTTCACTGTGTAAGAGAGAAGGTTGAGAAAGTTAGTTAAGTTCGACGTACAGGGTAGTTTGTAGGTCAGTTATACAGGGTGTTGAGCATGTTAGTGAGTGAGGTTTGTCAGCTGTGTGTTTGTAACAGTAGTTAGTTAGGGAATGTACTGAGGTGGAATTGGCAGGTGCATAAATAGAGAGGTTGTGTGTTTGTATCAATTGAGCAAGAATGGAATAAACACAAACATTTTCCAGAATCATCTCTTTTTTTCTTCTTTACGATTTCATTTTCTGAGATACCTAACAACTTCTACACTTTGAAAATATATAAAACCTTCATAGCTCCTTCGAAGGTTTCAATATCGAATAGGAAGCACAGAGACTTATATGCAAGTGATGTTTCTATGTTGGACACCGACACTCAGTCACATGTTTGATACTCTTTTTTTGTGTCCATAATTAAAAATAAAAATCTTAATTTCAAACACGTCTCCGACACTCGTTTTTGTGATGAGTCCATCACTTCTTGGCCATGGCTATCACTTAAAAATAAACATGAGACCAAAACTTTGAACATTTGCTAACACATGATTTTCAAAGTTTGAGAATTTGACATAATATCTTATATCTTTAAAAATGTATAATTATTAAGAATGATCATCCTGTAGAATTCACATAAAAATAAGGCCTTGTTTGTCATCTACTATATAATCCATCTTTTTATCTTTTTATCTTTTTTCCATCACATCACATCACCTCTCTATTTTTCTGCACATCTTTTCGTAAAAAGACAAAAAGTGCACTTTTTTAGTACACCCCAAACCAACCCTAAGTGAAAAATGAAAAAGATATGTAAATGTATTAGAAGATAGCTTAGGAAGATGGGATATGTATACTATAATTTGTCTGATTTTTAACTACAATGGTCCAGTAGTCTATAAATTCATGTCAGAGAATTGGATACAAGATTCATTTCGTATAAATTAATTATTTAATTTTGCATATGTTATGCACATAATTATTTGTGATGTGTCTGAACCGTGTCTATGTCCTACTTTTTTGGGACTTGTTCTATCGATGTGTCCGTGTTTGTGTCTCATGTCCGTGTCTATGCTTCATAGGGTATCGACAACGGCTTAATTGTTGTATCCATTGATAACTTTTCTTTGATTTGGTGCTTTTGCATGTGAATATGCCTAGCATGTTCTCAACCTTGTTCCTTCGTTTTCTTTTAGTTAGTAAAATTATCAAGGGAAAAAGAGGGGGTGACTCTGCTTATGCATAACATCAACCTGATAAAAAATAAAAAAAATTGAATGGCAGAGCCCAAAAAAAATAACTGACTAAAATCAACAGAAAGCCAGAAGAAAAATGTGAAAAATTCAAGAGTGAACCTGCTCATCTTTCTGGTGAAAGTATTTCTCGAGCATAGCCTTTACTATTTCATGCATTCTCTCAGCCGGTTCTCTGTGCAATAGTAAACAACCCCCAAAATCATGCTCATCTTGTACATTTGTGTTCTTCAAGCTCTGTATTGAAATATCGAGACAGTCGATTTTCTCTCTCAAAGAAGCAGAGCATATTTCAGACCATGATTCATCAGCCCAGGCTAGTTGGCTTTGAAGGGTGACTAGATCTTCTTCAAGTTCAAGAATTTCATTATTTGCTTTTGTTATCAATATCCTTAGCACTTGGATACAAGATTTCTCATTCAAAGCATTTTCTTCTATCACATCTACAATAGGAAAGTAAATATTTAAGATAGGAGCATACATTAGTCACAATAAGGTACATAACCGATTACAATCGCAAAGTTCAAAAGCTAAGGGACATCACATTACCAAACCCACAACCAAAGTAAAAGTCACACTGCCATTCACGTCCCATATAACTGCTTTATCGTGCAACTGAGAACAACCATTTTAATCGACAACCAGGTTTATAGATGAAAGCAATAATATTTATGCATCAATTTATAGCACTAAGACCTCGTTTGTGAACCCTCCTTTTTAGCCAAAAAGTCAAAAAGTTACTAAATTAGCCAAAAAGATTTATGCATCAATTTATAGCACTAAGATTATTGCACTCTCCCTTTTTTTTTTTTTTTTTTTGGCAAAAATGTTAAAGGCATAACAAAAGCAAAAGACATTCCAATTAGAGAACAGGGAAGGAAACCTTGACCATGTGTTCCATCCCAAACAGCCCAATCCATAACCTGGAAAAATTTACCCTGAAAAGCAAACAATGACAGCATTGTAATTCTTCCATGAAATCAACAGAAAATGAAGATGGTCAAACATAAATCTTTTTTGACAGTGAAAAACAAAGGTACCTTATGTATCCAACAAAGAAAAAAAGGAAAAAAAAGAAAAGTGAATTGGAATATATATCTTTATATAAATTCATCAATCTGAAAGATGAACGAATACTGTAAAGAATCCATAACTTGGAAAAATTTACCCTGAAAAGCAAACAATGACAGCATTGTAATTCTTCCATGAAATCAACAGAAAATGAAGATGGTCAGACATAAATCTTTTTTGACAGTGAAAAACGAAGGTATCTTATGTATCCAAAAAAGAAAAAAAGGAAAAAAAAGAAAAGTGAATTGGAATATATATCTTTATATAAATTCATCAATCTGAAAGATGAACGAATACTGTAAAGACTGTTGAACACTGATACTGGAAATTGGACTAAATTATCAATTTTAATCATCATGGTTAAGGGTTTATAACCTAGACTTGTCACATTTTACAACCATACATCTCTGGGTCAACATACACAGCAATCTGTAAATTTATGAAAGCAGGGTCGGCCCTGACTTTTTTAGAGCTCAAGGCGAACTCAAAAAATGAGGCCTGACTTTCGTACATATTTTAATATTGAGATAAATTTTGAATATTTTCGATTGTTAATGTTATTAGCTTATTCACACTTTTTCGTGACATAGTGGATTGAATTGTAAAATTTGATAAATTTCAACTTTAAAAAAAAAAAAAAAAAATCCCTTATTTCTCTGAAGACAATTGTAACCAGTATAGTCAAACAATATTCTATAAATAATCATACATTTGGCAAACAACCATCCAATAATTTTAAATAATTCACCAATTCAATTGTTTAAAATAAATTGTAAAACTTTGTTTGTTAAACTATAATGTACTATTTGGTTCACTGAAATGAAATTGAATTGAATGAAATGGCTATTTCTTAGTCTCTTTACAGAATAATTATTTCCTCACAATGGTGAATGATAATTTTTTTAAATGTTTTTTGATTATTTTTTAGTAAATCAAATGTAAGAATGAACATTATGAAGGAACGAATGTTTCATTCCACTTTATTTTAATGAACCAAACATAACTTAAGATCAAAAATTATTTGGAGGGCCTGTTTTTAAGACAGAATTCAGGGGGCTGAGGTGGGGGCCTTGCTTGCCTTGCCTCATGGCCGGCATTTCAATGAACCAAACATAACTTAAGATCGAAAATTATTTGGAGGGCCTGTTTTTTAGACAGAATTCGGGGGCCCGAGGCAGCGGCCTTGCTTGCCTTGCCTCATGGTCGGCGCTGTATGAAAAGAAAAAATTATCTTAGAATTATCACAGCAATCCACAACAATTTATGAAAAAAACAAATACCTTAGAAGTATCTGGTGAAAGAACTGGATATGGATTGGTGGTTCTTAATGCACAAAAGATGAAGTTTGTACAAACCTGTCAGGTCTTAAATGTCAGCCAAGATTTTTCTTTTATATTGTCATCTACTTATCAACAGTAGAAAAAGGTGACCCACAAAGTGTAAACCTTACTGGAAGATTATGCAAATTTTGCTCAAAGAGAATAGGAAAAAATTGAAAATAATCTAAAAGTAAAAGAACAATTACAGGGTTAGGAACACATCTGGGCCTTGTGGGACCTTACATGTTACCATTTCTTGAGATCTCTCTTTTGATTCAAAATCGTGGTGTGATGTGTATATCCCCTGTTCCAGTCATGGAATAGAAGTAATAAATAAAAAATTGGAATTTTGTTGAAGAATGAAATTTATTGGAACTGCCCATAGAGGGCTTGAAGCTAAGAAATCATTATCCAGAATGGGGCCATTGAAGAACATGGAGAACAACCGATGTAAGATTACATAAGATGTTGCCGTCTCATAATCTTTTCAATCATTGCATAACATTTCTCAAATGACCACTCTTGTGAGAAAGGATTTGTTCTCAAAAGTACATGAAACGCAATGAACCAATTGGATTTCCAATGATCATCCGAACACAAGCTTAGACAAGAAAAAAAAAAAACAATTGTAAATAATTATAAAAAATAAAAATAAATAAAAAAAAGATTCAGCAGAAGAACAAAACAGAAGTAAATACCTTAAATTAGAACATTGAAAGAGCGTTCACAAGGAAACCCACAAAATAAAAATCGAAAGAGAATTAGAACAAGAACAAAAAAAGGTCCAATTTCCAATAAGATAAATCAAATTACAATAATTGTTTCGCAAGACTTGAAAACACAATTTAGAAACAACATAAGTACTTCTTCAAACACCAAATGGTTGAGAACCAAAACATACATTCACAAATAAACACTTAAAATGAATCATTAGAGAAAGCTAACCAAAGAACCAAAACAGAGTGATTAAAGTTAAGGAAATGCAGTATACAGGAAATTGGACAAAAGAGAGTGAACATTAAGAATATATCAAGATTCTCTGATACTCAACAGAAAGTGAGCGAGAAAATAAGCAAATGCAGCTTTCCCGAGAACCAAACAGTGATTTTGAAACAGCCAAGGTCGAGAAACGTTACCAGAAAGCACCGCAGAAAGCACGAGATTCGCAGTGAAAGAGATGTAGAACAAAGCTGCGAATGATTTGAGATTTTCGACTCTGACTCCCTAGGGTTTCGAACTCTCCTCGAAGTTAGAGAGAGAGCTCTGTGAGGTTTAGAGAGCGAGAGAGAGAGAGAGAGTGGAGGGGGACTGATCAGACTGACAGGGACGAGGTTTTAGAGAGAGAAATACAAAAGGTTAGAGAGAGAGAGAGAGGGCGGTGTATTAAATACAAGAAGATTTGGGGTACGATTGACGTGGAGGCTCCGGGGGGACTGTGGACCCACTTTGAGAATCGAGATGGGAAATGCCACAGAAATAATTTATTAAATTGTTTACAATAATCATTGAGACCTTTTATTTAGGGTTGATTTGGTATAAATTAAAAAAATAAAAAAGTTAAAAAGTTACTATTTTATTTAGGGCAAATTACAAACACCTCCCTCGAGGTTTTGTAAAAATACAGATTCCCCCCTGACGTTTGAGAAATTACATCCCACTCCCTGAGGTTTATATTTTCATAACAAATTGCCCCCTGAGGTTTTTATTTTCATACAGATTCCCCCCTAATTTTTTCTAATTTGTTATGAAAATTTGAATCTCAGGGGGCAATTTGTAATTTCTCAAACCTCAGGGGGGAATTTGTATTTTCACCAAACCTCGAGGGGGGTGTTTGTAATTTGCCCTTCTATTTAAGTTATCTCATCTTATTTAAATCACATCACCTCTCTAACACATCATATCAAACTCAACCCAAACACAACCCATATAAACCAATAAGTCAAAAAACATACTTTTTTAGAACATCCCAAACCTATCCTTAGGCTTTATAATCCTTTTAATCTCAATTATTGATAGTGTGAGTTTTATATATACATGAATAGGTTTCATATATACATCGATGGTTGAGATTTAAAGGGAGTTGTGGAGTCTCTAAGACCATCTCTAACGATGAACCAAACTTGACATCAGATTTAAATTTTGGTGAAAAAGTCACTTTTTTGTGCTCCAACGGTTTCACCAAATCGGTATCAAAATGAGAATTCAACAAAAAAATCATCAAACTGAGAACAAGCTACAGATTTGACCAAATTACTGTGCGTGACCGTTGAAGGAGGTAAACCGGTCAACTAGCCGGTTGACCAACCGGTCGACCAGTTTCCTTTCAAATAGGTAGGTTCAAACTGGTCAAAAAAAGTTCAAATAGGTAAAAAATATAAAATTTTGCCCTTGCTGGTCGACCAACACTTCCTCAATTCTGCTTTGATGCTCATCGTTGGAAGAAGAAGTATCAAATTAAGAAAATAACCTATTTTTTACTCAAATTTGGTGAAAAAAGAAGTAAAGGGTTGGAGATGCTCTAACAAAAGGGGGTCCCAAGTATTTTTCAATTGTTTATATGACTACAGAAACTACATAAATCTATATTTATATTCGTATTAGACATTTGGTAAAAAATTTGATAGATTATTTGATTCCTTAGGCCATCTCCAATGGTGAACCAAACTTGGCATCAGATTTAAATTTTGGTGAAAAAGTCATTTTTTTGTGCTCAAACGGTTTCACCAAATTGGTATCAAAATAAGAATTCAACAAAAAAATCATCAAACTGAGAACAAGCTACAGATTTGACCAAATTACTGTGCGTGACAGTTGGAGGAGGTAAACCGGTCAACCAGTCGGTTAACCAACCAGTCGACCGGTTACCTTTCAAATAGATAGGTTCAAACCGGTCAAAAAAGGTTCAAACAGGTAAAAAAAAAAATTGCCCTTACCGGTCGACCGGCCAGTCAACCGGTCGACCACTTCCTCAATACTGCTTTGATGCTCACCGTTGGAAGAAGAAGTATCAAATTGAGAAAATAACATATTTTTTACTCAAATTTGGTGAAAAAAGAAGTGAAGGGTTGGAGATGCTCTTAGACCATCTTTAATGGTTGCTTAAACATTTCATCAAATTTAAATTTGATGAACAATAACTATTTTTCTTACTCCAACGATTTTATCAAATAGTTATTAAATTGAGAATTTCACTTTTCTTTCATTAAACTAAAAATTAATGTATCTTTCATCAAATCATTATTAATTATCGTTGCCGAATGTCCTCCTAATATCTTTCCGGTCGTCCCCCGAATGACTATCTGAAGGCAAAAATTTGTAAAAAACATTACACTACCCGGTCGATCGGCAAATCGTCTACCCAATCGACCGATGGTTTGATAAAATTTCAAAATCATTCCTTGAAACATTTTTCAAAAGAAATTTGTACTTAAAGGGCTTGTGTTAGCATAAACTAAATAAGTTCATCTTTTTATATTTTTTTAGTCACATCAATTAATATTTTCTCTCTATTTTTCTACACATCTTTTTATAAAAAGTCAAAAAATATACTTATTAAAAATATCTCAAACTATACTTTAATAAATAAATAAAAAATTAATACACCATTAAAGATAGTCTTAGCATAACCCTCCTCGAGACTCCATCTCCATGATGAATTCATTTGATGTAAAAATCAACGGCCCATATTCTCTGATCACATCACATCCAGGGTTTAGAAATTATTCATGTGGGGTCCACATAAACAGACGGCTTTTGTGGGTGTGTAGTGTTGATATGATTTTTTTCATGATACGGTGTGAGTGGGTTGTAGTAGATAATTTGCACGAAGTTGGGCATGTGGTAAGAGTGTAAATAGTGGTGAAAGGACGTGCATTTGAGATAGTACGAAACTTCAGTAGGTTCCTCATTTGGAAATTTGCTAACGTGTCGTACTGTGGACCTTGCAACGACTATTTTCCCTGTAGCGTTACGCGCAGACGCGGGTGGTAATGAATACGAGTTGGTATCTGCTGCATTACCTTTTCCATTGTGCCTTCATTTGTTTGGACCGACTAAATGAAAGTTAATTACAATTTATTGACTATAATTGTTTGATTGGATTATGATTCATCTTGTTTTTTTTGAAAATTCAAATTTTCATTTTTCATTTTTTTATTTTTTATTCTTAGTAATTTTTTTAATACTTTTTAGATAGACTTAAAATGGGTACAATTAAAAAGTATAATATTTGTGAAAAGAATATTTAAAAAAATTACTAAATACTAAAAATACAAAAAAATAAAAATAAAATTTAGTATATTTTCCTATTTTTGTATATTTATTGATTTTTTAAAATATTTTACTTTTTAAGTTCATCTAGATTAGGTGTATCTAAAATGTAAAAAATTTGTTTAAAATATTAAAAAAAAATCACTAATAAATAAATAAATAATTCAATTTCAGAAAATTGAATTTAGAAGATTAAAGCTAAACAAGGTGATTTGCATCCTATGCTTGTTTTGTTATAAAATTAGATGTCTAAAAATAATTATTATAATATATTTCATTTTCAATCTAAAACAAAAATATGAATTTCATTTTTAGTTGACAAATTATTAAAAAAGATGTTCAAAAGGCTAATTTCTTCTTTTCAAATATAGTGTTTGTTGAAAATGCAAAAGGAGCTTTTGGACATTTTGCCTTGTTTCGTTGTTTTTCAGGACAAAATTTCAGGAAATTTTTGAAAAAATAGAAATTAACTTGATAAAAATAAATATTAAAAAATATTTTTAAATTTTTAAAAATTATTTGGGACCTTCCTAAAGATAAAATTATGTAAAAATGATAAGTATTTTTGATTTTTTTTAATTTCTTTCACTAAATTAATTTTTAACTTTCTACAACAAAAAAAAAATTCTGAACACGTTTTTGAAAATCAAACCAAATATGCGTCTTTCCAAAGATTTGTAAAGGGTTGTTTGGGGTGTCCTAAATAAATGCATTTTTTATCTTTTTGGACTAAAAAATTGAGGAAAAAAATATGGATGTTTTGGTTAACTTTTTGACTTTTTATGAAAAAATGTGTATTAAAAAATTGTATAAATTAGTGTGTAAGAAAAAATTAAGATTGGGAGTTGTGCAGCCGCAATTTTTGACTTTTGGTGAATAGTGATAACTTTTTAACTTTTTGAATAACTTTTTGATTTTTTTTCAACTTGCCAAACTTGGCCTAAGTAATGGTAATCCGATTTCTAAATTTTCTTTCTTTATTTTTCTAAATGGGACTTGTGACATATTTTAAACATTACTAATTTTTTATTAATTAGCAAAAAATTAAATTTTATTAATGAAGCAATATTTAAATAATGAAAAAATTATTATGAAATCCGCTTTTAAGTACTTGTATCCCAATTAGTCCATAACATATTCTTTTATTTTAATAAGTCCTATTATTTAAATATTGATGTACCAAATCTTAATTATCATATTTAAGATATTTTATAAATAATTTTACCCTTACAAATATTTTTTGAACCTTTAGCAATTTAGTGATGTGGATATTCATATTTGACAACGTGAATGTTCACATTACGAAACATTCGCATTATTAATGTGAACATTAATGCACCATTCAACCTATTATCATTAGAGATATTTTAGACTTATTGAAATATAAAAAAATAATTTAGACTAAGTAAAATATCAATAGGAAAAAATAGATTTATGAATAAATGCCTGAATAATAATATAGTAACCTCCCAGGTAACTGTTACCAAATTGGTGTCTCAAATATATAATATATTTAGCAAATCTGTATATTCCATAAGTAAAATGGAATTTTTGGTAAGAAGCCTTAGTTTTAATATCTCATACTAATTTTTTTAATTTTTTTAATTTTAAACAATTAATAAAATTTTCATTGGCTAGCTTCTATTTAAATTTTATTTTACAATCGCACATCGAAAAAAGAAAAAAAGAAAAAAGTGAATTGTGTCACTTACATAAAATGAATCTTATGCTCCCATTTAATATTGTAGTATTGTACATGTTTCAGTTCAAGACAGTTTAAATTTTAATAAAATAAAATTTAAAAATTTAATTAATTAATTTTTGTGTAAACCGATTGGTTTTTTGACCTAACTGATTAAATTGAACCGTTTTCGATTTGAATGATTCCTTAGTTTAATCGTGATTTTAGCAGTTTTATCAAAATATATTGGTTAGATTTGTTTGATTCGAAATAAACTGAAGATTGACCTAATTAAAGATTGAACGGCTAAGATTGCTTGATTAGAAATAAACTTTCTGCCTGAACAATTATTAACTTTTATTTTACAATCCCACTTCAGGAAAAGAAACAAAAAGTAAGTTGTTTCACTTATATAAATTGAATCTTATACTTTCATTTAATATTGTGGTATTGTACAGGTTTCGGTTTAAGACCGTTTAAATTTTAAAATAAAATTTAAAAGTTTTAATTAATTGATTTTTGCGTAAATTGATTGGTCTTTTGACCTAGCTGATTAGACTAAATCATTTTTAGTTTGACTGATTCACTATTTAACCGCGATTTTAATGGTTTTATCAAAATATATTGGTTAGATTTGTTTGATTCGATAACATGATTAAAAATTGAATGACTGAAATTGCTTGATTAAAAATGAATTTCCCGTTCAAACAATTATTAAATTTTATTTTATAATCCCATATCGAGAAAAGAAGAAAAAAAAAATAAGTTGTTTCACTATATAAACTTTATACTCCCATTTAATATTGTAGTGTTGTGCATATTTCAGTTCAAGACAGTTTATATTTTAAATTTAAAATAAAATTTAAAAGTTTTAATTAATTAATTTTTGTATAAATTGGTTGGTCATTTGACCTAGCCGATAGGTTGAACCATTTTTTATTTGACTAATTCGTTGGCTAAATCGCGATTTTAGCGGTTTTATCAAAATATATTGGTTAGATTTGTTTAATTTGAAATAAATTAAAGATTGACCAAATTAAATATTAAACGGGTAAGATTGGCCAAATAATTGTTAACTTTTATTTTACGCAATTTCACATCGAGAAAAGAAGGAAAAAATAAGTGATTTCACTTATATAAAGCGAATCTTATACTCCTATATAACGCCGCCAAATAATTAACATAAGAAAACTGAAACATATTCTAACAATATGATCTTGTTTCCAACTTAATAACTTCCATTGCATAAATGTATATGAGATATAATGCCTCATCGTTAACATCATCATCAAATCTCTAACATTTATATTCATTATACTGTAGAGATTAACAAAAGTATTCTACATGCAATTATACATTTAATATTTCCTAAAATATGAATCTATAGCATGTGGCATATCAAGTTGAATACAATTTAATGCCCTTATGGGCTACAAGTTCCAAGGCTTATGCCCGCTTACACAAAATAGTTATCGAAATCCATACATGTAAAGCTTTCGGCTTGCCAAAATAACAACAAAATAAAAGAGCCTTATGCCCTCAAAATACACTCCATGCTGTGGACACCCCATTTTAACCGCATTTTGACCGCTCTTAAGACTTGGGCGCTTCACTCTAAACACTCAATGATGAAACGTTACGCTATGCAACCGTTCCAAATCCTCAGCAAAAATATTTGGTTTCAAGCTTTAAAACCTAAACCTTCCACCCCCTTTGGACAAAAACCTTATTTTTTCTAGCCCGACCACTCAGAGAACAGTTGGCTAATAGATAGCCAGCATGCCATTTTGACCGGACCGGCCGTACACCCTCATGGCCGCTGGGCCTTGTTCAGCATAGCAGATATTTTGGTAGTTGCCAGCTACTCCCATGCACATGCTTTGGACCAGCTGTATTCTTTACAGATATTTCCGACGTAAGAAGTTTTTTTTTGTAAATACAACACCCCCTTTCATGGTTTGGAGTTAGAAAAATTCCGCAAGAGCCTATATAGATACACAATACATATACTTTACAAGCTTAAACTTGAAGCCTTTGCTGAGATTCTTGAACACAATTTTAGCTCCTTGAGAGTGTTTAGCTTGTGGTTTGTGAACTAAGAAGAACATTCTCTCTTTCAAGAGGTGATCTTTGAACTCTTTAATCATCTTTTCTCTCTTTTTTTCTTGTACTTTCATACTGATTTCAGAGTTGTTTTTTAAGCTTAAAATGTAATTAAAGCTTTGCTAAAAGTAAGTGAGCTAGCCACCCTTCCATTGGCTAGCTCACTAGTTGTACACCCTTTTGTTTTCTTTCAATTTTTTTTTCCACTTTATTTGGTAAATTTTAGTTCCTTTTTAGCACTGTTTTTAGATTATTTTTGTGTGATATGAATTGAATATGGGCTTATCAAACGGTCTTAGTCCTCCCCGCTACTTGTGCTCTTACTTCCTATGCTTTGAACATTATATTTGTGTTGTTGTAAGTCCTTTCGGATTTGGCGTGTTTAGGATATAGCGGCCAATTCGTTGAGTTGATTGTTTTTGCTTTCCTTATGCAACTTGGAACCATATGGTCATGGGAGGAATAGAGCTTAGACTTAGCCACCCCGCCACAAGTTTGCTTAACTAGTGTAAATTTCTTACTTTCATATTATTGTTGTCCACCTTGAGGCTAGATAGTAGCTTCTGTGGTCAAAGTGTTGAAAAACTCTCTTATCGATCATTTTTCGAAACATGGAAATGAATGTCTCATCCTTGCTCCATGAAAAAGAGGAGTTGTCAACAACTTTGACAAATTGTGTGTTTAAGCTTTGATAGATAGCTTACTTTTTGTCTTTTTTTCCTTACTTGCTTTGTTGCTCATAAAGAGCTCTTTATCGAGAAGTGTTGAAAACTCTCTCCTAGTTCTAATTTGACGCATGGAAAGGGATGTTTCATCATTATTCCATGAGTAAGGAGATGAGTTGACAACACTTTTTGAGTTGTAACTTCTTTTTGATTTTGGTTGCTCTATGATCATCACGCACTATCTTGTGACTTGATGATTTGTGAGTGAAGCATGCCTACCTCTTCCTTGACCAATTTCATGATACAAAGGAAGTAAGGAGAATAGCTTTGTTTTGTGTTTAGCCAAGTCTTTTCCTTTTGCTCTTATGATCATCATGCAACAAATTTGTAATGATTGATGATTTGGGAAGCAAATCTACTCCCTCCTTGACAATCTGCATGATAGGAGGGAGCATAAAGGTTGAACAGCTTTTGAAAACCCTCTGTCTTGCTCTGTTCCAGTTCTACTGTAGCAGGGTATTCTCCAAAAATAGTGGCCAACCGGCCATTACTCTATACGGCTAACCATCTCATCAGGCCAGCCGACCAAGCATGTTGTGCGAAAGTGGTTTTTTCCAACAAAACAAAACAAATTTTTTAGAACAAAACATAACTATTTTCTAACTGTAAACAGAGCAGCTTCTGGCAACAAAGAGAAACGTTTCCGGAGGATGTTCTCGCTTGTGCATATGTGACTCACCACTCATTCAAGTCCATTTGATTAGCTTCGAGATTCATATTATGTAATTAATTAGTTGCTTTCATTCGGACTTATAATAATTAATTTGTTCATTCATTTGTGTTTGTAATAATTAGTTAATTAAGCCATTTGGACCCTCTTGTGCAAGGACAAATTTGTAATATGTGATATATATCTTCCAACCCCATTTCTTTCTCCTTTTTATTTATATGCTTACCGTGGATTGTACCATATTTTCGTTATCATTGTCATGCTTTGCATCCACTTTTGCATACATTAAGATTTGGCTCATCATTTTTTAATATCATTGTCATTTCCTACTTGCTTAAATACGTGCACTACCACGTGCTTTGAGTTAATCCATATGACATAATAAAGCCGAACCTAATAGTTTCATTCTTGCATGTGTTGCATTAGTCATGTGTATTGATAGGGTCATGCATTTTTCTAGTTGCTTTCTTTTTCTTTGGCTTACCTCAGAGTACTAAGTGAGTTTTTTTTTTTTTGCTTTAGTATATTCATGTGTGTAATTGTTACCATGCTTAGCATCTTACCATGAGACTACATGTTTACTCGAAATGAACTGTTTGAATGCATGTGGATGAAGGTTATTTTACTTGCGTTGGAGATGATTTTGATCAATGTATATACGAGCTCATCTCTTTACTTTTGAGTTGTGTACACTCAAAACTCTTTTAACAAAAATTTCATAAAATCAAGTCATTTCCAAAGCAAGAGAAACAGTCTATACTTGTGTGTCTCACATAGTAAGTTAGTATAATAAATTCAGAACAAAAGCATATAATATTGATAAAAATCACATTATGATTAGTAAAGACCAATCTTTGATCGGGTGAGGAGGATGCTTAATTCACGGCTTTCCCCTCTTATACCTAAGTTCCCAAACCGAGACAACTTTGGTTACAATGGATAAGTGTCCTTTGGCACAAGGCAAGGGTTTCCTAAATTTTTCAAAAATATTTAGGTGGCGACTCTGAAATCTGACAATGTAGTCCATTTTTTGCATCTCTAATGATAAACGGATTTTCTAGGATTTGCTGGATTTGAATTGTCATTTGTTTTCTATTTCACATTGCACTTGTGAAACTAGATTCAGAACCACCAGAGTCCGAACTGTAGGGCTATTATACCTGAGAAGACTAAACCCTTCCGAAGAGCACGAAAAACTAGCTACACTCGCCTTTAACTCGACAGAATCACCACATCTTTTTCTGCACAAAATCCACTAGGGTGAGCACGAAGCCCAATAGGAAGATCTTAACAAAGTATTTACGATTTATATAGTCTTCTACAATGAATGTATATGTCATGTTTGCTCAAAATATATTTATCTTTTGGAAATCTTGTGCACGATGCAAATTTGAAAACACAACAATTCAATAATTTCAATATAATTTAGCGGGTGGTAAATACAACTCAGGTAATCCCTAGGTTAGTGTCTGTAAGTAGGCATATCAAGCACTATCAATCGCCACTTTATCGGTTTCTAAAAGGAAGGCACGTGATACCTCCTCCGTGCTTGTTTTCGGTCTTTTACCATGGACACTTAGGCCAACTTAACCAGTACCAAACTACATCCCCTATCTAGACTTACCAACGTATTTACCCCAAAACAATTCAAAATGATATTGTTTCACAAAACAATTCCTTTCTCAAAACAATAATTTTCAAAATGCAAATTTGAAATCAATGATAACGAAGATGAAATGGAATGACAATGCAACATGTAACAATGCATTATAATAGTTCCATTTTCAATTCCACCACACAATCTTCCATTGTGATTAAAATTTTCACATCTTTTTTCAATGTGATTTCACAATATATCATCCGAAGGATAAATAACAATACCATATTACATGCATTCTCCACATGTTAATCACCATTTTCAACTTGGTCTTTTCGGGATAAACCAACAATAAGCTATTCATCATGCTTCAAAATCAATCATTTCTCATTTTTTCATGGAATCCTTCATTATATACAATTATAGAATTCCCTTCATCAATTATTCACCATAATAATTTATCAAGCATGAATTTCATAATAACTCAACATTTTTTCCAAAATCTCCAATTTTTCTAGGATTTCCACAAAAATTAGATTTTTTCCCATTTTCGAAAGGATTTTTCCAAGACGACACTCACACTTAACAACATAGCTCATACTCTCAAAGTTTGGGAGAAATATAGAGACAATCCACTTTTAAAATCATCTAAAGCTCAAGAACCCAAAATCATAGTTCAAATATGAGAGAAAGGTTCCAAACAAGCATAGACTTGCAAAAATATAAATATAAATCTAAGAATATCCCTACCTCAAGTTTGGAAGAGGAAGGAGAGAAGAACTCTAAAATCCAACGTTGACGAAATCTTGATTCGATCGGTGAAAATGTAGCCCTTTTTGCCCTCTTCAATTTGCTGTAAAAAGCCCTATCAAAATCTAGATAGTTTTTGCTAAATTATAACGATTTTGCTTTAGACCCGACCCATTTGTTGTTTTTGGATCCGAAAACCCATGTATTTAATTGTTATTCAACTCATTTCCACCTTATTGTTTGTTGAGTTTAGCTATTGGAAGTTTTGGTTGTGTTTGAAACTGGTTAGCGAGTTAGTTTTTCAAAGAGTTGTTGCCTAAAATTTTACTTGTTCGCTTGAGCGACCATTTCTGCGCTCGAGCTATCTTTTACAGTCTGCAAAATTACTGAGAGTTTGATATCTTCACTCGAGCGGTCCTTCTTACGCTCGAGTGATCTTTTACAGGTTTGAACTACTGGGACGGGGTCATCGTGTGCTCGAGTAGTGGTTCTGGTCGCTCAAGCAGTGTCATTTATTGTGTCTGTCGCTCGAGCAACCATTTCTTTGCTCGAGTGGTCTATGCGTATATTAGTTTGAGAGGAAGACATTTTCAGTTACTTTTTTATCTCATTCTCTCTCTGAACATTCCAAAACCCTAGATTTATTTTCTCTCTGTCTAGTTCTTGAACTCTTGCACCAAATACTCTCAATTTGTGTGTTTTTTCACCTTAGTCCTTTAGAGGAAAACGTTGAGGGCTTCGTTTTAATCGGAGCTGTAGACATCCCATTTTTGACCGCCCTTAAGACTTCGGCATCACTAATTGCTTACTTAGTGATGCAGGCTATACTATGCAAATGTTCGATTTCTTTGGCAAGGAGAACTCCAAATCCAAACCTTACACCTCATTTTGGACCAAAACTATTTTGAATGGTTTTTAGACCTTAAAACCCTCTCTTTCAAAATATTTTTGAAATAAAGTTCCTACAACGTTCCGAGGCTCGCATTTCGTTAAATGTTGCGCTTTTCGATAAACCGAGCGAGGACAAAGTGGAAATGAATGAATGAAAGAGAGATGAAATCTTTGAAAAATCTTTCAAAACACCTTGTTTAGGGATTTGGAGTTGAAGAAAATGAGAGAGGAGAGAAGAAAACTAGTTGAGGAGAAGTTCGGCATAAATCCGGGTATGATCGAAACTGAGCGGCTTCACCAAAACAGGCATAACTTTTTGCACAGTTGGAATTTTGATGCAAGGCTGCCACCATTGGAAAGTTTACTTCTGGGGATTTATTTTGGACACAAGAATGACCTGAAAAGGAGTCCATATGAAGGAGTTATGGGCATTTGAAGTTGGACCTGGAAAGCAGAATTTTGGCTGTCGACCAGAAAAATGGGTTATCGACCAGAACAGTATCCAGTCAACCCAAAAAGGTGGTCGGTCGACCAGAAAAGTGGCTAATAGGTCCCAAACTCAGATTTTTTGAAGATATTTTCCCTCCAACTGTCTTCCACAACCTCCAGTTGTCCTATAATCAGATATTTCGATCAAGCTCTTGCTTTTTACTATATATGAGGCATTTCACTTATTTTGCAAAAAAAAAAGAACATTTTGAGCAATTGTAGGAACTTCTCACACTAAAATCTCTCTCTCTCTCTACAAGTTTCAGAGCTAAATTTCAACTTTTTTCTCTAGTTTGCTCTCCCTCTTGCCCTTGTGTGCATGCAAGAGATATATTTGGAGATATACCTCTCCTTTGCCTAGGCATCCTTGATCATACTTGATCACCATTGGGCTGAGATTCCTTGGACTTTTTTTGAGCTCCAAAAGGTGATTTGAGCTCAGATTTATGCCTGTTTTGCAGCTGTGCATCAAGGGTAAGAACTTTTTCCCTTTTAGCTTATTTTGCATGCTAGCTTTGCCATAGTTTTCAACTACTTTGGGGCTATTTTTTGGGGTGGTGTTGAACTACAAAAACCTCTATTTTTCCTCTACTTTCAGTCCTAAAAGTGTTGGTTTGTGCCTTGTTTGGCTAGGGGGTTTTCTTCCCTTTTGCTCGGCTTGTAAAGCTTTTTGAGCCATCTTTCACCACCTTTCAAACCAACTTTTTTTGGCCTTTAAACCACTGAATTCCAGAGGAATTTCAGTGGTAGAAAGTGTGTTTTGAGACCCCAAATAGGTAGGGGTTTTCCCCCCTCCTCTTCTCTTGTTTGCTTGTGTTGATGGCTCATCAAAAGAGCATGTTTTTCTACCTTCTTGGGCCCCTATCTTAGCATGTTTCAGGCCTTATTTTTCCATGATATAGCTCAGTTTGGGGTCGGTTTGATTGCCTCTTGCATGCTTCATACCCTTGTAGTGCAATCCTTCCTATAGCCTTAACATGCATCATGCTTTGGACCACTATTTTAGCATGTTTTTTGGCTTTACTCCAGCAAGATTTTACTCATGTTTTTCCATGCTTAAGCTCTGTTTTAAGTGTTTTTGATCATGCATGCTTTGCTTTGTATAGCCATAGTGTAAAGCCCCTCCACTAGCTTTGTGTTTTGAGTCCACTAGTATGCATTGCTTGGGCTATTTGCATGATTTAGCATCATTTGATATATGATTTCAGAGCATGTTCCACTACCATACCCTCGTGTGTATCACTCTTTCAATGCTTCGGAGGGTTATGCTTTATGCCTCAATCATGAGCCAATTGGCATGCATGCTTACCTAAGCTTTTTAGGCTACCATCTCAATGTGTTTTTGGTCTTATTTTGCATGATACAACTCTGTTTTTGGTTGGTTAGAGCATCCCTCATTTGCTTCTTACACTTGTAGTGTAATTATGCTCATTAACCTAGTGTACTTGGTGTTTTGGCCTCTCATTCTAGCTTGTCTTGGCTACTCCATGCATGTTTTGGTACTGTTTTGACATGCTTTTGGACTGTTTTGAGTGTTCTTGGCCTTTTGGGGCTTGCTTTGTATAGCTATGGCATAGAGGGCTTCACTAGTCTTGAGTTTTGATACCACTAGCATGCCTTATTTGTGATACGTGCATGATTTGGCATCATTTGGAATGTAATTTCAGAGCTTATGTCTTTTCTATACTCCCATGTTTATCACTCTTTCATTGCTCTTGAGGGTTATGCATTATGCCTTGTTTGTGACCTAATGAATGAGCATGCTTTCCTTCCCTTTTGAGCCTATGTTTTAGCATACTTTCGGCCTTGATTTAGCATGCCTCAACTCTATTTTGAGTAGTTTGGGTCATATGGGATTTGTCATGCATGGTTGTAATGCAATAGCTTTGACTAGCCTAATGATTCAAGGTCCTTAGGATGCTATGCTTATGTTGTTTGGATGATTTGGCATCATTTCTTTCATGATTGGTGTGAAACCAGACACTAAACAGTCATGTTCGGAGATCTTGAGGCAAGGCGCGCGAGCCGAGACCTCAGGGAACTCCAAACGAACACAAACATGGATAATCACCGAATGTTCAAATGGTGACGTCCAAGTCTTGAGGACGGTCAAAAATGGGGTGTCTACATGGAGCATCTTAGGTCTGTCCATAATTGGTTTGACCATTTAAGCATTGTAGTGTATGCCTCATGTGTAACATGTTTCATTAGCTTTGGTGCCTTAGCTTTTAAACATGCCATACATGCATTGCTTATGTGATGAAGTCTTGCGCATGCCACATTAACATTGTTAGATAGGCATGTTGTGTGTGTTGCAATGTGTTTGGATTGGACGTCAATCCAAACACGAGGAATGTCGCATGTTTCATACTTGAAGTGATGAAACGCGCCTCATTTCTCGGTTGCTGACCCTTTTGATCAAGCATGATAAAGATGGAGGCCCTTATGTGTTATTTGTGTGCATTCATTGACATTGACTTGTGCAACTTGGCTTCTCGGCCATCGTGCATTGCGATGCTCGGTTGGTGGCCCGAGAGTTGAATACCGCACTCTCTTGTGTAGTAGCTAGAACTACAATTCGCCCCCTCCGAAAGGGGGGGCACGGAGCAAAGTTCGGGCGGTCTACAGGAGCATCTAGTGTTTTTGTCTCTATAAAGCTCTACCCATCTTTTCTCCGTGTCTACTACTTTGAGGTAGGGATTTCTTTGACACTTTTATATGATTTTTAGCTTAGTTATTTGCTCTTTGAAAAGGGTTATTTATTTGGAAATTTTTGGTAAAACCTAGAGTTTGGTATGAAATGAAATGAGGGATTTTCCAAATTGACTCTTGAAAATGGTTGTGGGAATATGGTTATGGATGAGTTGTGTTGAAATGATGGAAATCTTTTCCTAAAAGTGATTTTGAAAGAAAAGGTGATTTTAGCCCTAATTATGGATGTTGGGAATTTTGAAAGGGAAATAGAAAATGATGTTGGATATTGTGAAATTGGAATAATGGTTATGATGATGATGGTGGAGTTGGATATATAATATCACTCTCATTGTAATTGATGGAAATGTATTTTTCTTTAATTGGAATTTATCTATTGAATAGAAATATCTGTTTTTGGCTGTCAGTGGAGAATAGTCTTGATTGTTGTAGACATTACATGAGAATTAGGTTGAATTGAAACTAATTTCTCATCCATTGTGCATTATGCATCATTATACATTGAACATTGCAAATATGATTTTTGAGAAAAAGGTGTGAATACCTTGGTGAATTTGGTTAGGGAGTGTGGTTTTGGTTTTATTATATTGGCTTGTGTGTCCTTGGTGAAAGTCCACAAACCCCGCGCGGTTAGGTGCCAATCCTTTCGATTAGTATCAGTAAATGGCTTTGGTGGTGCTTGTATAGCCTACTGGCAGACACGTACCTAGAGATTCCCAGTGTGTTGTATTGGCTGCCCTGTTTTCTGTACAAAAGGATTATTTTAATGAATTGATATATAATCTGGCATTATATTGTTTTGAGATGAAAAATGAGAAATGATTGGAAAATGGCATGCATCTTGCATTCACTTTAAAATTTTGCTAAGATTCATATACTGTATTAGAGTATCTCTACTAGGCTTTAGCTCACCCTATGTGGAAAATAACTTTCAAGCACTGATGATATATGTCTTTGTCAAGGACATAGCTTGGGAGGACTTGGAGCTTAAGGTTCCTTTTTGGTCTCTTTGTGTAATTATTTTTGATTAAGCCTTGGGCTTTACATGTATTGAGTTTAAACTTATTTTGTTGTAACCAAGTATTATCTTTAGGAATGGTAATTTGAACCTGGCCCGATGGGGACCCGGACTACACTACCCCGATAAGCTGGGTTTTCTTGAAAATTACCCTCACAGGGCTGGGGCTGGTATTGAAAAATGGATCCCCGATGGTTTTCGGGCCAAGGACGGTGATAGGTTCCCTCGGCCTTGGCCCCATCTCCACCTCCACCTCCACCTCCACCTCTGCCCCGTCTCCGTCCCTGTCCCTGTCTCTGCCCCTGCCCCTGCCTCTGCCTTGAATCTATCCTCGAACTATCCCCGTATATATGTATATATGTTTAGATCCATTACTATTCACTTACTTCTTTTCTCTCAGTCTCTCTCATCTCCCCCTTCTTATTCACATTCTACCTCTGATTAGAGAGGAGGAGGATGTTGCCGCCTTATCGCCTCACCGCCTCATCACTCGTCTCTCTCACTCTCTTTCTCACTTACTCACACGGCTCCATTACCTCTCAATCTCCTTCGTCGCCGATTTACCACTACCTCTACCTCTATCTTTACCTCCGATCTGAGTTGAAACCATAGGTCAAAACCTTAGCTGCCGCCGATCTACACCACCTCTACCTCCTTTGATTTGAGTTAAAACCTTAGGTCGAAACCCTAGGTGAGGCAGACCTGCTGTCTTTTCTCTCATCGCTCTTCTTTATATTCATTTCTGAATTTGGGTTTATAGATATTTATTGAGAATGAAGTGAATTTTTGGGGATTAATGAAAGCTGGAGATTCATTTTCTCTCCCAAGTTTGCGATCTGTGTGCAGAAGAATATGTCTAGTTTTGTGGGTGTTCTTGTTTCTGATCAATGGCTTTAAAGCTAGTTCACATAGGTTGAACTTCGCAGCCTCAAATCCAAGGTATTATTAGAGTATACTTGAATTCTATTGTTGTTTTGATTTGAGGAAGTTAGTTGATGGTTTCTGTGGCAGAGCAATTATATTAATTGTGTTATTGTTTTTGTTTAATTTGTAGTTTATTTCAATAAAGAATCAGAATGGTAAAGTTAAAATTGGGGATTTGCCACCTTTAATGGTGAAACTGTAAGCTTTGAATGAGATGTTCAGGTACCTGAATTGTCACGACCCAAACCCGCCTCTATAGGTTTAGTGTCGTAACCGGCCAGTAATCCTTGGATTACCAAAGGCATCTTGACAGATTAACATATAGATAGGGACAGCGGAAGCAATTATACAAAATATACGAGGTCCAATGAGCTGTGATGACATACATGGAACAGAAGAGTTCAAAACTTTTATACACTTAAGCAAAGTCAAAAGATATAATATTTACATATCACACTTACACGTATGAGCCAAAAGTCTCGCCCACATCATAACACACAAACATAGTCTAATATGATTACAAAATCGGCCACAAAGCTTGACTTCATTCGGAACCTCCTTGAGAGGCGCAAAGGTTGGCTGACAAAACTGAAACATAGGTCGTCAACTCTAGGCCTTGTCACATGCTTGCCCACCTAAATACATAATATAAATAGTGAGCGGAAGCCCAGTGAATAATAACGGAGTAAAGGGTTTAATGAATGAAGTCCATACAGATTTAGAAACCACAATTCAGATTCATAAACAGAGTTAGATTCATATTCACGTTCGTATTGTTGTTCAAATCATATACAGAAATCAGAGTTCATGCTTAATCATACGTGGTACATCCATTAGCGCTAATAAAACAGATACAAAACAGATGCAGAACATATGGTGGTTATAAATAACCAGTTCCATAAAGGAACCTTCGGATTCGAGTAACAGAGAATAGATATGCTGAGCCCCATGATGGAGCCTCCGGTACAGGTAACAGAGTGCAGACATATTAAGTTCCATAATGGAACCTTCGATACCGGGTAACAGCTAACAGATATCACATGATGCTAAGGATGCCACAAATATATTGTCAGAAATTAGGCAATCATTCATTGTACAGAACATAGCATTTCAGAAAAGAGATCTTATTTTATCACCCAGAAAGTAAATAAAGTTGAACATAACTTCACTAAGTTATTACTCACAGTTGGCTTCTAGTGCAGACAGACAGAGCACACTAATCAAACGGTCTACGGCATGTGACCTACAATAACACATAACAAACACACACCTGAAACACACGTTCGAATTGCACATAACTTACTTAATTTGTTCTTAGTGTGTTTTTAGCCTTTAACCTCATTATGAAGTCTTAATCATGACCTAGGGTTGCCTAGGATAAAATGAGGATGCAAAAATGCACTAGAAAACATTTTTCAAAACTTGCTGAAAACAGGGTCCACGCTCGAGCGTGGCTTTCCTCACTCGAGCGGACATGAAAAATGTGAAGGTTCGCTCGAGCGGACTGTAAACTTTGGAAAAAGTATTGGTTGCATGTTTTTCATGCTCGACAGACGCTCAATCCTCGCTCGAGCGTGAGACTCAAACCCTCGCTCGAGCGTGACTTCCCTCGCTCAAGGGTGTTGCAAAACATATGAACTTCTAGGTACATGCATTTCACGTTCGAGCGAGCTTCTGGTCACTTGAGCGGAAGTGCACGCACTCAGAGTGCTCGCTCGAGTGTGACCTCCCATGCTCGAGCGTGGATGCAAAATTTGGAATTTCCAAATTTGATCTCCAAGCTTCAAGCTCAAACCTAAACACCTCAAACTCAACATTTTGGGGCCAAAACTTTAGGAAACTCATAAAACAACTTGTTTTAAGGATCATTTCAAGAAATCATGGCCCAATGACATGCCAATTGTACAAAATTTCAACTCAAACCTATGAATGTTTCAAGAGCATAACATGCATGAATTCTCTTGAACTCAAACACTTCAAAACATGATCAAATTTGGTAGTTTGGTAGAAAACATGACGAATTCTCAAAACATAGATGAGATGAACACATGCATGGAAGAATTTTTTGAAACCAAGCTCATTTTGTGAAGAAATGGACATGCATACATGGTATGACCCAATTCTCTCCAACACTAACTCAAATCCTACATAAACTCATCTAATTTGCTTGAAATTTTGTAAGGTCTAACTCAATTACACAACTAAGAGTTTGATTCCTTACCTAGAGGCTTGAATTCACTAGTGTTGAAGTTGAGGCTCTCAAATCCTCTTCAAATGTCAACAATTCCACTTAATTGAGCTTAAGACTCACCAAATTCTCAAACTTAGAACTAAATCCTCCTACTCTCTCCCCCTCTCACGTTTTTGGGTCTTAGAGAGCTCAAAGATGCATGTAAGATGAAGAAAAAAGTGAGTGGGGAATTAAAAAGGTGCTTTATATAAGCTTAGATCAAAATAACATTAGCTGGGCTTTTGGGCATTAATTACTCTAATTTAATCATTCCGAATCGAATTTCAATTAAGTTTGCCATAAAATTCTAAAAATCCTAATTAACACATAAATCAAGTCAATTTCTGATTCGGATGCCGATAAGGCCTTCAATTTGCAAACCGAAAGAAAAACATGAACAGATCTTCCTACGCTAAACAGATATAGACACAATTAATGCAACACACACATGCAATTTAATTCAGAATTTCACCTTAATTACCAATTAGACATCATTAACCATGGATTAACATTAATTAGGGATCGGGGTTGTTACACGAATCTTCACCATTCCTCTCTCCAATCTTTCTCACCTTTCTATCTCTAGATCCGAGCTATGTATCACTCTCTAATGGCTACTGCCACTTTGAAAGCTACAGATGCAGAAAAGATCTCACGGCAAGGAATTTTTGGGGTCAGGAAAACCCGATCCCTGTTAGGGGGTAGGGGCGGGGACGATGATAGGTTCTCTGTCGAGAATTGGGGCCGAGGACGGGAAAATTTTTACCATCGGGGATCGGGGACGGGAGTGTGATCCCTAGCCCCAGCCCCGCCCCGACCCATTGTCATTCCTAATCGTCTTGAAAATTTGTAGCCATTAGGGCATTTTATTATTTGGTTTTATTTTCCTTTTTACTTTTGTATCCATGCCAGGCATTTTATTATTTGGTTTTATTTTCCTTTTTACTTTTGTATCCATGCCATATGTTATAGATTCAGAATCTAGAATTTGTGAATATATATTGCATGTGTCATCTTTTGTAATCATCAAAGGTAAAATAAATGGAAGGTATGAGATTGTTGATTAATTGTAGCACTGTTAACAAATGGGTTATTGTTATTTATTTCGGGGCGTTACATAAATCTTAGAGAGAAGTTTGAGTTTGGTTGGGTTGTAGAGAGATGTAGGAGAAAAGATGAATATATATAGAGAGATATGAATAAGTGTGTAAAACACGTTTTTGGCATCAGATTTGAGGAAAATAGCTCAAAATTTGAGACAGCCGCATTGAAAACCACACAAGTGGTTTGAATTCCGCATTAGCAGAAATCTAAATTTGCACGAGCGGATTCACATTCCTCTCACGAGCAGTTTGAGCCATAAAAGAACCTAGAATTTCTGCCAAATTCGCTCAAGCAGTTTTCAAATCCGCACGTGCGATTTTTCTATCTAGAATTTTCAAAAATCCTTGAGTGATTTCACTCCAGTGGTTACCAAATCCGCACGAGCAGTTTTGCCAGCCAAAGCCAAAAATTTGATTTCGTCCCCGATACAAGTTCCAATGCCCAAAACTTAGAATTTTAACCCAAAAACGTTAAGAGAGGTTAAGTAAGAGCGGAATTGAAATCTCAACAACCCAATACGATAATCAAAATGTCGAAAATAAAACAAACCAGCTGACTGCGCAATGCTGGTCAAGTCTAAGACCCGGGACATCACATCCTATTTAATATTGTAATGTTGTGCAAGTTTTAGTTGAAAACAGTTTAAATTTTAAAATAAAATAAAATTTAAGAGTTTTAATTAATTAATTTTTGTGTAAATTGTTTAGTCTTTTAACCGATTTTAGCGATTTTATCAAAAAATATATATATTGCTTTATTTCTAAAATGTATGTTTAAGTTTTGTGAGAAATTTTAACATAGAATAAACTAAAACTAAAAAAAATTATAAAATGAAATGTATTTTTATTTCATCGTGAATATAATTTTTTTTTTAATTTATTCTATTTTTTTCATCTTTACAAATCAAATTATGGCATCCATTTTTTATTGTGAACTTAAAATACACAATTAATGACATAACAACTACAATATATATTCTAATAAAATGATTAAAATTTAATTCATTTTGAATGATTTTTCTATACTTTTTAAATAAATTTTAAGTTATTATTTAATTTTATAATTATTTATAATTATTTGTTTAGCATGTGCATAGCACAAGTTCGTGTGCTTATAATACTTAGGACAAAACATTGATAGCAATAAAAAATAAAATAAAATAAAATTTGTGTAATTCATGCCATGTTTGGGATGTTATCATTTTTATTAAAAGTTAAGAAATTAGATAGTTCTAAAATATGTTTGGCATTTATCACCAAAAAAAAATTAAAAATTTGTTTTTTAAAAAAAGTTAGAAAATCTTTTTCCCAGTTTGAAAAGACTAAACAATTTTTGTGAGTGAGTGCATAGGTGTTTACACATTTGGAAGGATAAAATGGGAAATTTAAGTAACAAACAAAAATATTTGCATTTTTCTATATAATTAAAAAATTCATTCCTAAATACATTAACTTTATTTTATCTCTTAAAAAATCCAAAAAGTCACTTAAAAAGCTAATTTCAAACACTCTTTTTGTTAAAATAAAATAAAATTAAAGCTTACTTAATATAATTTTTTTCTGAAATTATTTTTAATTAATTTAAAAATAAATTTATCAATAATTATTTAATCTCGTGTATAGCACAGGTAATATGCTAGTATTTTGTAAGTCACCAAATGTATTTAGCAAATATATTAGTTTGGTGTAATCCCCTTTTAATCAGCAAAATCCCCTGTAATAATTAGTTGGTGTTTTCAAAAGACTTTTGCTGATTCCCTTTTTCGTGCTTACATCTTACTATATATTTAAGGGGAGTTTATTAGAAAATCATATTTTAAGTATTTGTATTGTAATTAATTCATCAAATATTTTTGAATTTTAATAAATCTTATTATTTTGAACATTTGATTTATCAAATATTAATTCCCATATATTAAGGTAATTTGTGGACAATTTTACCCTTATAAATATTTTTGAAATCTTAGTAACTTAGTGTACATTATTTTGGACTATTTTGAATGTTCCATGATGTGAACATTCACATTAAATAAATTTGATAGTGTCAATTTGACAATGTGAATGTTCATATCATAGAACATTCACACTATCAATGTGAATATTGATGTATGCTTTATCCTATTATTATTATAAGTATTTTGGTAACTATTTCACTCATAGGATTTATTAGAATATAAGAAAATAATTTAAAATAATTGAAATATAAGTAGGTGAAGAAAAATTTATGAATAAATATCTCTTCCATTAACTATTTTTAATATTTTGTAACTAAAACCATAATGACTAGCAGCTTATAAAAGTAATGTGCACAATGCGGTTTGGTATGGTTTGAGAATAAAATTAAAACTAAATAGTGGATGATGAATTTGGGCATTTGAACATATTAGTTTATTGAAAAATAATCTTAGACAATTATTAAATATTTACATTATATATAAAATTAATTTATATAACATTTATATATATATATATATATATAACATTAACTGATTTTACATAATATTTTTAATATATATGACATTAATTTGCATCAAATTGTACATCTCATATTTCTCTCAATCCTTGTCCAGCCTTTTTATGCCCCTCTCTCCTCTTTACTTAGAACAGATCTGTCCCACATATAACTATTAGTCTTACCCTCAATTTTTAAATCAAACAACGGACTAATTGATATATGAGTGATTTAGATGGAGACCCCAAATTATTGAGATTATCAATTTGATCTCCTGAACTATAAAAGCATACAAATAGATCTCTAAACTATTAAGAAGTATCACTTTGATCCCTTCCTTTACTATATCGTTAGTTAAACCAAACTTTGGACATTTTTTATACGAAAATACCCTTCGACACTAATTTATTATATATATATATATATATTTTATATTATGAGTTTTTTTTGTTCTATTATTATTTTCTTGAATATTATTTTTAGAAAATGTAACGCCCTCAAAATAAGACATAATTCATTCATTCGTAAGATCCATATAACATAGAAGAAGTATTATATTCTATACATCAGAGTGCTCTTTACAAAAGATGTTACATGCTTGACAACAAAAATAGATGCCCATCGGCTTACAACCTCCCAAGAAAATACTTGGTGACACTAAAGAAGAGTTCTAACTTTGTTACATATAAAGCCCTTGGCTTGGATTACACGTAACACAAAAAGGCAACAACAAAAAGAAGCCTTCAGCCACTTAACCTCCCAAGCTATGTCCTTGGAGGCGGCATATCACATGTACCTAAAAATGGTGTCTCAAGTAGGGTGAGCCACAGTCCAATAGAGATATGCTAAACAGTATATGAGAATTAACTAAAACATTAGCATTTGATAAATGTTTAACACTTATAAGCCAACTTACGTTCTTTCCATAACCAATCAACATTTACAAACCGCTTCCTTTCATGTATCCAAATCAATTCACTTGCATTATTCAATATTATCCAAACAATTTAAAATGAGACTACAACTCATATATCAACACTTCAATAATCAACAACATTCAACACTTCCATTTTCTTTCCATTTTACGGAACTACGTCCGAAGGAACCGGCACCCAAATATAGAAAAGATTTCGAGACTTTCACCATGGACACGCCGGCCAACTTAATTATCAATGGAGTCCATCCCTTATCTCCTCTCAAACAAATGGAGTACATCCCCTATCTCCTCCCACACAATATACATATACAATGTATTTAAACACATAGTCATATACAATGACCCAACAATTCACATATTCAATGTGTTAATTCCACTGTTACATTCAATGACATAATCCTGTTGATTAGTTTCAATTTACCTAATCATCATGCAGTGTCTACAACAATCAAGACTATCTTCCACCGATAGCCCAAAATAATTATTTCTAAATAGATAAATAAATCTATCAAACAGATAATTTATTACATTTTCTATCGATGAGTGATTTATCAATCCAACTACACCATTCAATCACAATTTCCCCCAATTTCAAGATTCTCAACCCAATTTCACATTCCCACAATTTACCAAATTAATTATACAACTTAATTATTTGAATTCGATTAGGGCATTTTTCCCCTTTTCTCAAACATTGCCTCAGACCAAATTTCATCCATTCTACCCAAATATCCCCATTTTCAAGACCTCACACACACAATGAAGTCCAAAGATAGAAAACCCCCATTTCAAACATTTCAAATCTCAAAACCCTAACTTTTCAAAATTTTCAAATCACACCATTTATACAAAATGACTAACATTTATGTTAAAGCTCATAAAAATAAGTAGATTGTCCCTACCTCAAATGAAGAAGCTCAAAGAAGAAGGAGAGAAAAACTCAAGATGCTTCAAACTTGAATTTCTTCGAATCAAAACAAAGCCCACGCAATGCTCTAGCTTTCTTATAAAGGAACTAGGATAAAAAAACCCCTAGAACATGGAGTATCTGTAGAGAGAGTGTGTGTGTAGAGAGAGAGGCTGTCAATTTTAGGGTTTGGAGTGAAAAAGGGATGAAAAAGTGATATAAAATCACGCTGCTGTGATCTGATATAAACAGGGCTCGCTCGAGCGAAGGAATGGTCGCTCGAGCGACCAGACACAAAAGGACCTCGCTCGAGCGAACAATGAGAAGTTTTAGGTTTGAACCAACGCAGACGCATGCTTGAGCGAAGAATGCCATCCTTTAGGTCTAAAAGAGACGCAGACACACGCTTGAGCGCAATACTGCTCGCTCAAGCGAAGAGACACCAAACACAAGGCTCGCTCGAGCGCAAGAAAGCTCACTAGAGCGGAAGTTGCATCTAAAAAAAGAAACTTGAAGACCCACAATACTCGCTCGGGCGCACAAATCTTCGCTTGAGCGAAGAAGCAAACACTCAAGGCTCGTTCGAGCGCAAAAAGCCTCACTCAAGCGAAGAAGCCAAATCCTGGGCAGCAACTATTTGTTCTAACTCACAACCAACTTGTTCCAAACTCATCCAACACATCCCAAAACTCAATTACAAAGAATCAAAGGATGGAAATGAGATACAGACAACAACATCCAACCACGGAACTCGAGTCCGGAATATAGTAAATGACAGGGGAAAAATCGGGATGGCTATAGAAAATATATTTACAAAGAGTATTTAAAATTAATAATAATAATAATAATAATAATAATAATAGATGAACATTTTATATTTGAAAAAAATTAGAAAACAATAGTAATGGAATTGTAAATCTATAGAGTGCTAAAGGGTATTTTCATCTCAAAAATGTCAAAAGTTTTATTTAACTCACCGTGCAGTAACAAGAGAATCAAAGTGAAATATACAAATAGTTTAGGAGGTCCATTTGTACGCATTTATAGTTTAGTGGGTCAAAGTGAAGTGGTCCATTTGTACGCTTTTTTAGTTTACAAAGTCAAAGTGTGATACTTCTCAGTAATTTAGAGGGATTCCATATAAATAACCCCTTATTAGATATGAAATCCTATTCTACGCCTCAATCCCACCAAACAAACATCTCTTTTTAAAACATCTTGGGGCCACAATATGAATTGCAAGTATACATAAATTTAAGAGTAAATTACCTTACCCTTCTTGGAGTAAAAGTTCAGTGTAACAGTAATACCACGTCACTAATGTTATTTAAAAAAAAAGAAAAACATATATTAAGTCTTACAATTTTGGCTGAATTATATTGAGTTTCTTTAAGATTTAATTCAAATAATATTTAGCCTAATTTCATTAATCATTCGCTAGTTATATGAATAAAAAATAATGTTGTCATCTCTTTACACTGATATATATATATATATATATATATTTACTTTGTTTATCTTTCCATCTTCACACTATTTGCATTAGTTCCGACTTTTTCAACTTTATTAAAAAGCGATTAATATAATTATATTAAAACTATAAAACTTCCTCTATTTTCTTCAATTTTCAGGGAAAGTCATTATAAATTGCCTTAAATTTAAAGTTAGAGAAATTTTAATCGTTTGATTTTTTTTAATTTATATTTTTTTAAAAAAATGATAAAAAAATCTCAATTTTTTCATTTTTGTCAAAAATTTGGAATGTTTTTATAGTATGCCAAATAAATTTCATGCTTTCTTTGAAAATTAAAAAAATAAAAACAAAGAAACAAATCCATAAGATCATACAAACTTAAAGAATTGCAATTCATTCTTTCCAATAACTACACAGTCTCTCGTTTTTTCTCTTGAAAAAAAAAATTCACTTTCCCCTCTTTTTCACTCGAGTCCTATATTTTTTGATGAATGAATGAGATTTCTCTAAATTTGTTATTTTGATTGAGACATCCATTAAATAGTGGGGATGGCTTTTATGGTTACTGTAAGGTACAAATTATTTAAGAGTATTTCTTATGTAAATAATATCAAAATGTAAAATTATTAGGGTTAGTCCTGTAACAAACATAAATTCTTGGTGCCTCGAATTGAGCTGTCTCGAATGGCTCGAATTTGTGTTCACCGGTCGACCGGCCGGACGACCGGGTGAAGCACTTATTTATCGCGGTTGTTACCTTGTCGACCGCGGCTGTCAGCCTTTTTACCAGACGACCAACCGGATGACCGGATGACCGGCTAAACAACTGACAAAACAAAATTCGAGCCATTTGAGGCAAGATCAAATTCGAGGTACATAGTATTGTTCCGTAACAAAACATGTTTATCATATTAGGAGAGTATGGATTAAACACACACACAAACACACACATTCTCTCTCTCTCTCTCTCTCTCTCTCTTTCACTTTTCTTCTAATATGTGTCTATATATATAAACCTAAAATTATATCGTAACAGTTACACAATGAAGTTATGAATGCATGAATTGTCATCATTCAATACTTCAGAGAAGTTTATGGTGATTAGTTGGCTATGCATAAATCAATTTGAGTTAAAGTTAGTGAATAAAGTTTTGTCTAAACTTTAGAAACTTGGCTAAAAATGGAAAAGAAAATTTTTAAAGCTGTAAATGAAGAAGATGGTAAGAAGCATCATTGGAGAATGAGTTAGTAATTGAATCTTACTTACTAAGGTAGTTACAAATGAAGCGTTTGATTTCAAACCCTACTTATTGATGTGCAGTAGATGAATACATGATATCTAGTGTTTTGGGACTCATAATAAAAAGGGCACAAATTTTACTTTACCTGCTTGTGATTTGGATCATGTACAGTTTATCCCCTAAAGTTTACAAATGACCACATAACCCCTATATGATTTGTGGTTTGAAGTGCACCGTTAGACCTGTTAATAATTTAATAAAAAAAACTAAAATACTCATGTATATAAATAACTTAAGTATGTGAACTACAGATGTTTTCGTCATTTGATTGGAAGGCAAAGTGTACGTTAATCCTATGTACTTTATGCCATGTGCTATTTAGCTCATTGAAATTTAAAAATGAGTATATAACCCTTATTTCTATCACGTGTTTCACACTTGCAGTTAAGTTGGATGGAATGTTTAACGGTACATTTCAGTCCACAAACCATGTGGGGGTTATGTGGTCATTTCCAAACGTTAGGGAGTTAAATTGTACATGGCCCAAACCACAAGAGGTAAAGTGAAGTTTGCCCTAATAAAAAAAGAACCGAGAGAGAGAGAGAGAGAGAGAGAGAAAGAGAAGTGATCTAGTGAAAGAAGTACGAACACTTCTAAGAAGGTACACAAAACTCTTCGGACACTTTTTATTACTTTGAAATACATGAGACACATTCCAAGTTTGAATAAAATAATTTGAAACCTAAGATAAAATAAAAAATAATATAAATTTATACTTATTCTCTTTGTTAGTTTTTTTTAATTAGCAATCCCGTTGGTAAAAAATTCCACTTAGTTGTATTTTTATTCGCTCTATTATATCTGTGAGTTATGAGAGTTTAGATGCGAATCCAACCCAAGTTGTGCCTGTGTAGAAGAGTTTGTGCTGACATTTCGTATCTTGACTTGAGTATTCCTTGTTTACCACTTTGCTGATTAAATACGGGGATTGAGCTGCCCAGTAATCTCGCAGGGGTCGGGGGGCAGTACCCAGGTGGGTGTAGACACCCCATTTTTTACCAGTCTTAAGACTTGGGCGCTCTTTCTTGGGTACCCAATGATGAAAGCCAAGATGTGTTAATCTTATGAATCCCTCAGCAAGAAGCCCAGAAGTCAAGCTTTGAAACCAACCAAACACTTGTTTTGGCCAAAATACTTTTCAACCAGTGGAAAACATCTTTCAAAATATGTTTGGTTACGCAGTTCCAAACACTTCCACAATGTCCTGAGGCTCATCTTTTCAAAATCAAAATATAGTATACTTTCAAATAGACCGAGCAAGGGATATAGGAGGAATGAGTGGAAGTGGTGAAATCCTCTGAAATACCTATTTGTCCTTTTGATTTGTGCTAACTTTACCTTGTTGATCCAATGATGTATTTTCTGACTAGCCGGACAACATATCATAGTTGGCTCAAAATACATTCGGCCGGACACCAAAGGGCACAACCGGCTGAATTGTCCAAATACAAAGAATTTTTTGGGAGTTTTAGCTTGTTTTGCACACTTTCTATAAATATCTCATATATTAACGTCCAAAACTCTATAAGTAGAGGATGAAAACTCATTTCAAAGGGTTGAACATTTTGCCCAAGGCCTATAACAAGGTTAGAGAGATCCCTCTTCCTTCATCACCTTCAACCTACTTGCTTCCACTTTCCATCATCCAAACACCATTAAAAATTACTTCTAAGCTTATTGTTGAGGACCTTAGACACTCTAAGACACCTTTAGAGGATCTCGAGGATACCAAGAAAGGGTTTAGAAAACCAAAGAACTCACCCTCTTCAAGAGGTGAGTTTCTTGCATTATTCATCATCTTTCTCCTTCTTATCCTTCTATTCTTAGCTTTATTTTTGTTTTATACTTGTTTTAATTATGTAATAAGTCCTCATGGATGTGGTTGGGAGTAAAAAGTAGCCACCAATTCATTGAGTTGATAGTTTTTCTTGTTTTTCAATAGTTTATCTCCATTTTCTTGCTTTCCATAGCTAGAATTTCTTACATCCATTGTTGTTATGCATTTTGGAACCTTGTGGATGTGATTAGGGGTAAAAATCCATTCACAAGTTTGATATGTAGAATAGATTTCGTTCTTGTTACACATCTTTTCCTCACATATCTCATCATATGATTATGTTAATCCATGTGTTTCAACCTATGCTTAACATTAATGAGTAATAGTGGTTGTTTCATAAGATTACTTAAATGATTCTTGGGATTTGATGTTGAGAGAGTTGTGATTTTCCATTTCATTGATTGTTTTTTTGGAAGTAAAACAAGAGATTCTATGTCAAGAGTGTTGAAATCTCTTTTCTTAATCATTCATGAACATGGAAAGGGGTGGAAACATTCTTGTTCCATGAATAGAAAACGAATTCTCAATAGCTTTTGATGAATCCCTTGTTTTAAAAGTAAAGCTTCTACTAAGAAATGATGTGCATTAATATACTCTCACCAATTAATAGCATGGATTTGGGTATTGACTTGCCCTTATTTACAAATAGATGATGTAGGTTCCTATCTATTTCTTAGGCGTGAATTTGATCTTGCGTTAATTCGTTTATTTCAAGGAATTGTTACAAAATATCTGTTGTACATATCTATTCTATCCTATTGTTGAGATTTAAGGCCTACCTACCTTCCGTAAGTAGTCTTTGTAAGTAGGAGAAGTAGAATGGATGAGCACTCTTTAGAAGATGTGCTCGGTTTCTGTTCTGGATCCCTCTGCACCAAATTAAGTTTCCCCGAAGGAAGTGTTCCGTCTTTCATATTAGTAGCTGATCGTCCTATTTTGTGTTTGACTGGATGATTTTGCCTAAGAACAGAGTAGACAATTTCTGGGGAGTGCTCTTTCGGGTGGTTCTAGAGCTACTGATTGAGTTCTTTTGTTTATTTAATATGATTGGTTAGATTCAGCAGTAATTTGGCTGAATCTATTCATTGTTGTAATAATTTCTCCAACCCCATGTCTATTCTTTTCATTTATTCATTTAATTATTGTAATAATTTCTTCTTCTCCCCTTCTCATTTGAATTGTTGTAATAATCTCTTAACCCCACATCTTCTATCCCTTTTATTTACATGCCTTCTAAATATACATAGCATCATGTTTTATTTATCATACTTATATATTGCATCCATCTTTCATGCACTCGGGTTCGGTTGATTTGCATTCGTGGGTTTTATCCTTTCCAAAATTGACTATGTGCGCGACTTCATATCTTGAGATGATACATATGTCATATGTTAGTAACCGGACCCTCTAGATCAAAGTTTTGAAAAGCGGTTGTGGTCGTCGTAACAGTGGCAGTGGCGCAATTGCGGTTGCGGTTGCGGGGTGTAAAAGCCGTAGCGTAACGTTTGCGGTAACCGGAACCGTAAGTTTTTTTATTTTTCGCACAATTTAAAAAAAACTTACCGATACGCATATTTTTTTTCCATAATCATATTTATTGGGTTTTAAAATAAATATTGATAAATTATTGTAATTTTTTAAGTACGATCCAATATATTTCATATTTTTAAATCACTATAAACTGAATTTTTTACATTTTATTTTAATAATTAATGACTTTATATGTCATAAATCCATATTACGCTTGTGGCAAAAAAAAATTTATTGGACTTAGATGTATAAAATTATTATACTTGTGGAAGTATATGCAAATTTTAACTTAAATAGTTTTAAAAAATAAATTATACATGCCAATGTAATCATATAAAAATTAAAAAATAAATTATAAAGAAAAAAAATGAGTTTGGATCACTTGAATATTCATTCTCTTTTTGAAAAACCTGTAAATAAAAATAAAATAAACTAATCAACAAAAATTGACACAAATAGTTTTTAAAATAATAAGCTTTTTGAGTTTTTTTTTTTACTTTTATAAAATATAAAATTAATTAATTATAACATAAATAGTTTTTTAAATAATAACCTGTAAAAAAATGATCTTAAAAAGTGTCATTGAAATTTTAAACACATAGACCTATACATAATATAATAAAGATAGCTATAGAAGTTTTAAATAAAAAATACATAAGTGCCATTATATTATGATAAAGACTAGTCATTATCAAAAAGTCAAAGAGCCTCACTTCTCTATACCAAAGATATATATATATATATATATATAGAGAGAGAGAGAGAGAGAGAGAACCTAATGAGAGAGAAAAAATAGAGAGACAGAGAACACGGTAGAGAGAAAGGACGAAAGATACCAGCAAAACCCTAAACATTGAAGATTGCAGTCCAGATTTCTTCAAATTTCGAATTGTACTTCAATTGTATGAGCGAAAGAATTGTATCTCTCGATATGTATCTTTGATTCGAAGCATTTAAGCCAAGTTTCCTTTGTTTCCCATTTTTCCTTTAATTTTTTTGGTAATCCAGTTAGGCGTCGTCTCCCTAGAAAAAAATGTTCAGTGCACAATATGCGCAATTGAGGCGTTCAACCTAGACCTATTTCCTCTATTTCTAGCTTTTTTTTTGTGGCTTTTTTTGAAAGAAATAGTTTCGAACTGTTATGTAACAGGCCATTACGGTCGTTATGGCACCGTTACGACCGTTACGGCCGACACACCTGTGAATCTCAATCACACCGTAAAAGCGGAGGTAACACGTAGTGCCTACGGCCGCAACCGTTACGTAACAGTTGCAACTGTTACGTAGCACCGCATTTTGAAACCTTGCTCTAGATGCATTTAGTATGTGTATTGAATTAGTTATTTGTATATAGAATCATACATATATTCTAATACATTCTTTTGGCATTAACACGGAGTACTAGGTGAACATTTCCTTGTTTTAGCATGTTGTATGTGTATGTTATTCATCATATCCATTGCTATGCCATGAGGTTAAATGCTTAAATGAAATATCTGTATGAATGCTAGTGGATGAAGGTTGTGTTGATTGTGTTGGAATGCTCTTGAGTTTGTACAAAAAGACTTTTCAAAATGCATAAAATCAACGCATAACCAAAATTGATGATACAATTTATACTTGATTGCCCTAGATAACAATGTTAGCATTAATAATAATCGGAACATGAGCATATATCGACTATAAAAACCACAACATGACTTAGTAGAGGCCGATCTTTTGATTGGGTGAATGGGGGTGTTCAATTAATGACCTTCCCATCTCATGCCTAAGTTCACAAACCGAAACACTTTGGTTATAACAGACAATGACCTTTGGCATGAGTCACAGGTTTCCTAATTTTCCTAAAAGATTAGGTGGCGACCTTGAGATCTAGTGATGTAGTCTATTTTCAGCAAAGGTTTGCAATAAAAATGGATTTTCTACAAAAGTTGCTGGATAGGGACTCTTATTTTTCGTTTCACATTGCACTAGTGAAACTAGATCGAGAGATTGGGAGTCAGAATTGTAGGGTGTTCTTGGTAAACCCAAATGCATTCCATAAGTTTTGGTAACTCTACTAGGGACATTAAGAAAACTTGACTTGACCTTCATGGTGTGGATTTTATTTTCATATATATGTTTATTGCATTGCATTGCATGGATACATTTTCCATCTAACACCTCAGATGGCTTGCTAGTCATGGGCTCTATTATGATGGAAATACAAGCCTCTGATCTGGATCACCAACGTACTACTTGATCCTTTATTCACTTATAGGTGTTGGGTAGGGTAGGTATATCGGTGTCTTACTAAGGCACCTCTTTTGACTAGACTGACCTACTACATGCACAGATGCTCTAGCAACTCCCAAAATTAGGACATGATGTTTTCCCATGTCTAAGATGTGATGATATCGCTTGTTTGAATAGTGGAGCTCCAGATCCTCCCAAAGCTAGGACAGGGTAACCTAAAAACCCTTGTAAGGGTGTTCTGTTCGCCTTACCAGCTATGTGCTATGCGTGTGGAGATCTATATAGGGGTTCTTCAGTTTATATTAGCAGTTTAGATGTATCAGTGGTTGAGTTGAGAACATATCAGTAGAGCACACAGTGATCAGTGGTACAGATATGATAATTGAACTGAAATGCTGCTAGATTGTGCCTGATGTATGTTTTGTTTCTTTGTTTTGTTTATGTTTTGCTAGGTAGTTAATTCATCATAGCTTTAGAAAATTCTAGCACCCCTCAAAATCTGTGGACTCATGCTGGTATGCTCTACAAAACTATAGATCTAATTCAAGGTTAGCTAGTGTTGGTGTCTCTTCTATCAGTCGTCAATAGAAGAAAAATTATACAAACCCAGCTAGATTAAAGTCTGCATCAGTCACCTCTCAGATCCCTGCACAACAGCCTAGTTGTCCGTTCACCAATTTTTTTAAAGGCTCAGAATCTACCAGATTCGGTAGAGATGATTTCCAATCTTCAGTGAACCATAGACAATATTAACCACATAGTGACCACTAAGAGGATGCCATCGCTGGGATACAACAATCAGCTGGGGTAGCTGTTGTACATCTGTTGTCCATCAATTATTCACTTCCCAACTCACCTTTATCGGTCAAGAATTTCCTAGGACTTAGTCAGCAAGAGGAGCCACCTCAAGCCCTAGTCTTGAAAGCTCCAGCGTAACCTATTAAAGGGCTTTTCTTCATTGACCTCACTGAATTTGACCCAGTTATGTTGAAAGTAGCCAAATTGGAAAAGATGTTCAAGAAATTCCAATGGATCAATTCCATTCCAGACATTAAAGATGGGCATATAGAGGTGACTGTAAGATGCCACATGTGGACCAGTTTGATAGGTCTGGGAACCCTATGGTGCATATCTGCTTGTTCTCACATGTTTTGAAACCCATGGGCCTGATTCGTCTCCAGAAATTGTCTCTATTTAGAAGGACTTTGTCAGAAGTGGCTATTACCTGATATGCTAAATTGGAGGACAAAGTAAAGCAAAATTGAGAGGAGTTAGTTGAGGTCTTCATTACTCAGTATTCCTATAACACTCAGATCAAGGTAGCCACTCGAGAGTTAGAGGCTACTATAGACACCCCATTTTTTACCACATGTAAGACTTAGGCGCTTGGTCCAACGCACTCGATGATGAAAACTACAATGTGTGATTTGAGTTCTCGGTGAGGGAATCCAAGGTCGAGTCTCGAAATAATACCAAAACCTTCTTACTTGCCTTATTCTTACCTCAGAGGTTCATTTTTGAACATTGTGTCACCTTACACTGAGCTTGAAACAGGGGAATGGGATAGCACATTAGGGCCCGGTCGTGCCCCATTGAGAGTCGACTGTGGCTATTTGGGCCTCGCCGTGCCTTGCTGGCAATACACATTGTTCTGGGTGAGGGCCCGCCAGCGGTCTTTTTTTTGAAGATATTTTCGACTTGTTTTACTCAAATTCTATAAAAACGAGGTTATATCTTTGTTTTGAGGGTTGAACAATTTCTAAAGAGCCTATACACACAAGAGAGAGCTCATTCTTCCTATACAAGTCACCTTTGAGCAAACCTATCTCTCTTGACTAATATCCATACACCATATACCACCTTAGATCATAACCTTAGAGCCTTGGTTGAGGCTTGTGCATCACAATTCAAGCTTGAGAGTGTGCTTGAACCAAGTTTGTGTTAAAAACAAGAGCTTGCTTCTTTGAGAGGTATAAGCTTACCACTTTCTCTTTTACTTCTTTTTCTATCTCTTATTAGTTACTTCTTGTGTTTTTGTGCTGCCTTGAGTCCATTTCAAGTGCTTAAACTTGAGTTTGGATACCTACCAAAGGGTAGAGAAGGTTAACACCTTCTCTTACACCTTATTTCATAGCTCAAGCCCTTGTTTTTACACTTTCTTCTTTGCCTTTTAAATTGATTTTTAGAGTTGGAAAAGGCTAAAAAACATGGTTTGAGGTCTCAAAAATGGAGAGGTTACCTCTCCTTACTTTTGTCTACTAGCTTTGCTTTATCTTATTCTTTCCTATCTTTTTATGCTCTCTAACATGATTTTTAGTCACTGTTTTAGCATATTAGAGGCTATTTTAGGGCTGTTGTAATTTATTTAATTAGTTTATGCTTGAATATCTAGCTTGTTGCATTGTAAGTCTTCACATCTAGCTTGTGATGTTGTGTTATACATGCTTTAATGACTTTTCTATAGTTAATCAAGAATCAATCTCACAATCATGTCTACAACCTCCCCATTTTCTTCTTTTATTCTCTTGTTTGATAGTTATTTCAACCGATCGATGGTTATTCAAAATATGAGCTAGAGACCTATGCTCAATGGCTTAATTTCTACGGAGGTTTATTGTCAAAGACATGGTCTCTCCTTTATATTTAGGAGTACCTCTCACTTGACGTTCCTCTCATTTCGCGAACTTAATCATCACTTTGGATAAATGGATTAAAGAATGGAAAGGACAAAGAAAATTGGCTTAAAATGAACCAACCAACATAAAGGAGATGAGTCGTATTGCCTAGGCTCGGTCCGACGTTATGCCAAGTCCATTGAGTCAATGGTCATCATACGTCAATTCATGATGTTCTGATGAACCTTGAAGTGTCTCTACTTCCCTCTTTGAGCTCACTCCATGATAAGAGGGAGGGGTAGGTGCTGTTCATTTCATTCATCGATTTTTGTCCAACTCGTGCCCGAAATCATCAAGCAATCAACTTGCTCATTGATGGTTTTGGAAGCGGTTTCATCCTTCTCTTGAGGCTTTCTATGGCAGAGAAGGGTAGAAGAAAAAAACAGGGCTAAGAAAAATTCTATGTGCACTGTTTTCACCTCAGAGCACAAAAACAGAGTTTTATATGAAATTAGGGCACAGTCAGCTCTATTTGGGCCCAGCTGGGCTTCATTAGGGGTTGGCTGGCCTCCAATGTTTGGTGAACAGAGTATTTTGCAGAAATAGAGGGCAGTGACTGAAGGTGAAACAAGACAAATTTCAAGGAAGGCAGACAGAGTTGCTTCTGAAAATCGTCACGTACATGATATACTTGTACTTCTTGGTTTTATCAAATGTTGTAAATTAATGCTCTCATTATTGTTATAATTAAATTATTGTTGTTGTAAATATTATTATTCTCGTTGCAATTTCATGTGTTGTTAGTATGCTTAGTATCATCATTATACCTTTGATGTACCTAGAGCTAGATAAATAGTTGATTTAGAATTCATTCGGATATGTAATAAATAGTTAGTTTAGTTCAATTTGTTCGTTGGGTGTTGTAATAATTAGTTTATTTCGGACATTTGGACACTTATTCGGACCCTCCTACGCGAGGGCAAATATGTAATAATGATGTATGTCTTCCAACCTCCATTTCTTTCTCCCTTTAATTTACCCGCTTATGATGGTAACATAGAGCATCATATTTATTTAGCATTCCCATGTTTGCATACACTTGTTTCATGAACATTTGGGTTCGGCTCATCATACTAATCAATGTCAAAATCGAATTCATTGCTTGAAAACGTGATCTATCGCATGCCTTGAATTGGATCATATACCATGCTTATAGCCAAGCCTATAAAAATTGCATAGATGTGTGCGTTGCATTAGTCACATTGCATCTTTTAGGAACATGCATAATTTCTAATTATTTTTCTTTGTTTGGCTTGCCTTGGAGTACTAGGTGAGCGCTTATTGCTTTAACATCTTGCATTGCGTGTGATTGTTGCCATGTTGAGCATTCTTTCCATGAGACTAATTGCTTAAATGATATACCTTTTTGAATGCCGATGGATGAAGGCTAATTGCTTAAATTGAGATAAGTTGATTAATGTACGTACAAACTCACCTTTTCAAGTGACGAGTATCAAAAATAATTTCAAACAAACACAAAATCCAATGTTCCAATTTTTGCAAATTAGTCTATACTTATATGCGTCACATAGTAAAATAGCCTAATAATCAGAACAAGAACATATAATGTAAATAAAAATCACATCATGATTAGTAGAGGCCAATCTTCGATCGGGCGAGTGGGGTGCTCAATTTATTATCTACCCCTCTCGTATCTATGTTCCCGAGCCGAGACACTTTGGTGATGACGGATAAGTGGCCTTTGGCATGAGTCTCAGGTTTCTTAGATTTTCTAAAAATATTTAGGTGATGACTCTGAAATCTAGCAAAGTAGCCCATTTTTGGCATTTGATTCAAAATCGATTTTCCAAAACAATTACCGGATTAGGACTCTTTTTGTTTTTTTCTATTTCACATTGCACTTGTGAAATCAGATTCAGAACCACATGAGTTTCAACTGTGGGGCTAGTCGTATTCGAAAGGAGCACAAAAAGCAAGCCACAGCTACTCCCTAGGAGACCAAGGAAAGTTTCGTGGAATTCATAACCAGATGGAGAGCCAAATCGGCCATGATGACCAATAAGCCCCTTGAGAAAAATCAAATTTGCATGGTTGTGAGGAACCTACATGGAAAAATGCTTCAGAAAATGATAGTCCTTCTACTTTTCTCCTTTAAGGAGTTGCATGAAATGAGAGTTCAAATTGAAGATGCCACTAAACAAGGTGTAGACGCCCCCGAACGCCCCAGGAGGATGAGTCCCGTTCTGTTCATATGGGCTCACTACAAGTTCGGACTCTCAAATTGTCACGGTTCTAAATCTGAACCAAAGAGTCCAAATCCGGCAAATCGTTCTGAGAAAACAGATTGTGAAAGAAGTGCCAAACATGGACTGCTTTGCCAGATACAGAGTCGCCACCTAAATGTTTTATTTTGGGGAAATTTAGGAAACCCTGACTCGTTGCCTAAGGCCACGTGTCCGTCATCACCAAAGTTGCCTCGGCTCGGGAACTTGGGTACGATTGGGGAAGGTCACTTCGTGAGCCCCCCGCTCGCCCGACCAAAGATCGGCCTCTACTAACCATGATATCTAGTTTTGAAAACTTTATGCGTTCTTATTCTGGTTATTAGCCTAGATTTACTATGTGATGCGCACAGCATACAAGTATAGACTGGATCGCCTGAATTGGAACAAAACATTTCATGTTTGTTTTTAAAAGTGGTTTGATGGTGCTACCCGCAAGTAGGCTAAGACGTGGATTTGCTACCCTCACAGTCACTCACACACATGCAAGGATGCTAAAGCATAAAACTTACCGAGTACTCCAAGCCAAAACAGAAGCTAATTAGAAATCCATGCATGATCCAAACTATACAGAAATACCTAATGCAACACATGCAAAAATGCAACTATAGTAGGCTTGGCTATTCTAAGATGGTATATGAGATGCTACAACTACCATATATTCAACTCGGAATTGAAAGTACGATGCAGTTAGTATGGTGCGCCGAGCCCGGTGCATGTAATACAGATGAATGAATGAAAACATGCTGTCATACTGTATGCTAATTTAAATATGCCCTAATCTAACCATCATAAGCGGATAAATAAAAGGGAGAAAGACGTGGGGTTGGAAGACATACATCACACGCACGCACACTTATTACAGTTGTGCCCTCACCCGGAGGGTCCGAATAAATAATACAGTCCCAAATGAATAAACAATACAGTCCCGAATAAATACAGAATCCTAATTAAGTAACAAATTAATCTAGGAAAGCAGTAAATTGGCACGCAAATTCATGGACCGCCTCAGCTCTATTTCAAATGATGAATGATGCATGCTTGGGTTGCCTTGTGCGGAGAATCCCCTACGATGCCCCAGTTTGCCTCTGTTTGCAATTATTCTTGGGATGCGTGCTAGGCTCCGGAAGGTTACTGATTTCTGATTTGCTGCAACAGAGAGCAACAAAGGGACATGGCAAAGTATTTTCACATATGTATGCATGACTACTCTTCAGGGAGTGTAGTCCTCGATCTTCGTGCCACCAATCACGCATCTCGATGCATGATGGCCGAGAAGTCGAATTGCATGACTCAATATGAAATGAATGTACATACGGACATAACAAGGCCTAGACTCTATCATGGATAATCCGGAGTGTCGGCGACCGAGAATTGAGACACGTTCTGTCACTTGGAGTACGAAACGTCCTTCGTTTCCCATGCTTGGGCTAACTCCTATCCCAAGCACAATGCAATATGCATGAATCCAATCCTAACATGCAACCTAGCATACGCAATGCTATGAAATGGCACACACAATGCATGATGTAACGAGGCATACACAATGCTCAAACATACAACCTTGCATACGCAATGCTATGAAATGAAATGGCATACACAATGCATAATGGACTTACACTAACATGAGTGGACCTCAGCCACACTCACATCAGTAGCCATTAGATGAAAATGAGACTCTCGAAATACGTGCACGCATATACGCAAACCGAGGACCGAACTTAAGGCATAGTATGCAACTCTAACAAGGCATGGAAGGGGAAGCAGATGGAATGACAAACTCACAAACTCCACAGCCATGAAAATATGATGCCAAACAGCCCGAACATAGAAAATGGCACCGATGCATGAGATGAACCCGCGAAACTCCGAAACTAGGAATGAATGACTTATAGCTATACAAAAGATTGCATTTATTTTCATAGAGCATGAAGACAAACCAAGTCAGTCCAAAACCGTATGAACATTTCCAGTTCAAAGCATGGCCAAAATGATGCTACATGTGTGGACAAAATATTAGAGCAACCTCTTACTATGCAGATCATGTTACCATGGAAAGTATATGAGCAAGTAACTCCCAAACCAGCAAGACAATTCAGTGATAAATCCAGTGAAAATAGGCCCAAATAACCACTAGATTAACAACCATGGTAATGCAAAAAAAATGCACGTCCATCCTTTGGAGGGCCATGCGAAGAGGAGTTTTAAGCACATGCAAGGGTGACATTTAGCATGGCATAGAAAAGACCACTATGAAAATCAACATATGCGTAGTCCAAAACTCACCAATGACCCTGGAAGTCGAATTCGAAGCTGCATCAAGTAGGTTCTTTGGAAGGCAAAAAGGCACCAAACAGAGAAGGGAGAGAGGGGGTCACCCCCTCTAATCTTGGTTCAAAACAGTGTTCCAGCACTGAAAATCCACTGGATTTCAGTGGCTAGAAGGCCAAACAAAGCATGCAATTGGGGCTTAGGTGTAAGGCTCAAAACAAGGGACAATCAAGCATACAAGGAAGCATGTGACCTCAAATAAAATAATGCCCTTAATAAAACATGAAGATGATGTCAAAACAAGCCTTTTTCCAATTTATAACAAGTCTAAAAAATGAACATAAATAGGGCTAATCTATCATGTAAAAATGGCCCTAAAAGAGAGAATAGGGACAAGGGACAGCAACTGGCCCCAAACAGTGAAGAGCCCTTCAACAAAGTTGAAGAGGGGCTCAAAATGAAGCACTTCAAAGTTTACATCAAGTCTCTAAAATGAACAAAAGTGAGGCTAAATCAGCATGCAAGAAAAAGGCCTAAAAGAGGGATAAAGAGGCAAGTGGTAGCAGCTGACCTCAAACAGAGGAGAACCCTTCAACAAAGTTGAAGAGGGGCTCAAAAACCGACATTTCACAGTTTATGACCAAGTCCAAAACAGCTCACAAATAAGCCTAAAATATCATGCAAAAATAGGCCTAAAAGAGAGTTTAAACACAAAGGGGGAGGAGGAGACCTCAAACAGAGAAAGACCCTTGATCAAACATGGAGAAGAGATCGAAATATGACTATTTCTAGTTTGGGTTGGAGTCCAAAAATGCAAGCAACAAAGTCTAAGAAAGCATGCAAAATAGAGCTAAAAGAGAGGGAAAAGAGACTTACCCTTGAAGACCAAACTTCAGCAGCTCTTGGACCAAATTTCTGAGGTCTTAACCTCTTCAAAATAGTCCCAAAATGCTGGAATGGAGGATGGAGGCCTTGTGCTATGGGTTGGTGTGTAAATGGCCAAGAACCAAGAGTGTTTTAAGGCTTGGAAGAGAGGGAGAGGGAGAGGGAGAGGGAGAGGGAGAGGGAGGATTGTATGCAATGGCCCTAAACAATTTTTTGTAACCCTCAAACATGAAGGAGGGGTGCTGTTTATATAGAGGAGGAGAGTGGAGGAATGGGGGGGAAAATCAAATTCAAATTTCCCCCCCAAAAGGCAGCCCCCAGAAAATGAAGAAGGAGGGGTGCTGGTTATATAGAGGAGGAGAGTGGAGGAATGGGGGGGAAAATCAAATTCAAATTCCCCCCCCCAAAAGGCAGCCCCCCGGATACAAAATTTGGGAGAAAACAGAGGGTACAGCTGGAAGGCACTTGGAGAGAGGATTCTGGCCGGCCAGGGGTCAAAAGGGTGAATGAAAATTGCTGGCCTCCCATCCCAAAAAGGTGGCCTCCCATGTGTGCACAACACAAATATGTGGTCAAAACCTAGAAAATGTGAACCAAGAGAGAGAAAAACCAACTTCTTAGAGGGGTTCAAAAGGGTCAGAGACAATTACTGGCCGGCCTATTCATATTGGTGGCCTCCCAGGTGTGTACAACACAAATATGGGGTTTAGGGCTAAAGAAAGTGGCCCGAGAGTGGTCAACATTAGCTTTTTAGTGAGAAAAACGGGCGACGGAGAGCGATGAAGAAATAAAACTGGTTTTTCAGAAAAATTGCTGGCCTCCCACCCTCCTACAAGCTTTCTAACAATGAAAATAAGGTCTCCACCAAAAATGAACCAAAACGGATGCAAAACAGAGGTTCGGGGATCGAAACGCGCGGCCCGGGGCCCCGAAAATGGGCTGGTAAACATCGGAGGTGGCATTCGACCACGAAGTTGGTCTCTCGAGCCACAGTGTCCCCCAAAAGAAAGTAAATAAGTTGTGTGCCGAAAACTAGAGCAAACGGAGGTGGTTAGGCTGTCCCGAACCGAGGCATATGGCCGTCAGCTCCGAAAAAAAATCGGAAACCGGGCTCCAAACGGGAAAAATGGTCTACGACCACGAAACGTAGCTACGGCCACTGAGAGATGATCTACGAGACCTCTCCCTCCCTTTGGGAAGAGAAAATAGAGAAAACAGAGCCTGGTTCGCAAACTGAGGCAAGGCACGAAAGAGTCTGGAAGTCCGGAGGCAAGGCTTGCAGCCGGGACTCTGAAACTTCTGAACGAGCACAATATGCAAAATCACCAAGCGCTCAATCAGTGACGACTGAGTCTTATGGTCGGTCAAAAATGGGGTGTCTACAGTTGCTCCTCTTTGACAGAACTCGAAAGTCATAAGTGACAGGAGTGAATGTCAAAGCCCAGAGACGACCAATTTTTGACAAGGCTGAAGACTCAGACAAACAAAGAAATGCACCCGCAAGTATGCCCACAGGCGGGGGGCAAGATGCAAAATGATATGCACAAAGCCGGACGTAAATCATGATTATACAAAGCAGCAAGCATATACAAATCTAACTACATTTCATGCAGTAAGGATCATGTAAATAAAGCTGTAACGAAGCAAATATTCATAATAAATGCGACAGTTTTAAGCGGGAAGGCAAATCAAACTACATTTCATGCAGTTATGATGCAATCTTAGCGAGCATGTGTGATAGATACACAAAAGTGAAGAGAGTGTGATGGATACACTATATGAATAAAGTGTGATTGATACACTAAGTGAAGCAAAGTGTGATAGATACACAAAGCGAAACGAGTGTGATGGATACACTAAGCAAACACGTGATAGATACACTAAGCGAACGTGTGTTATGGATACACAAAGTGAACGCGTGATAGATACACAAAATGAGCATAATGTGAAGCAAGTGTGATGGATACACTATATGAAGCAAAGTGTGATAGACACTAAAAGTGAATACAAAGTGTGATAGATGCACTATGTAAACAGAGAATGATAGATACACTAAAAATGAACACAAAGTGTGATAGATGCACAATGTGAACAGAGTATGATTGATATACTAAATGAATGAAGTGTGATTGATACACTAAAAGCGAACACAAAGTGTGATAGATGCACAATGTGAACAGAGTATGATTGATATACCAAAT